>OY856411.1:1465011007-1465611007 GCA_963693085.1 Alisma plantago-aquatica | reverse complement strand
GTTACACATGGAGATGTATTTGGGAGTAAAAAATCCTCATACAAATGGGCTAGAGTGGAGAGTAGGAAGCAGTGAATCATCAACTACTAGGAAGATACATGGGATTCACCTAGGATATGAGCTAGATTCTAGTGGAGGACAAAATAATACATGTAGAGCTCATGCAAGTCAATGATTTTTTTTTTTTGAGATGGGAATATATTACTCAAGGAACAAATTACAAGTATAGGAAAGCATCAAAATCCCGTATACAAGTGGGTTACTCTACAAAACCCCACTTTCTAAGAATGAGAGAATCCTGCCCCCACCCAATGTTAGGTTTTGTTTTAAACACCCAACCTAGATTCAGTGCATTTTTTTCAAAAACAACAACTGAATCATGTACATTAGCATTATGGATTCTGGAGTTCCTTTCTGTCCAAATGGTGTGACAAATCACAGTGAAAGAAACACCAGCCAATGCTCTCAAATTCCCTTTACGATTTGTCTTCTCCAAACACCAAGGGATGACATATTCCATGATGTGTGGAGGGAGACTACCCCATCCCATCTTCAGGGAGAACAAGGAGAACAGGTATTTCAAAAACCTACATTCAAAAAACAAATGGTTGTGGCTTTCCTCCTCTTCTCTACATAGAACACATAAGGAGCCAGACTGAAACCCCCAGCTTAGCATCCGGTCAAAAGTAGGTGGCTTCTTCAAAATGCACCTATAGGTGTAGTAGCTCCATTTAGGCATGTGAAACTTGTTCCATAGGAGTGGATCCCATGGCACTTGAGGTGTGTGAAAGGAAAGCAGGTTCCATGGATGAGCTTGCGACAAACATATGCTCCACTACCCTGACCCATCACAGACATACTTTGCTTTAATTGTGGACCAACTGGATGACATCATCCTCCATGTACTAGAGCATTTCAGAGGGTAGATGTCTAGGTTGTGACCGTATTTTCAAACCATCCATGTCTTCCAGGAAGAAACAACCGATCTTAGGAATCTATCCACTCTTCTAGTTGTATCCGCCATAGAGATACCATCAATATCAAAAATGTTCAACCCTTCTTCATGGAAGTTCCTAGCAATAGTGGACCAGGCCAACCCATGGTGTTTACCTCCCTAGATGAAGTTTGCACAGATGGAGAAAATCTTCATAAGCACAAACATCGATATATCTGCTTGCCCACACCAAAAGTTAATCTTACCAGTAAGGATTGATCGCACAAGGACCAGCCATCCATCAAGAGACATATGTAAACTGGTCCACTTTGATATCCACTCCTTGAGATTATCAAGACAAGGGGCATAATCACTACCTCTTCTCCTACCACCAGTGATCGGAATTCCCAAATACCGAGTAGGAAAAGTCCCTTCCTCTAGCTGGACAACTACTTTAAGCCGTCCTCTTCTAGAGTCGCAAGATCTAGAAAAGAATACTTTGGATTTGATGTCACTGAGGAAAAGACTCGTTAGCTCTCCAAACTTCAACATGAGTTGACGAAAACCCCTCATCACAGTCACCTTAGCCTCAAGGAAGAAGAGAACATCATCAATGAAGATTAGATGGGGAAACACCTTAATACTTCCAACCTTGAAAGGTCTAATGGAATTCTCCTCCACTACACGATGAGCAAGATAGGATAGAGACTCCATACCCAGCGTAAAGAGAAAAGGGGACAAGGGGTCCCCTTGCCTTAGGCCATTTGATGCTTTGAACATGCCATAGGGAGAACCATTTATGAGAACTAAAAAATATGTGGTTTCAACACATTGCTTCAAGGTATCAATCCATCATTGAGAAAAACCAATCGACTCCATAATTGACCATAGAGACAGCCATATGACTTTGTCATACGCCTTAGCAATGTCTAGCTTAACACATGCCTTTTGTGTGCTTATCTTGTCTTTGAACTCCAGAAAGAATTTTGAGGCAAGAATACTGGCATCTGAAAAGGTTCTTCCTTCAACAAATGCACACTATTCAGGGGAAATGATGTCAGGAAAGACATTCTTTAATATGCAAGCGAGAACCTTTGCTATGGTCTTGTACCCCACATTACACCATGCAATGGGTCTCAGATCTCTCAGGGATGATACATGGTTCTTTTTAGGAATCAAACATAAGAAGGCATGGTTCACAACATGGACCATACATCCACCCACAAAGAACCACCTAACAAACCGACATAAATCCTCTTTGATGACCTCCCAAAAGTGAAGAAAAAACTTGGCATTAAAGTTGTCAGGTCCGGGTGCCTTCGATGCACCTATAGAGAATAAACCTTTCATGATCTCATCTTCAGAAATGGGTTGTAGAAACTTTGTGACCTTCCTTGGGGCAGGATCGTAGTCACCATGTCGCCTGCTTCATCATTGTACAAACTTGAGTAGAAATCCACCGTCTAGTTTCCCACTTCCTCTTGACCATTAATTGTAGTTTCGTCTTCCTTAATGAGAGAATGGATGATATCCCTCATTTTATTCTTCTTGATTTCATCAACAAGAGAACATAATAATGGAACCAGAGACTCTTGTAATCCACAGCGAGCCCAAGGTTTGGACATAATATCATCATCATTCATATCCCTATCACCGAACGAAACATACTCACATGACAATTAAATAAGAATAAAGTCTACGTTTGTTGGGCAATGCCCCACTATGGAACCCTAAAATCTCCAACTCTGATAGGAAGAAGTGGAAATGGATATGGAGCTCAGAGTGGCCATCAAAACTAAATCACATCATCTAGAGATAAGTAGATACATACCTTCCCACCAAGAAATGGCTATATGAAAGACATATCTCTCTAACAAGCACCTCTCCACTCTATAACATCAATCAAGATACTCTTTCTCATGCGTTGGTTACCTACTCAGAGGAGAAGAGGATATGGGAGAATGTGGGAGTTTGGTTGTTAATTAGTAATGCTCCAAAAGATAACTTCCATATGTCACTAACTAAGGTAATGGAGAATATATCACAACAACAAATCAATGCAATACCATACGTTGTTGGGTGAGTTGGTCTTGGAAAATTGAAGCTATATCCAATGATAGACCAGCTAACATAGAGAGTCTCCTCCCAGGTTACCTCCACCTCACCTCAAATTACTCCATGTACAACAACAGAACATGTTCTCTAAGGACCCAACCACCTGATATTGGCAACAAAAGTTGGATTCCTCCACTAGGAGTGGTGAAAGTAAATGTTGATGCAGTGTGGAAAGCAGACATATGGATGGGGATGGGGTTCATTGTATGACATGCAAGGGGGAACCTAATGGATACAAGCCCACACATGATCCATTGCTCATTTAACCCCACGATCGTACAAGCGGAATCAACACATTAGGCAGTGAGGAAGGAAGTCAATAGGTCTTCAAAAGGTGGTTGGCAGAATTATATGCACACCGAGTTATATCAACAATCAACTCAGAATATGAGGATCATTACTTCCTAAGTGTTTTTCTCCAGACATTAATGAGATGAGAGACAGTTTGAGAGTATTTCCATTACACATGTTAAGAGCAAAGGTAACCATTTAAATCACTCAATTGCGAGTGAGGTAGTTGGTGCCAATCTGATTATTATTGTGAAGGACCCTTCAATGCCCGGTATGTTGCTATGGTAGCACATGGCATATCTTGATAAATGAAAAAGTCTCTTCCCCATTCAAAAAAATGATTATCTCCTTTGACCAATTGATAAGTGAGCTAATACCACAAAAAACATATCATGAATTATTGTTTTATCAAGATCTTTCATGTTTTAGTAGTTTTGTATGAGGTGTTGGAACTCACCTTAGTGAAGTTGATTTCTACATGACATTCTATTAAGCTAGAGTCCCACTTCATATCATTGTTCTCTTCTCATTTTTTGCTATTCTTTTAATAGGATTTCCATTTTTTAGAGATTCTAGATTGGATTGTTCTTATCCAAAATTTGTTTCCCCCTTGAAAAAATCTCATTAATTCATCAAGAGAAATAGTTGGAAAAGGATAGCATGAGTAATATTTATAAAGAATTGTGATTTTCTATCATTTTTCTTCCTATAAGTGAATGAAGTTTGCTTCTAGATAAAGTTACAAAGCAGATAAATATACTCATTTTTAAAAAATGTTATGTTTTGATATTTAAGATGATTTTATCCATTAAAAATTAATTATTCTAAGTAATTTTATTATTGCTGGGAAAGAAGAATCAATGATGGAGATAATTTATTAGCTATAATTATTACATGGTTTTCCTCCTAGAAACTATAGTAATTTTTTAGATAAAGAAATTACACAAGTAAACAAGATTATAAAGCTAAAAAGAAATTACAAAAGTAGAAATGAAGAAAAAATAGTTAAGGGATAGAAATGATTGTTTTTCTTCACAGTTTGACCAGATATATACTCCATACTTACATTCCGTGTAAGTATGACCAAAAGAGAATTTAGTGTTTGTTTATCATCTTGGTACAACTTCAAAGCATGAATGGTTGATCAACACATGGCTTTGAATTTTTGTATAATTGGTGTTGAAGCCTCAAGAATGATTTTCAAAATCATAGGTGATCCTTCTATGTCTAAGGTTTTCTTCCAATTGATGGTTAGGAAGTAGATCTCTAGTCTGTTGCAATATTTACATATCTTTATGCTCATCAACTTGTTAAATGCTTGAGTTGGGAGGAAGAAGGTATTTTATTTAAGACTAGACTTTAATGCCTTGCACACTTCACTCACAAGTGCTCATTTTTAGATATAAAATAAGAGTCTAAAACAATTCAAAAGACATTTTTGTTCAAGCGTTCAATTTGGTTGAATGGACATCAAATATGATCTTTATATTCTCAAAAACCAAATGAATGTAAGTTGAAAGAAATGGTTATACCAATAGAAAGAGTGCAGAGAAGTGTTATATGTCTGATTTGAATCAGTTAGAAAGAACTTGGATATATATCAAAATATCAAACCCATTATCTGGGTAGGAGAGAGGTTGCATTGAATATCCTAATGCAAAACCTTTTTGCTAAATATCTAGATGCAATGACTTTAGCTGCTCTTCAAAAGGTTGTCCAATTTAAATAGAGCGTATCATGCTTATGCCATGAAATTTGGATTTGATATAATCTATCATATATGAGTTAAACCAGTCCTTGAAGACTTTGAGATAATTGATGGCTTGTTAGATAGTTTTGAATGCACATCTATGTCTCCCCAAATTATTCATGGGCATTTTATTTCATAAGATGTAAGGGTAGAGGTGCAAATGAAATATCTAGATCATCACCTAGCCTATTTTTGTTCATTCTTCTATCCATTTTTGAAATCATGCCTGAGAGGAATTGACCCCCCCATTCTATAGGTCTTCAATCAAATCTACCAATCGATTGTCAACCGATGTTCTTGACCACATGGGGAATGAGGACACCTCTTCAAGGAATTGGTATAATCTCTCTTTGTTATTCTCAAATTTTTAGATAATTAGAGTGTAATTTGACTATCAACACAGGTGCTTTATTTATTTTTAGGGATGATTGATCCAGATGGAGTGTTGATAGATCATGAATGGATTTGAACTATTCATTTAATGGGTCTAGGATGAAAAAGTTAAACTCCATGTCTACAAAAAAGAGATTGTGTTCCTCTTCCCTTCCTTTGGGGTATCAAATACATCTTGAGGCACTCAAATTGGGATGAACCATTCACATTCAATTCTTAGAAGACAATTCTAAAGATCATGAGTTGGATTCATTCAACAATCATCTAGAAACCTACTAGGAATTGGAAGGAGAATAATGTTTTTGGTTTTGCATTGTATATCTTTTTGTAATGCCTTATATAGATCCATAAGAAATTAAATGGATTACCACATTGTTCCTACATAAGCACTTTATATTTCAAGAAAGTGAAAGATAAAGTTATAGTTTATTAGATCATAATAGATATGACTAAGAATAAGGAACAATAAAGAAAGAGGTAAAAATTTTAAATTTATAAATATGGGATGCCTCCCAAAAGTGCTATATTTAGGTTTGTCTTGAGCCTTAATCAAGACATTATATGGTCCAATTCGAGAATAGTTGGATGATGGCAAAATTGCAAAGATTGACATTCCAAATTTCTATCAACATCATACCAATACCAGAAGTTCACTCATGTTGGGGATTAGGGAAGTAGATTGGATGGGTATCACCCCTTAGGATTGAGAATCCCTTGGCCTGTGATCTATCTCGTAGGAGTCTTCAATGTTTTACACAATTGAGTCTAGATAATTTTTAGTGTTTTTATTTTCTTTTTACTTCCAACAAATAAGATGACAATGATATAGTCAGCATTTGGAGGTTAATATATTACTTATAGAAGAGGGGTTAGGATTGTTGAAGTTATATAGGTTCTGCTTCTACAAAATTGAAGGAAGAAGTTTTCTTCCTATATGATTGGCTTGTTGGTTCTTTAAATAATTTAGATTTGATTGGCAAGTAGACGCCAACTCTCAAAAACCTAGTTGATTCTATAGGCAAAACCCGAGTCATAAAAATAAAATTTTTGATGTAACTCACATGGTCCATTGGAACTTTTTGGACCCATTCATAAGAACAAAAAGTAGGTATATGGGAGGTGCTTCCACACATTTCTTTCTTTAACTGGTTCCACCTATAGGCTAGAGTTTTGTGATATGGTTTAAATTGTATCATTCACATCTAGATAAGTGTGTGTCAATTTTTTAATATCATTTGATATTTAGGCTAGATCGCATTCAACATGTCAACACTCTTGAATTCTTAGATCCCACCCTTCTTGGTAGTGGAAGCTTCAAAATCCTACACCAGACTTGTACATATATTATTTTGAGAGTGATTCCATGTGAAATCACTAATATCCATATTGCTCATTTTTTTTTAAATCAAATGTGTATGAATGATCCACCTATTTTGCACTGAGAAGAGGCTTCAACACATTGTTTAGACCTATAAGGAGTTTATTAGTAAACAACCAATGAGGTAGGATATTATTATGAGATTGCCTTTGATATCCTTCAAACCTCTCCTAAATTTCATTAAGATTTCCTACATGCCCTTGTTTGAAGTTACAAACCTAAGATCTGTTTGCACATGTACCAAGATCTTAATAAAAATCATCATAGAAATCTTTCCATGAGCAAATAATAATTGAGGGAGTAACAGTATACCATGTTTATTCTTTGTAATGTAGAGAGAAGATAATATATGCATGTAAACAACATATGTCATTACTCCATCGATTTTCACAATATTACAAAGGTTTTTGAAGTCAACAAATGTCGTGTGGGATTTTTTATAAACACAACCTATAAAATGCCTTGTTTGTATGAGGATGATAAGTCCAATATGGTACCGAATGTTATTGACATGCATAAGAAGTTTAACAACACCACAAAATAGAGCATTTAGTTTTGGTGCATACAAATGCTTAGGTAAAATACCTACTGGAGTATTGTTTTCTTCAAGCTTTCTATTCTCCTTGTTGTTTTCATCCTAATCTCCCATATTAATGGATAGTGGATCTATTGTATGACTCTTATTAGATATTAAGTATTTTTAGAATGTTTTATTGACATATTGATCAATAATTTTTATTACTAAAAGAGATGAACATATAAAAAGAATACTTTACTAAATGGTACAAAAAGAGATAGGAACAATCACAATGATTACACGGGAGAAAGATTTTTTGGTAACATAATTTTTTTAAAATAAAATAATAACATGATATCTATTCAAGTTTAATGTAATCCCCAACAATGTCATCAAATGTTCTATGAAACGTCCCCAAAACATAGTCTATATATGATTAAATACAATTCGATTCTATTATTGAATATGAAATGGTATTCTCAAATTTAGGGATGAAGTTCTAAATATATAAATTGATCACACACAATTCATATTTGTAATGTAAAAGTTTAATCATAGTGGATTTGGGAACATTCACATGATATTTGTGTGATAAAGTGATACCAAATTTTTATTATCTACTTTCATCTGAAGATAACATCATTTTTCTTATAATGTATGACTAGATTTAAGGTAAAGAAAGTAGTAAATGATGAACTAGATAAGTTTTTTTTTAAAACAAAACTTGTGTGGTGAGGATGTAGAGATAAACATTTAGATCAGAGCCTTCCGTTTCTTGATCAGACCTCCTTATTTGTCAATGACTATCACAAGAATTTAAATCAAGTTCTATCAAGTCATCTATCAATATCATATACTCTTCCTTCTCTCTAATTCAAAAGGAGCATGTACATTTAGTGGAAACTGCCTCAATTTTGGCTAATAGTCAATACCTATGCCTCATTGTGTGATAATCAAGAAGTTGCCATCCTTTTTGTGGTCAAGATGAATCTTCTCACAACCAAGCTTCACCAATAAACTACCACCATTGTGACAACATAGAGGGACTTTTGATATTGAAATATGTCTGGAAGGAGAAAGTAGTTGAAGTTTATGTTTAACAATTATTACAAAGGAATAGTAAGAAACACAGAGACAAACTTTGGTTTGGAAATGGAAACTAGCCCCTCATGTCTGAGTAAGGTTAATAGTCCTTGAAAAATTAGCTGAGTTCCATCACTACTTACCTATTTTTGGGAGATCAGAATCATAGGTTGATAAGGGTATAGTTGATGGAAAATAAACAAAATTTTATGACATTGTTGCATGACTGCATACCATGACTGCAAGATTAAATCATAGTCTATCTTCGGTGGATTATGTGGTGATGGTAGAGTGGAATGAAGTGGATTCATAGTATGTGGTTGACAAAGTGTAAGCTTTTTATGGGAATGTCACACTATTATTGGTGGAAGGTTGGATAATGAGCATATTGTGAGGTGGACTGGTGTAGATGGGGATGGAGTTTTTGAATTGTTGGAGAATGTTGGTGGAGGGGCTCTTTTTATAGGCATGGGGTCTAGACAAAGTATATAACATACCTTTATATGGAGCTCGAGTAGAGTTTGGTTGAGATAACTTTGTATCTAGGGATAGCATTCTTCAGTATTAGTGACTTCGCCTCATATTCAATCAGATATCTATGGAGTAAATTCTTGATCCAATTGGTTGAAAATCTATTTAAGGCAATCCTTGATGTCTTTAGAAGTTGCTCCTTCTATTCGATTAAATGGACATGAAGTACTCAAACCAACTTTCTAGTCATCAAGTTATTGCTTGGTCTTCAACAATCATGGTTTTCTTGTCTATATAGGGCCCAATACGTTCATTGACTATCTGATTGTGTAGAACCCAACCATTCAAGTAGCATATATCAGTGAAGGCGGATTCTTCGACAGTGGTGGGACCTCATTTTTTGGCACCATGTGAATTTCACATGAGTAATAAGTCAAGTTCTAAGCATTTTGAATCAATACATAACAATAACATTATCTGTCAACATGATAGATCATAATATGAAAAAGAAAATGTCCATAGCAACATGTTTACTTTCCACGAAAAAATCATAATCAATAATGACAAATCATTAAGTAGTAATACAAGGAATGTAACAACCATTTAAATCATGTTCTACACGGCTTATCATCTTTCATTCATTTTCCCTAAAACTACTTGCTTGTGCCTCACCAAGTAGAAGTTGCCACACCTAATTCTCATGTCAATGACTCACTATCTTAGGGTTTATCTAGCCACCCTAAGATATAAACATTAGACCCTGGCCACCTCAAGGTTGCCTAAAGAGGCTCACGTCCTCATCTTAGGTACATGAGATAGGAACCAACAAAATAGTATATCACATATCTCAACATTTCACATATTTTTCATTTCACATATTTCATTTCATCAAAGTCTATTCCATCTGGACATAGACATTCACAACAAGGATTTAGGGTCAGAGCCTCTCCAAATAACTCACTCATAAATCTTGGTGGTCTAACCTTTAAGGTTTCGATCCACACTCTGGAAATCCTTCCCATCATTCATTGATTACTACAAGGAGATCCGTTTTGTTTCCCCAGTGTGGTCCTCAGGGGAAACTCACAGTGTTTAGGGAACCTAACTAAATGTTTCATCATTTCAGTTGTTATTAATCTCTTTTACTCATCTAAAAGAACTCAAAACATCAAATATCATATGTGTGTATTCCAACGTAAGTAGAATAACATGAAACATATTAAGCTTATCGAGAAAGACAACGATTAAAGCAAGAAGCACAACAAATATGTATTATGCAACACATGATTCTTTCCATTTTCTAAATAATCTCAGAGAATTCATCGTCAATGGGCTTTCATCCTTAATCTCATTGTCTATCATTTACCTCATCCGGGTTTGATCATCATTAGTAGGCTTTCAACATGGGACATAATCTCACTATGCAACATTTACACTCATCCGGATTTCTCAAATGTAAGGAGTGCATATTAAATTCAATTTCAACATATTTCTTATCAGTTCATTATATATCACAGTTCTTAACAAATATTCACAGATTCATTAGAACTAGCAACAATAAAAGCATATAGATATAATGTATCATTCATCATACTCACAATAGATTATCATACAACACATACTTATTCCATCCAAATTCAGTAGATGCAAATAAGTTTCACACATATACATGCATAACACACTTATTCTCTTATTTTTTTATTTCACATTATTCAGTTAGGATTACTAATCAACACACGGTGATTATCATTTGAATTACATCAAAATAGTTCATTCTCATAGTACAAGTATTCTATCAAACAATCATAGTATGAGAACACATTCTTATAAATCAAGTCAAATGCCTGAACCTCATCTGTTAATTGTATTAAACTATAATTATGTACATTCCTTAATCTATCATTCAAGATTGTTATTCATTAGCATAATCTAGCTCAACATGTTAGGGTTAGAGTTTGGTTCTTTGATTCATCTATGAATTCACATCTTTTCCCTTAATTTCATATACATCAATCTCAACTTCTTTCATGTCATTTTCATTACATTATTGGAACAATCATTCTTAATTCACTTGGTATCAAATTCTTCTCTTCTCATTAATATCCATGAAAGTCCAAATTAGTATATTTTATTGAATTTATATTAGTCAAATGTACTTAAATAAAATATTAAAGAGTTCATCAGAATAACTTCATTAGTTTCATCTTTAGCTTACCATCACCATTCATTACAATTTTCTTCATATTATTTCTTATATTTAGATAAGTGTACCATGTTATTGACATCTAATGTCATTTTGATAATCAACAATGATCATTCTTTATTATAATACTCACTTCAACTTAAAGGAATGGTTTAGGTTTCATCTTCTTACACCATAATCTCTAATCAATCTTCATGATTCATTATTATGTAGCTTGTATAAAAGGACCCACACTCATGTGAGGGCTTACTCATCATTTCATAAGTCATGCTAAAATAGATGCATTAGGCTTAGATAATATTAATAAAACTCATCATATTTAATTGAAGTATTAATACTTACACTTCAGCATTTCAACACATTTACAACATCATATACAAGTTCTAGCTTTATCACTCATACTTGTCTTAATACTAAAAATCTAGGATTCTTAAGAAGTCATCCTTAGTTCAACACATCATACGAATAATATCACTAAGTAATTTCATCATGATGCATAAGTGTTCATTAGGGGTATTCACACACTTGGAAATGAAAGTTTCCATTTTCTCATATTTCATTTATCAATCATAAGTATACATTCATTAATTGACTCATTTGATTCACTTACTTAACACAAACCCTAATAAGGAAAAGTGATCACTTCATACTGATCCTTATGTGTATATCATATTCAATTCCATTAACATTCAACAATACACTTATATTATACATTCTAGTACAATTCAAATATTGTTCTATACATGTCAATTCAATTCCAAGCATATCAGTCATTGGGATGCTCTTTAGGAAAAAATCACTTGAAATAGCATAGTCATCTATCCGTAGGATTTTCCATGGATCCTCAAACAATATATCAGGAACTAATCAAATTCCAAAGAATGAAAAATAATCAAAATCATTAGAATTTGATCCCCCAATATCTTTCCCAAATCAATATCGAATCACATACATATACAAGCAATGTTTCTAATTTTAGCCAGATAGAATTAGGCTTTCAACACGAATATAGAGCTTAGGAGGGAGGAAAACACTCACCTCAGGTGCCAAGCACCTTAAAAATGTAGGTCAACCTCTCAATTTTTGGAAACCCAATCAAACTCTAGCAAATGAATCCATTTCTTCCTCCTCTCAACTCAGAAACCCTAGAAATGGATATTAGGAGAGAAAGAGTGAGAAAAGAGGATGATTTGATGTGATTTTGAATCAAATCAGAGGAGGGACGGAATCTTGACATGTTAGAGAAGATTCACAATGAAATTCTATGCAAAGAAGCTAAACTTACTTAATTTCATCATATCTCGGATAGAGAAACCCTAGGTCAACATCTCCACCACTTTCTCTTATCAAACCCCTAGCTCTCCTCTCTCTATAGAGTTTCATTTATTGGACAGGAAGATGATTTATGAGAGATCCTTGTGTGTTAGGTTAGTCATAGAGATGAATTGAGGTGCTTAGAACAATTGCAAACAAGCCCTCTTTGTATTTTTATTTTGTTCAGACTGGTTGGTCAACTAAGTTATAAAATCGACAGACACCACACTATTCAGAACTCAAAAATTGTCCAAAAATTATGAAACTTTAATAAAATGTCTTAAATTGAGTTTATAAAAAACATAAAAAATTTCAAATCATTTGGAGTAATCAATAAATAACTAAAAATCAAATACTACACTACTATATTTCATTCTGCAACATGGTCGGTCGAGTTTGTCCTGGACAGAATTCAACCGACACTCCTCTATGTAGAGATCAAACATCATCCAAAAATTACACCAGTTCAATAATATATCTATAATTAAGTTTCCCAACTACTCACACAAAAAAAAGTTTCCCAACTACAATTAAAATTTAAGATCAATGAGATGTATCAATAAAAATATAAAATTAAAATACAAGACTGCTATATTTCAATCTGAATACATGATCGGGTGAGTTTCTTTTGGGGAAACTCGACTGACAAACAAGTCATAGAATTATTCAAAAAATCTGATGTTTTTCAATAGTGCTCACATTTAAAATACGAAATCATATCCAAATGTCAACTAAATCATAGTTAAACATAAAATACTAAAAATCATTTAGTGAGCCACTACACTTATCAAATTCTGTATTCACATGTCATCAAAATCCTAAATTGGGTCGATTAGTGTTTCCGATTCTTAACCCTAATTATGTGAATCACAATATGATTAAACCTTCTCATTATTTTTAAAACATAAAAACTTAAGTACCATCATTAATCAATCTTTAAACAATAATCAACTTAGTTAAGCATATAATCATCCTAGTAAACCCTAATTAGATGACTAATCTATAAATGGGTCATTACAATTACCAAGGAGTCTTCCAATTACACAAAATCAAAGGGAGAAGTGTCTTTTGAATATACCCCTTCATTAAGCTTTGAAACCCCAAAAAGAGGATGGTGTTGCATCCTTTCCCAAAAGGCAAAATAGACAAGTTCACTAGAGTGGTTGCAAAGGAAAATATTGAAGACAAGAAGAAAGTGCAACCATGACCTGAGTGCCATGCCTCTTCATTAGGAGATGCCTAGGAATTCAAATGGTAGAAGTTGCATTTTTGTGGCCTTCTTACAAACAACCAATCAGTCTTTTGGCTAAGTTAGAACATTTTATAATTATACCATTAACTAATTGATTGATTAATCATATTAATCCATTGACTAATTTTTCGATCACCCAACTAGAAACTCCTACCAATCACTCAAGATTTGATAGTTGACTTATAATATGAGATGATAATTTTAAATCCAACTAATCAACTTAGACCTTTTAGACAACTATTTAAAATTTTTGTCTAGTATTGCTCTAGTTGATTACCTAAAATTTTTAGTAATCAATTTGTCCGGGAACATTTTCAATCATTTTCACAATTATGCTTGTATTCCTATGCATCCTATTCATGAGACCCTATAGTATCCACATTATGTTGGTAGTGATGTCCATAATCAAATTATGACTTCACATGCAATTATTAGTATCTATCGAGACTTCATTTCCACCAACTAAATTGGAGATGTTGTGGAAATGTTTTGACCTAGTATCATGACTAGTGATACAACAATCATATTATACCTTTCTCTTTGATATCTATATTGAATTTGAGGCATAAAGACATCATCATCTTAATGTTAAATCTTTGTTCCTTGATCTAGAATTGACTATTTGAGATACACATGTGTCAAATCATACATTGACTCATATGAGAATGACTATGCATTTCATAGTCTCACTCATCAAGTGGTCTGAGTATTACTCCAATTAAAGGGAAAATCTAGACGTGTCACAATTCACCTATCAATTATTGTATATCAGTCCTTAATTCAATTTCACTTCAGTAGTCTGAAAACACATTGACAACTTATGATCATTGTAGTGATTTTAAGTCTAAGGAACACAACCATCTTTGTAACATTGAGTTATGATTATGCCCACTATTATCGGATTCCATCTATCATACTCAAAGTGGGCATGTCCAGTACATTTTTCATTACTAGTACCTATGTGTTTGATTAGATATCCAATATCATCACTAATAGGACATAGTCATCAATTAACACACATATTGGTCTTAACATATTATTATCATCCTAAATTTCACAATAATATATGACCAGGGACTCATACAAGAATGAACAAACCCATGATTTCATATTCACGTCCTCAACCTAAAATCACATTTCATTGAGTAATAAATTCTTAGGACATCATTATATTATTCATTATCTCATACTAAGTCAAACATAATAATTGGAATTGTCTTTATTAATAATCAAATTAATTACAATATGTGCCATTAAAATCATCATATGATTGGCTCTCATGGCATCAAACAAACATAATACTCTTAGATGTTATCATATTTTTACACCATACTTTCAAGTCTTATCATATGAACATGTAACTAGTATAAGCCTAGTAATGTACATGTGACCATTAATCTGTACAAATAATTATAGGAAAGTAGGGTATACTTATTTTCGTGTATTTTGATTCATTGTCCTAAACATCAATGTTTAGGCAAGTATAGTATCAAGGTGGACAAAATGTTCTATGTACATGTCTTTCCCAAAAAAACATATCATATAAGGTCACATATTGATATTGAAGTTATTTCTATGTAAATGTTCACGTTGGAGATTTTTGATCTACATTCATTCTTCAATGACCATTCTCATAGTTACATATTATCATTTTAAAAGGTATATTTACCAACACAACCTTATGTATTTTATGTTTCTCTATTAATCAAACAAATAAGTTACATTTATCATTATAAGTAAATTCCACATGTGTTGTTATAGTGGTTATTTGGCTAAGGAGCACTATTGTTATGTTTTTCAACATGTTAACGATGTATCAATAATACTTATTTCTTATCTCTTAAGTGGGAAAATGGATCCTCACTTATGTTTAACAGGAACATAATAAAGAATTCAACAATAGTGGACTTTATCCCAAATAAAGTCACATTTAAGCTAATACTTCATTATAATGTTTTCCAATTATATACCTAAAAGTAATATATTTCTATCAAAATAATTATCTTAAAATTATGTCAACTTGTTTCTACGGTACCCATTTATAAATATTGATTTTCTAAAAGTAATAGTGGACATATCTAGGGTATTAGATTTTCAACATAGAATAATGTAATTATTTGGAGCTATTCCCACTATAAGTCATTACGTTCATGTCATATCAATGAAATATTTATAATGATACTCATTATAACATATAGGACATGTACAATTACTAAAGAATCCATTTTTCTTGTATGTATATTCTTAAGTTCATATATGTACCAACATTACACTAACATATGCATTTAATGAGGTAAGTTTCTTATTTATTTATCTTTCAAATTACATTCTCCAAGAGTAGAAAATAATAAGATGTTATCAATAGTTTAATCCCTCTTTGCAATTTTAGGATTTAGAACAACATTTAACAAATTTTTAATTATTAAGCACTTAGATTAAAAATTTTGTTAAACATAGAATATAGAGCTATTAAGGGATAAACTAATTTGAATAGAAGTTAGAACAACCTTTTTTAGATTTTTTTTATATTTCCTCAATCTCTAATAATTCATTCCCTTTTCTACGTTAACATATAAATTATATAATAATATATAAAATTACAATAATAAACCAAACCATAGTAACTAATTAGTAAGGTATTTATTAACTTATCCTTGTGTGACTCATTTTCGCTCATTGTTTATATTTATTATATTTTATACCACTAGTTTTCCTAAATAAGGCATATGAACAAATTAGTCTCTTATGTTAAAATGTAAATTACAATTTCAATAAAATTTGTGGTCTAGATTCTAAATAAGTTATTTCCAAAGTTACCAGTTAGATTCATTACCATAGTCATTTAATCGTTACCACTATTATTATCAATAATAATTCATTAATTAAATTTTGAAAGAAGAGAGGACGAGTAGGAAGAGACCATCAATCACAAGGGAACCCATTGAAGTAGGTAGCTCCAGGTTTCTTGGGGCTTCAAGATAGGTGCAAAATGACATTTAGGGGCCTCTGATCCTTGTTGGAGCTTATGGTGATGGTCACCACAAGTGAGTCAACAAGAAGAGTGAGTAGCTCCTTGCATGTTTCTCTTTGAATGATAATAGGGTTCTATGAGATTAGGGGATTATATCCTTATGAGTGGTGTCTAGAGCTCTAAAATGATGTTCTAGGGGAAATGAAAGCAATGTTGGCGGTAAATATGCATCGCATATCCCCCAATATAACAAGAGAAAGTAGGATGGTATGGGAAAGAATCTAGGGAGGCCACATTGGTCTTGGCCAATTCATGGCTAGAGAGTACATGAGACATACCTACAAAAATGTATTGAAGCGAACAACGTGGTTGGTCTAATATACTCAAATCTACACAAATTGCTCCATACACCCCTTTTGCTAGACCCCTTTTTTATTATGATAATTTTACTTATTTTTTCCCTTTTTATATTAAATTGGTAATTAATGGATTCAAACGATATCATTAACACATAATATCCTTATATTTGAATATTTGGGGTAAAAATGAACAGTAAATTCATTAGTAGGATAATGAGTACAACATACACCAATCAATAGTTTTTTACTCTCTTGAATATTCATATTAGTGTTATAATGGATTGATTGAGAAGAGTAAACACATTCGTTATATGCTTAATATATACATATATATATAAATATAATAAAAACATTTTCAAAATATGAAAACAATACTAAATTTGGCATCCTCACATACTAATTATATTATGTAGAAAAGTTTGGGTCAATCAGATAGAAAATACATCCCCAATGTGAGTAAAGAGAGAGAAGAATATAGAGCATTTCATATTTAATTAAATTACATAATTGCCACATTTCCAATGCATATAGTCTACATTCTATCTTCCATGCAGGTTTTATATATTTATCCTAAACTTAGGAGGTGTGGGGGTTCACCTAGGCCGTATGATTGGGATTTGACTGCAGGGGGACATCGCCTACCTCCGCACCCCCAATTAGCTTCCTCATATTGTAATGTATCTGATAAGAAATAAGTCATGGAGAGTTTCTCCTTCAATATTCAAATTTTTATCATGTTATCATCGTCAATGTTTTCCTTGTGATCACCCAAGCTTAACAAATCCTAATTCAACCCCTCCCCTGGTCAAAAGAGGACATGCCTAAATCTAAGCTCGACACATTCATCCCCTCGATCTATAGACTCTGCAAAACTCAATTTGAGGCAAAGCTAACCACCCATAATCCACCACCACACATCTTGGAGTCCTCCTCTGCCTTCAATTTTATTCAAAACCCTGGTTGACTATGGTAAACCAGAAGCATGACAGTTGCATCACCTAGGTTTCTGATCGCGACCTAGTCACGTCAACAAAATTCAATATACAATGAGCTTCCCTCAAACCTCCCCCTTCCTCCCTTGCTCTTGTTTCATCACAAATTTCATTGGTCTCCGCCACAAACTTCACCACATCTTGATTCTTGGTTGAAAGTTGAATAGGGAACCCAGAGGTACCCGTATGCCTAGTACTCTTCCAATCCCATTGTGGGATCTTGGTGGAGCTATAGGGTAGGTATCTAGAGGTATGCTCAATGAATCTTTCCGCAATGAGTTCTCTTCTCTCTGACATATCTTAATTGTATTCTTTTTTCCTAGTAACTCAATATGGGAGTCAATATTTACCTTTTTCTAATGTGACTTGCATCAGAATCCAATCTCAGAGTTGTAGTGGTTCATTGTTGATTGCTTTATAGGTTGCTTAAGTATAATTCTTATGATCTCACATGTACTACTCCTTTTTCTTCATAGGTTAATCCCCTAATCTATAATGACTCTTCCTCTTTGTTTACTGGTGTCAAATTGAGTTATGGGAAGTATACCTTTGAGTCGAGTTACTATCCTTTCCTCTTTATTCTACCTAGACGTTGCAAGCTTAGAGCAACCTTGAGTTTTCAGAGTCTTGAACAATGCCAACTCTTGATCTGGCCTACAAACCTTCAATGGAGAAAGACATGTCGAGTTCCTCTAACCACCTAAGATTTGGTTCCTATGTTAGCAAAGATTGGGGGAATCTGGGAAACTGATCTTTGTATTTATCTCAATAGAGTTTGTTGGAAAAACCAACCAATAATATATAGTTTGGGAGATTTGAAGTCTCAGTGTACAAAGTACTCGAGGGAGATGCCAATGATGGATTTTCCATATCAATCCATATATCAACTTAATTTTTGTCACTCCATCATTGTTATTTTCATAAATAACTATATTTTTATTAGATGAAGACACACAAGTTCTTGAGACATGGTATTACTTGTTTGCGTGCATAGTGGTAGAAGTTTACGATTGATGTTATTTGTTAATTGGTAAAAAAATCTTATCTACAAAGTTCATATTTAATTATTGATTGATCATAAATGTACAAGAAAATATGTTTTTGAGATTGGAAACATCCACCCAATTTAAAGAGATTATTTAGAGTCAAAACATAATTCCATCAATAAGGTCCTCTTGGGGTTTGATTGATTGATTAGAATGACTAATAATTGCATTATCATCTTAACTAGGTGTTGTAAAAGCCACTAAACCTTGACTTCAGAAGTGATAGATGGACTTACACGACTTCTTTGAGATATGTTCTCTTTCTTGAATTTATTTGTGCATCTAATGATTAACTATATTTGTTAATATTGAGGCATATATCTATTGGCACTTCTCTTTTTCATTATCATTGAAATCCTTTATGAGTATTGAACAATGTCATTTTCTTTCTCCAATATTAATTATTTGAATCATTTTTCCCTTCTTGTGAGTCATGTGACTTCGTTTGACATATCTTGTATGTTCTCAACCCTTTGGTACATGAATATTAGTTGGACTACTATGACCTTGCTTACTCTATTTACATGTCAGATTTAGATGGGTAATAACCAATTGTAGTGTAACCATAGTTTAGGCATTGGGTTTAGTTCCCTTCCATAGACTAATGTCTTATTCCTCTTGCAATGTTATAATTATATAGAATGGGATTTATTCCTCTGTCAGGCACTAGATTTTATTCCCATGCTATGTTTCATATGTTGGGCATTGATGTTTTGTTACTTTTACTGTGGTTGTTGGTTGTAGTTCCCTATCCATACTTTAATCTATTCTAGTCTTGTTTAATCTACATGCACTTTTTATATGTTATTTTTTGTGATTAAAAGGAAAGATTTTGTTTGTTTTGTGATATTATTTCTCCAATCTATAATGCCTCTGACTTTTTCATACACCTTGATTACTCATTGTTTCAATTCAATCCTTATTTAATGTACCTAAATGCTGACATTCCCCTCATTGTATGGCAACATCTTTCTTGTGCTTATGGTATTTATAATGTTGTATATGTGCATATAATCATTGTTTACTGAAGCATATGTTTTATTTTCTTTTTTGGTGTGTTCTTCCCAAAACCACCCATGTGTAGGCTCACTAGAGGATCGTGAGTCAAAAAGATATTATACATGATTTTTCATCTTTAGGATAGATTGAAATGGCCTAATTTCCCTCTTTGAAAGGTCTTGAATGTAAATAGATGTAACACTTTTAGTTTGTATTAGATCCTTCTTAAGATGACACACAATTCATGTTGGATATGTATAACAAGAAAAACTAATTATATTTTGTCTCTTTATATCATACCATTCGAGTGGATCCTCTATGCGGTCCCATTATTTACAGTTGACCTGGTGTGAGGAGATTCAATAGTTGGATATAGGTCATCATGGATATGGAGGTGGTGGAACCTTGTAAAGAAGGCTGGAGAATAAATAGGGTTTTCTAGGTTACAACTTAGGTTCTAGGGTAGATGACAATATATTCAAGGTTTCAATTATAGTAGACTTTGTGCACTGCTCTAGGTCTATTTCAACAGCCATTATAGGTTCTAGGTCATTGAAAAACATGTCATTTAAAGGGATAGATGATACCTATACATCAACTAGGTCTGTGGGTGTATTGGAAAAGATGACAAATTTATTTAGAGGTCAAGGGGGGATGAGGTGGTGTAGAATATGAGAAATTTCTTGTCGGGGTTCATCAACAGTCGCTGAGATGGGGGAAGATGACCCAGTTCCACATGAGTCCCATGTCACTATATTGTTGTATCCATTTAGTTTGGACCGCATAATCAAGGGCCCAAATTAAGAGAAACAAAATTATTTAGATATTTTTCTATAGGTTGCATTCATTATCTAATTGAGATTACATTTTTACCACAACTTTATAATGACAAGTATTACTTTATAAATACAATATCTCATATTAACCATCCAATAACTCACATTCAATTATATTTGTTAATACTTCTCAAGTGACTACATATTAATAAAAAAACCATTTGATTACAATACCAAAAATTGCAAGTAAGGTTTAAAACATAGATATAATGGACCAAAATGACAAGATTTCATTTTTTTCTCAATATTCAAGGATATTCAAATGAAATTCAAATATGAATCATGAATATAAATTAATTTTTCAAATGCAAACTATAAATTATATCTATCTAAATCTTAGGATTCTACAACTTTGGTTTAAGGAGAACAGGGGTATATTTCTAATTCCTATGATAGTGATAAGGGTCTCCAGATGTGAGTCCTAGATTTCATCTATGATAGAGGAGTTGATCACGTGGGAGATTTTTTTTAATGATGGCATTCATTTCTCAATTAGGACTGCTAGAGTGAACTTTTTTACATGAGGTCACATAAGAGACTTTAGCAGGGTGGATAAGCCAGTCATGACCTTTATATGATCAGGTGTTATCTAGGTGTGGAATCATCTTTTGTGAAGCCTACAAACATGGATGGCGTAGAAGATGAAGATCAAGGATCTTTTAGTGGATGGTAAAATCAACAATCATTGCATCTAGATGTCATCAAGATACAATGTTTTTCTATAGCTGATGAGGAGTCAATTATTCACCATATACTTAGATGTAAGATGAGGAGGTAGGTGTAAAGGAGGTTCCAATAGGTGTAAGAGGTCATGAGTATTAGCTCCTCTTGAGCATGCATCGTCATGGTTTTGGGGGATTTTTAATCTTGAAAGTTGAGTGGGGATGTTAAAGGGCCTTCTTAATGTGGTTTCACTTGGGTTCCTAGGAACAATTAGGAGTGTCACACATTAAAACCGCGTGAAGATGGATTATATGAGAAGTGGGAACATATTATGTAGAGTACTTATTTTCTACTTTGTTAAGACCCCTTATGAGACTTTAGAGGTAATGGGTTTCCGTAAGGTTTGAGAAATTGCAAACTTTTATGTCGATGGATACAATGAAGAGTATTATACTACAAGACAAGTAGGGAGAAGAAGGATCATGGTGGTTTGGACATGAATGGAAATCAAGTAGCATGAAGAGTTAGTGTTGATTGGTTTACTAAAAGACTTTTGATGGTGATTGTTAAGTGGATAGATGGATGTGTGGTTTGTCACTTTGCATCCATAAGAGCTAAGAGGATAAGATGGAGACCAACTTCCCCTCTCTTATGTCTATTGTTCATTTTTTGATTGAGAAGGAATAGGGTTTGACTGAGTTGGAAAAAAGAGATCATCATTTGGTTTATTTTCTCTTTATCTATGTCTGGAAGGCTTTTGGAAACTAGAGTACATGTATACTTTTACATAATCATAAATAACTCTAAGTCAGAGTTCAAATGATAATCATCTCATCCATGGAATTTACCCCCAACAACCAAACTGAACTAGGCAAATGGCCATCATTCATATGCATTGATGCAGCCCAATTTTAGGGTTCCATCTCGTGTCTTTTTGTATCTTAATCACATCTAAGCATGTTAGAATGCATGTTATTTCCCTCAATATGCATATTTATGTCAAATGCACTTATTGACACTCTTTGCATGTTTATTAGGTACTTGGACCACATTTGGATAGACGAGAGAGATAGAGGGGTCCAACAAAGACCCCAAAGCTAGCCCAAACTACCCCTAGTGGCCAAGGCTCAAGCTAAAGAAAAGAAGTCCATGGATCATGAAGTTTGAACCTCAAAGTGCAAGAAAAGCCCCCAATACGGCTGTAGTGACATGAAATGGCCGTGCTACAAATGTTAAAATCACAAGCAAAATCTCAATTTTGAAGAAGTTGCAACCAACCCTCCAACACGACCTTGTTTCCCAGCACGGTCGTGTTGCCACCCTCCACCACGATCATGCTTCCTAGCATAGCTGTGCTTTACCTACCCACCATGGTTGTGCTACCTAACACGGCTGTGCCACATATCACCCACCACGATTGTGTACCTAGCTCCCACCATGGTTGTGCTGCCCAGTACGACCGTGCTACCAGCTTTCCAAGAACCCATAATTTTACTATAATTTTTGCCAATTTCAACCTCACTCTTTCTGTTCCACAACGGGCCTGTTGACCCCTACCCAGCACGATCGTGCTCATGCCACCCTAGTAGTAGATTTCCATTGTTTTCCCCATTTTTCCACTACTTAACCTAGTGATTCCCTACCACCTATATATACAAGGGTGACGGATGTAGCACAAAGGTTCACCCAGGTTAGCCTCCCTTGAGCATTCATTACATTCTCCCTAGCATTCAAGAGATCTACCTACCTTCTTCCATCACCCTACTCCATTTCCACCTTCCACTGCCCCAAAACCCTAGTTTTCTAGGATTTCCACCATAATTCCCCATATTTCCACCTTGGAGGAAAGAGCATGAGCTACAACATCTAGGAGGTGAAGGAGAATAAGCTTCCACGAGGATATCCATGGCCTTCTTCCTCTTTCTTCTTTCCTTTTTGCTCTTTTTTTTATTGTGAGTAGCTTAGCCCAATTGGTGGGTTATTGGGGAGATTATATGTCACTTCGATACCATGTTGGGGGAATGTAACTTGTAATGATCATATTTTATTCTATGATGATTGTCTCTTTCTTCTATCTTCTACTTGTGATTTATGCTTCTAAACATGGATTGCTTGTTGTTTGATGCTTAAAGACACCTAGATTCTAGGGAAAATGAACTATATGTGGCTATCTTAGGAACTGCTGCTAGATCCAACTAGTGGATCCCTAGCTATCACCCTATCTTCCTACATACAACTCTCTTTATCTTACAACTAAGTGTGAGATCTAAGTAGCTAGTGTAAGAGTGACTAGTGTGATCGCCTAGAGTTTTCTAAAGTCTAGATGGTGAGTAACATGAGGTGAAACAACCTCATCTCTACTCTCCCTTCCTACCCTTAGATCTCATCAATTGTACTAGTAACCCTTACACTAGAAACCTAGATTAGTTAAATCCAATAGAAATCCAACCTAGATCTTGGTCCAATTGAGTGTCATAAGGCTAGTTAGGGAGTGAAAAGGTGTAGTTCCCCTCCCACACTCTATTCTGTCAATGGCCAACCAATAATCTAGGGTGACTTTGTTGCATTTGACCTATTGTTTGGTTTGGCAATCTAGAATGAAAAGAGAGTATTTTCATGTTATATCAACCATAAACTTGGATTCTTGTGACGTTCCCCCAAATGGACCACTCTTCCCATAACTTGTCCAAGACCCATTTTGCTTACTTAGCTTGCTTATGATAGTGTAGTTGATTGCTTTAGTTGCTTCTTAGTCAATTGCTTAGTTCTTGGTAGTTAAACTTTTCTAGAGTAGTTAGTGCATTGAGCTCCTTGCTCAATCTAGATAGTAGTAGATTAGGCCTTTGATTTCTATAGTACCTTAATTTCTAGTTTAGTATAGTCTCTTTCTCTTTCTTAAGTAGTGGCTTTCTTGGTTAGTTAGAATTGCTTGTTCAGGGTTAAGTTGGAGTTTTTCCTAGTCTAGTTTCCTTTCTTGCTTTCAATTGCTTGCATCCTTACTGTAATCAATCAAACCAACTTTAAACCCTAATCTACTCTTTAGGAACGTGTCTCACCCCAACCTATATCTAGTGCCCCCTCTCTCCTTATAGATTGACCCTCACTTGCCACTCACTTGTACTACAATATGATCTCATGCGCTTGTGGGTGATTTATTGCGCGCTTTGTGAATGTGCTAGTTTATCCCCCCAATCAATTTGAAATACTCAAGTGTATTTTATTTGTGTGCATCCAATCAAAGTTCAATTGATTTGGGTGTTTGTGTGTGAAAACGCACCATGCACTCTTCACCAACATGCGTTTATAGGGATGAACAAGCTGGATGTAGTCTCATGAGTCAACTTTCATGCTACATATGACTACTACAATGAAGGTTTTATGCATATTGGACATGGGTGATGTAAGATAATCTAGGGGATACACATTCAATATAGGTCCTTGAGTCTCAATGAAATCTCACATAAACAATGTCTCTTTTTGAATGACTAGTTTTAGTAAAATTTATCTTTGACTGACTATGTAGCACGAGGTTTTTATTCATAAGAGTGCCTTAGCTAAGGTTCCTTTGCCCCCTGGGAAATTGGATGAATAGTTTTATCATTCTATTAAAAAGGTATGATGTTAGGTACCATGTTCCATCATCCATTATCTTAGATAAACTCCATGCTATTGCCTTGTTTGGAATAGATTTGGGTATTGAAATCTAAACTGGGTTAGTCTGGGTGATTGGACAAGTATAACCTGGAGTTAGATCTGGGTATTCAAATCTACAGTGGGTTAGCTAGATTCATATCCACTCCATTTCCAAATAATTTTATGACTTTCTCAATCTATCATGTGGTTGTTAAATATCCTTTTTTAGTGTGGTCCAAAATTATTAAAAATATATTTAATATTTATTTTTCTTAAAGGGATGCATCTATTCAGGATTAGTGTAGACCCTTAACCTCCATGCCTCTTGGTAATGGATAAAGAGTCACTAAATATTTTATATAAAGACTTGATCCTCTTTTTATGGGATCTATCTATAACCACCTGATTCCATCAATTGGAGAACCCACCAGGGAAGAGAAATCAGTCTCTTATTTGCAGGCTCTCTTATGCTTGACACCTTTGGAAGACTATCATATATCCTAGAATATTGTCTTATTCGTCTATTCACTGTGGACTGGTGCTTTTCTATTACAACCCTTTGTAGTCATAGTTTGTCATCTGTGTTGCCTATGATCATGGAGGCTGAGTTCTGGTATGTAGATTTCTAACATGTGGTATCAGATCTTGATTCCATGTTAATTTCCACAACACATCTCATTGTTGTTTTGATTCATAGTGCACATTGGTAATTAATAATCATGTAGCAGAACACATACTTATTGCATGATTGATTCTGGTTTTTGTACCACCTACTGCCGCAATGTTTTGCAACTGTCTAAGAGAAGAGGGTGTTGGATTCCCTTATCGTTGTCAAGAGGCAAGAACTTCCATTAAAAAAGGGGAGGTTTTATATTGTGTGAAGGGGAGGGTATGGTTTTTTTTGGTAAAGGGGTATTAGCAAGGGTGGAATCAGAGGGGAGCCGGCATGGGCCATGGTCCACCATAAAAATATAAACAAATATATTATATATGTGTATAATTTATACACAGTTGTATAATATATATTGCACAACACCTTGAGGCACAAATTGATATTTATTTCAGTGGTCGAGAGGTGTTATGTTTATCTAACTGGTGCGGGTTTGAACCACTGTGTGAAGCTTTAACCTATTCTTTTTCCAATCACTACTTAGTCCATAATACCTATAAGTGTATAATAAATAATGTTAGGATAGTAATTTTACAAAATTTGATGCCTGTCCCAGCAGTCTGTCAGTGGCCTATATACTTATTGGTTGTAGGTACAAATCTCTCCACTATAGTTTGTGTTTTATTTATTTTTTCACATTGTATAAATGTATGATATACACAAATTAGGATGGTTGATAAATAAATTCATAGAAGTTGTCCCAATGGTCTGTAAATGGGACATATACTTATTGGTTATACTTGCATATCTCAACTTCTATATTGTGTGTTTTATTTTCTTTTTCACTTTATATAAATATATAATATATAAAAGTTAGGATGGTTGATATACACATTTGTATAAGTGTTGGAATTGTTTTTGTTGATAATAAATTTGGTTGGCCACTGCTTCCAAACCCATTATAATTTTTTAACATATCATATAAGAAAGTATGAATTATCATGACAACCCAATTTATATCATGTGCTTCTATGAAGACATTCATGTAGGCGTTGGCATGTATCCCCATAACACAACCTATTTGATTTTGATTAAAAAGTTAAATTATTTTCTATATTTTATATTTGGACGTATAATTAGCTTGAATTTGCCCCACCTCCCAACGATGAATTCCTGGTTCTTCCCTTGGGTATTAGTGATCATGAACTGTGTACATCATGGCATTACTCACCGGTGATAAATCTGACATCTTTGGCTTCTATCAATGGTTTGACGATGTTGAAAAGTGGCCTACTATGCACACTTGCCAGGACAGGACTGACAATGAGTCCTTGTAGTGTTGACAAGGCATTCTTGGGTGATTCGGCAATGCAGATTTCTAGTGGAATGTGCAAAATGTAATGAATTAATTTGCCAAATTTTACCGTCTGTCACCAATAATTTATCAATCTACTATTCTAATTTTCTCCATCAAACTATCTACACTCCTCAATGTAATTTTTTATATTATATTTAATAAATGGAGTAGAGTAAAATGGAATGATAAATTCACTAAATACCTTTGTCTTGTGACAATGATTCACCTTTCTTTCTATGGTTTATTGTAAGAGGGTATATGTTATATATATGTTCTAGTTAAACGATTGGCAGTTCATAAATGATTGTGTGGTCGTCTAGACTTATGCCTCTAGTTGTGTTTTCTTTATGGTAAACTGCCAAAATGATCCTTGTCGGTCATATTGGAAAGATGTGCCAAACTTTGCATTAGCATCTTAATGAATTGAAATTTGAAACTACTAAATAAATCACTACTACACAGATGCAAGTAAATGCATTACATAATAAGATGTTGATTTCATTAAATGATCTTCAACGATACTTCACTGATGTTACTTGCTTAGTGTATGGATAATTTAGATTTTAAGTTTCTTTAGTGTCTCATAAAAGTGAGCCTAATTTGGTAGTCTAGGAAAATAATTGATATATTATTTATGTAATATTTGAATTGTATTCAACTAGGTAATAATGTTGTCAGCAATGTAGTGGCACATGAGTTGTAAAGTTAATGTTGTATGACTAAGAGGTTACAAGTTCGAAACCCCATGCCAACAGGTAATAATTTTGTCACTACCTAACTATTTTTTAGCATGATGAGATAATTTAAATATGAATCAGATTAATATAATATCTAACCCAAAGGAAAAAGCATTTTTTTATCTTAATCATATGTCATGTTGGTTTTGTCAAAAAAATTAATTATTAATCATATCAAGAAAAGTTACAAATTATCTAAAGATCATTTGTAATGACTAATTGTGATAAATATTAAAAAAGTAAATATAGTAGGCTTCAAATTTTACTTTTACATATATATTGCGGTTTTAATAATTCTTTTAATAATATTGTTGAAGCTATTTTGTCATCAATATGTGGTGATAACAACATTCCTAATCTCAATGGTCCAAACTTTAATGAATGGAAAGAAAGGATCATGTTTATATTAAGTTGTACGGACATAGACTTAGCTTCCCGAGGGGCAAAATCACAACCACTAACAGAGAAAGTACCACCGCTGAAAAGAATAACTATGAGAAGTGGGAACATTCTAATAGTTTTAGTTTGTTGTTTATGAAAGTTCATGTAGGAAAGCATATTAGGCAGTTTATTTCCACTTCTGAGTTTGCAAAAGATTTTTCAAAGTTAGTGGAGGAATAATAGTTTCTTCAAGTAAGTATGGCGCTAATATATTAATATCTAAAATGTGCTCCATGAAAATATCATGGTTCTAGTTGGATCTGTGAACATACCATGGAAATGAGAGATGTCATTGCACAACTCAACAAGATGGAGTTGTCTATCTCTGATGCATTTTTTTTTCATTTCATCTAAACTTCCTTTCCTAGCTAGTATGGATCATTCAAGGTCTCTTACAATGCATAAAAGAAAAATTGTTCAGTAAATGATTCATTGGCCATGTATGTATAAGAAGAAGAGAGATTTAGGAACTAAGGGGTTCCTTCTGTACATTTGAGTACCCATGACAAGTGTACCCTCCAAGGTAAAGGAAAAATGAGGGAAACTGTTCCTATATTAGGTGGATCATCCAAGATAGGTGATGGTAAGGATGGGGGAAGCAGAGCTAACATGAAATTCTTCTTCTTACACAATGAAGAACATGCTAAAAAGGAGTACTTCAAGTACAAGAAATGGTTGGAAAAGAAAGGTATAATGTCGCTTATTTCATATGAATGACATATTTCACATATTTTATTTTATAGTTGGTGGATTACTCTAGTACCACTATGCACATTGTTAATATATTGTGGGGAATTCTGAATTAAAATAAACCAATGGAGCATGAAAGAGTCTTCTATTCAGGTTGGGTCTCACATGTAAAGGTTGTTAGCTGATGCAAATTTACCATGCGCAGAAACGCAAGTGAACGCGTCGAAGTAGTACAAGCCTTTGTGAGGCCCGAGTCGAACTCAGAGATACGTGCAATCGTCGGGACTCCTACTAACTACTCGCGATCAGCTAAGCTGATTAAAAAGTTGAGAGTTGTTGTTAAAATTAAAAGAAAATAAAAACAAAACAAAACAAGCAATCAATGTTGGTTTAATCAATTCAAAAGGAGATTTTTAGGGTTGTGGTTTCACCGCGGGTTTTCATTGTATTAAATTCTATATAGCTACTCAATTTTATCTCTCCATCTGGGTAGTGGCCTGAAATCAGAATTGCCCACTATCGTGGTACAATTCACTACCTATGTCTAGGTCGGTTCCACCGTCGTAGTAACCTATACCCTAAACTAGGTCCATTATAAATGACCTCTTGGTATCCACCATTAATCTTACACCGCCTTGTTCAAGGGATTTATCAATTAATGTAAATTCCGTCTCTTTTCAACAGTTAATTCTTCTTTCAAAGCAATTAAGGGAATTAGGTTATTATTATGGTGATCAAGCATAACAATATATTAGAGAACACAAAATTATACCACGGATTTAAGAGATAAGATATGAATTACTATTATAAAATCATCATACAATGAATCCCCGGGCTACTCCCGGTCCTAAAGACAAGGGAGATTAGCCCCGCATGTTCATCTCAGAGTACAATGTAGTCGAGAAAAGGGGAAACATGAGAAAATCGAGATTGAGTGGTGAAACCCCTGAACGGAGAAGGTCCAATTGATCCTTGGCGTGGAATATGCATTCTCCCACCTTTCGGTGGTGGAATTCATCTTCTTCAGTGTCCGGATCGGCTGGGGCGTGCTCTCATGCTCCGTTCTTCTCTCCTTTGCTCTCCGAGATGTGTGCATCAACTAATGATGTCCCCCCCAGTCAAGGGCGCCGTCATTAGGTATATCTCCCGAATTAGGTCGCCAATTAACCACAACCGTCCGATTAAGATTAATCTGAAACAAACTCATATCTGACGGTGTCGATACCATCGACGTGGGTCGATGGTATCGACCTAGCGTGATAGCGGCAATCCTTCTTTTCTTTCGTCTGAGCGCCTGATGTCATCTCGATACCATCGACAGGGGTCGATGGTATCGATGAACCTGTAGCGACAGTTTTGTCATTTTGTGTCACTGTAGCTCCACCAGTCGATAGTATCAACATTTTGGTCAATGGTATCGACGCACTTCTCACCAGCAACCTGATGGTATCTCGATACCATCGACATCCCTGTCGATAGTATCGACTTTCTTCTGGTCCTTGCGGTTGGCAGCCTGTGGTCCGGTCGATGGTATCGACCACCGTCGATGGTATCGACGGCAGCAAATACTTGTTTTTCCTAAAATTAACACACGGAACCACATAAATTCACACAAAATATATTCTTTCGATAATTAATGCTAAAAATGCTTAAATAAAGGGAATTTGACATAAAGTAGCATAGACCAAAATAAATGAATTATGCAACATTAACCGTGAAAATGACTAATAAATGCATAAAACACATATCAAACAAGTCTATAAATGTGACTCAAAATCATCGCATCAAACTCCCCTAAGCTTAAACATTGCTCGCCCTCGAGCAACTAATCCTTAGAATAGAATTGCCAGAGTCAACTAAAGAACAAAGCATCACAACAGACATCCCATATGACTCCCACCGGACATTCACATACCAACCCTTGCTAACTACAAAATGATAATTACCCTAAAGGAGACAATAATCATCCATAAAAGATATTAACCTCAAACTGATGAACACTATCACATAAGGCAGTTAACATAATAAAATTCGCCGGTCCAGACTTAGTGCATCTTGTGATCTTCTATACTACGTTGATCGCCCTAACTACCATCTACATGGAAGCAGTTCTCCTGATATTCATTAGTGAGGAGAAATTCACGGTGGCCTACCAATCCGAGCAACGGTTGGATGAAATAGGTGGCTTAGGGAAGAAGTGGAAGTATTATACAATTTCAACATGCATAAAACAAAAATTCCCTAAATGATGCAAATGCACATGAAAAATGCCCTAATGCCTAAGATTAGGTGTAATGATGCATGCACTAACCATCCGTCTCAAAATGAGATGGATATCTAATTAAGCTACATCATGTACTCACTTATCTTGAAATACAGGTGAAATGTGTTCCTTTCTCCTTCTTATTTTTGTTGCTTCTGAATAACTTTTTTCAATTTCAGATTTTTTTTTTCAAACCCTTATATTCATGATTGACAAAGAACACTTATTGGGCTTATTTTCCCTGCATAACTCAATATTTGCACTATTTGGAAGGTATGGAACAATTGAATTCACCATTAAAGAATAAATAAGGTACATGACATACTTTATGCTTAAAAGTTATGAATGCAACTACATGACATGCACCTAAGGGTAATGTGCATGTATACCTATTCTAATCTTTTTATTATTTTTTTTTCATGCAAACATAAGAAAAATTGCAATGCAAGTCCTATCTACATGCCATGCAATCAAAAAGAGTTAAAACCGTACTTTACTTCCAAATCTTGGGTGGATTGTGAAAACAATGAGGTGGACAGATCACAAGACTAGTCGACTGAACCTTAGAAAAATATTATGTGTCCCTCCTTACTGACCTGTGTAGTAGTTAAGAGGTTTTTTTTTCTCTCTTACTTCAAATTAAAGTCTCATTATCATTTGGTCAATATAGGCTCAAACAACCATTTCCGTCCACTTTCATGAATCATTAGGAATATACAGTTGTGATTTTCTATTTTAAAGTTGACAAAACCAATCATTTTCTAAGTTAAGTGATCAAGGTTAAACCACACTCAAGCTTGTGAACACTCAAAATTTTTTTAGTTTCCCTCACTTCCCCATGCATATGCAACTGAGATGACTCAATATTAAAGACATCCACGATTATACTAGATAGAATGTTGATCCAAAAACAAACTAAAACTACAAAAAGCAAATGATAGGAAACAAAAGAAATAAAACTAAAAATAGAGAAACTGCAAGATAGAACTGCTCCAACACCCCCCTAAGATTGAATTTGACTATGGCCTCATAGTCAAAAACAATCTTAAAGGTTGGAACAGAGATACCGCTTTTACTCTTCAGGTGGAGGATACTGCGGAGCCGTAGGGTCCCAAGACGGATACTCCCCCTGGAAGCTTGGATCAAACTGGGCCCTAGGTGGAGGTTGTGGATAGCCTCCAAAGTAATTTTGGCTCCAATAGTGGTCGTAGAAGGGCTGTTGTTGCATCTCCATCCGTTGCAACCGATCATGAATTTGTTGTTGGTTGTCAAGGAGAAGACGCTCATTCTCGAACATCGCCTGTTGATTGTCTAGCAGCCGATTTGTAGTGTCTTGAATACCAGCATACCTCGTCATATGATGCTACTGCGTCTGCTGAATCTCCTACAGCATAGCATATATACCCTGCATGGAATATGTTTCCTCGCTTGGCTGCGAGGGCGGTGGTGGTGGCGGCGTAGGCTGTGATGATGAAGATGCACCCGGATGCATCCAAGGATGCTTCTGTGGTGCCACTCATGCTCGAAGAGGTGTAAATGCCTCCTCTTCCTCCTCAGCCTCGTCGTCATTTCCGTCGTCGCCGCCTTCTTCATCGGAGTCAGCAATGGCTATGATTGGCCATCGGAAGTGGTGCACCCCTTCGATGTTGAAGACTGGATCAGGCAGCGAGCACTCCTGATAGGTGTGGTTGACGTGGCAATGCGCATACGCCAAACCATCTCTAAGAAGAATAAGATTGGACCGGTGTAGATATTGCAAGTTCACCTTGATCCTAGTAGATAGAGGAGTGACGGTTTGGAAATTCAAACCGCGGTATGAAGCCATCTTGGTGATGAGCCCGCCAAAGTGAATCGACGCTTTTCTCATACTCCTCTTCACCGCCAATACTCTCTACAGAAAGAAGGCACCCCAATTGCACTCTTGACGCTTTAGGAGCTTATACAGAAAGAATAAGTCCGTCTCCTGAAACTTGCTAAGGGCCAAATCACACCGAGCAAATAACGTCAAACTGAGCATCCAGTGCAGAACACGGACGAAAGGGTGCTCGAAATCGGCTACCGCAGCATTATGGTAGCTGACAGACTTCCCCGGTTGCACCGTAACCAGCTCGGCGAAGATGGCGTCATAGTCAGTGCGGTTGTCCGGGCGCTGGTAGTCGGACCGCGAGTGATTCCAGTTGAAGATCGCGTTGAACTGCCGAAGTGTGATCGTGTAGTCATTGTTGTATAACCGGAACGACACCCGGCCTTTGATCCACTCACGGTCGGTGGTTATTATGTCGTTGGGCACGACGCAGACGTCCAGAGATGCCATGAACTCTGCCACCAACTCCTTGTACGTGGGCCACTTGCCGAAGAATGGCTGGCCATCAGAATGATACTCCCGCTCATCAGACCGTATCTCCGTGTGTCGGGCATGTCCTTTCAAGATGTAAGCAAGGTTCGCTTCGAACCCGAGGTTGCGGATTGTATCCCGATCAACATATCGGGTCGGCTCTATCTTCCTCTTCAGAATCTCCTCGTATATCTTCTTCACCTCCGCAGATGGATGAATCAGCTGCGGGCGTGCAACTGATGCAGTCAGAGGTGGCACAAACTTCGAGTTGTCCATCGGATCCGTGCGTGAAGACAACGCACCAGCTACGTGCACCATGATTGTGAGAGAAGGAGGAATTGAAAGAGAGCTCAGTGAAGATTGGAGAATCGAATCTCCACGCGATGAAGAATTAGCTCGGTGTTGCTCGTCGTCGGGCTTGCACAGCTCTGGAACACACTCAGCACAAGTGGAGGAAGATTGCACTTAAGGTGTGATGTCATCTGACGCAAACACTCCTCATATATAGCCGTGGCCGGCGCTACTGTCTGGCCGTCGATACCATCGACGCGAGTCGATGGTATCGACATGGGTAGCACGATTCGTACCTCCGCTAGTATCGACGGTTGTCGATGGCTGGATCTGCGGGGCCCAGATTGCTGACACGTCGATACTATCGACGTGGGTCGATAGTATCGACCCATCCCCCGGATCGACTTCTTGGCTGATGCGATCGTCGTTGATCTTCCTTCGCAGATCGTTGACGTGGCACGTCGATACTATCGACGCGAGTCGATAGTATCGACTCTCTGATTAGGGCAAACCCTCGCGAGGCCCGGTCGCAACCTCCTTTACATGAATGTGTCGATACCATCGACACGCCCGTCGATGGTATCGACTTTCCTGAGACGATTTGTTCTGAATATCTTCAGAGATCTCGATAGTATCGACCACCATGTCGATACCATCGACTTCTGCTTGTGATCTGCCTGTTGGTATGTCGATACCATCGACGAGGCCGTCGATGGTATCAACGCAGTGTGATTCCTGCAGTCGCCAACCTGTACCATGGTCGATACCATCAACACAAGGGTCGATGATATCGAAGTTGCCTCAGCCCTGCACATGTAGCAAATGATCACGGTATCTTTTTTTTACACTACAAACTAAATAAAATCAAATTAAACTACGAATGTAAATGAACTAAACTAAGGTACCAATGGTTGGGTTGCCTCCCAACAAGCACCCTTATTTAACGTCTTAGTCTAGACGACTTGAATCACATCATGCATCCAAAAGTGAAATGAGTTTGACCTCATTCACCTTCCTTGCGTAATCTTCGCCAAAATATAGCTTCAACCTCTATCCATTCACCAAAAATGTCGTCTCACCATCGCGCACCAAGATTGCGCCATGTGGTTTGACCTCTTCCACTGTGAATGGCCCACTCCATCGGGATTTTAGCTTCCCGGGATGCAACTTCAACCTTGAATTAAACAGCAACACACGATCTCCCTTTTTGAAGGTGCGCATCTGAATGTGGCGATCGTGGATCAACTTAGTGTGCTCCTTGTATATTCGAGAGTTCTCATATGCAGTCATGCACAACTCATCCAATTCATTTAATTCAAGCAACCTCTTCTTCCCTGCCTCATCATAACTCAAATTGAGCTTTCTTAGTGCCCATTGTGCTTTATGCTCTAACTCCACCGGGCTGATCAATGATGATTGAAGTAGAGGGGGAAGTTCACCTAAATCTTCATAATACCTCGCATAGAAACATGGAAGCATCTGAAGCATATTGGCACACTCTTTGAGTGATTTGCTTCTCATCCAATCATAAGTGATGTTGACTAAACAAGCCTCCAATGGTAATTCTAGATATGCATCAGAAACTGAATTTTCTATAGCATCATCCTCCGTAGAGGGAGGAATGTCCTCATTCTCATCATTCGGGAACCCTACAGCCTTGCAAAGGGATATTACTTTGGTTTGCTCCATGATGTCTACAGCCAAAGTCCCTTTGTCCACCTTGGTCATTACATGAGCCATATCCAGAAATGGCTTCCCTAGACAAAGTGAGATAGTGTTATCAAAATGTTTTACCATGTGGCATTGCTCCTTGGATTTAGGTGAAGTGGCGCTAGAAGGCATGACCATCTCAAACCGGTCATCGACTATACCCAAGGTCAATCGACCTCTTCCCATCTCGAGTATCATGTCGGCTGTAGCTTGGAATGGTCTTCCGAGTAGTAGCTCATTGCCTTGTTCATCTTGCATCTCCATGACGACAAAATCTACAGGAAATACAAATCTATCCACTTTCACAAGCACATCTTCACAAATCCCATACAGTTTCACTACAGAGTTATCTGCCAATTGAATTGTCATGTTGCTTGGCCTTGACTCCTTTAATCCCAACTTTTTGAATGTAGAAAGGGGCATTAAATTGATGCTTGCTCCTGAGTCACATAATGCTTCACCAAATTTGACTTTCCCGATATAGCATGAAATGTTGAAACAACCCGGATCTTGCCTCTTTGGTGGCAATGTGCCCATGATGAAGGCACTCACCTGCTCCTTAAGCACAACTACTTCCGTGTCTGGAATTTTTCTCTTCTTAGTGATGATGTCCTTCAAAAATTTCCCATAAGAAGGGATTTGCTCAATAGCTTCCAATAGAGGGATGTTGACTGAAAGCTTCCTGAAACTGTCTAAAAACTTTTTGAATTGATCATCTACCTTCCTTGCCTTAGCACTGTTAGGATAAGGGACCGGTACAGCCTGTGCCCTTTGATGCGGTGGCACATAGGGTGTCTGTTTCTTAGGTTCCTCCTCCTTGGTAATAGGGTCTTTAGTAGCATCCACAGCTGTGTCATCGACTGGTTCTATGACCGGTGCGGCCAACTCTTTAGTGGCTTGAACTTCAATTTTAGCTTGGGGTTTACTTGCTTCATCGGCCCTGGGATTTAACAATTTCTTGCCACCTCTTAGCAAGATGGCCTTCGCTTGTTGGTTCCCTCCTGGAACATTAGTATTTCCCAGGAAACCTGGATGTGCCAGCTTCTTCAAACTGGCTATATCCACAGCCATCTGTGCCATAGATGTTTCTATTGTCCTCATTTGAGCCCCATGGCTTTGCAATGTCTGCCTGAATTGGTTCATCAACTCCCCTTGTTGCTTTATTTGCTGGCCGAAAGTAGCCATGAGTTCTTGGTTTTGCTTTATAACTTGATTGAGCAGCTCTGTGCTCTTATCCTCCGCTGCTGGCTGGGGTTTAGCATCTGGATCCTGCAAGAAGTTATTGGGATCCTTCTAGGAAAACTTCTTGTCTTTCCTCCATGAATAGTCATTGTTCCTGTAACCTGGCTGCTGCCTCATGAATTTCACTTGATCCTCGTCCTCAAACTCAGTATCCTCTTTTGCAAGCAATTTCTTTGCGAGAAGATCCATCTTCTCATTCATCTCCTTTATTACTTTAGATTCACCTACAACTCGAACCTGCTCAACGGCACCTCTTTCTCCCCATGATTGTTTCTTTGCCATGTTCTTTAAGATCTCCCAGCATCTAGTGTCCGTATTATTCAAGAAGAATCCGGAACCGACTGAATCGAGGTTGCTTCTATCATGCTCGGAGAGAGTAAAATAGAAGATCTTGACTTGGGTCTCCTTATCCAACCCATGATGCGGGCATCGCCTGAGCATGATTTGAAACCTTTCCCAGGTCTCAGAATAGGTTTCTCCTGCTTGTTGGGTGAAGTTATGGATCTTTCTTATCATGTCATTGGTCTTCTCAGGCGGAAAGAACCTCTCGAATAAGACCTCCACCATGTGGTCCCAAGACTCCACATATTCATCGTCCAAGTTATGTAGCCATTCACGCGCAATTCCCGCTAGAGAACTCGGGAAGAGCTTCAAGTAGAGCACGTCTTGTGGAAATCTGTCGATTTTTACCATATCACAATTCTCCACAAACTGACTTATGTGCACGACGGGGTATTCATTTTTGAGCCCATGGAAGGCATTAGACTTCACCAAGTTGATTAAAGATGGATCAATCTTGTATGTCGGAATATTCAGCGCTTGCTTCTTTATCGGCCCCTTGGAAGCGGACGAGGAAGAAGCCTTGATCTTCTCCCATATTGTCTGTGGCTCGTCCATCTCTTCTTGTTCGGGTTCAGAAATTATATCTTCCAGCTCGTCTTGATTATACTCACCCTCGTCTTCTGGTCCCGGTAGCAGAACCTCTGGTGTGCGACCCGCGTAGTCAGTATTACGCGTCTCCACCATGCACAGTACCTGAAAATAGAAAAATTAAATTTAGTATAGTGCTTGACGATTGCAAATATCTAGAAAATAGATTATAAATTTTTGGAATGATAAAAAAAATGTGTCCTAGAGTGGCCGCTCACAGCACTCGAAGTGCCAACAAATTGTCATATCCCCGACAACGGCGCCAAAAACTTGACGCAAATTTACCGTGCGCAGAAACGCAAGTGAACGCGTCGAAGTAGTACAGGCCTTTGTGAGGCCCGAGTCGAACTCAGGGATACGTGCAATCGTCAGGGACTCCTACTAACTACTCACGATCAGCTAAGCCGATTAAAAAGTTGAGAGTTGTTGTTAAAATTAAAAGAAAATAAAAACAAAACAAAACAAGCAATCAATTAAATGTTGGTTTAATCAATTCAAAAGGAGATCTTTAGGGTTGTGGTTTCACCGCGGGTTTTCATTGTATTAAATTCTATATAGCTACTCAATTTTATCTCTCCATCCGGGTAGTGGCCTGAAATCAGAATTGCCCACTGTCGTGGTACAATTCACTACCTATGTCTAGGTCGGTTCCACCGTCGTAGTAACCTATACCCTAAACTAGGTGCATTATAAATGACCTCTTGGTATCCACCATTAATCTTACACCGCCTTGTTCAAGGGATTTATCAATTAATGTAAATTCCGTCTCTTTTCAACAGTTAATTCTTCTTTCAAAGCAATTAAGGGAATTAGGTTATTATTATGGTGATCAAGCATAACAATATATTAGAGAACACAAAATTATACCACGAATTTAAGAGATAAGATATGAATTACTATTATAAAATCGTCATACAATGAATCCGCGGGCTACTCCCGGTCCTAAAGACAAAGGAGATTAGCCCCGCATGTTCATCTCAGAGTACAATGTAGTCGAGAAAAGGGGAAACATGAGAAAAACGAGATTGAGTGGTGAAACCCCTGAACGGAGAAGGTCCAATCGATCATTGGTGTGGAATACGCGTTCTCCCGCCTTTCGGTGGTGGAATTCGTCTTCTTCAGCGTCCGGATCAGCTGGGGTGTGCTCTCGTGCTCCGTTCTTCTCTCCTTTGCTCTCCGGGATGTGTGCAGCAACTAATGACGTCCCCCCCAGTCAAGGGCGCCGTCATTAGGTATATCTCCCGAATTAGGTCGCCAATTAACCACAGCCGTCTGATTAAGATTAATCTGAAACAAACTCATATCTGACGGTGTCGATACCATCGACGCGGGTCGATGGTATCGACCTAGCGTGATAGCGGCAATCCTTCTTTTCTTTTGTCTGAGCGCCTGTTGTCATCTCGATACCATCGACGCGGGTCGATGGTATCAACGAACCTGTAGCGACGGTTTTGTCGTTTTGTGTCGTTGTAGCTCCACCAGTCGATAGTATCGACATTTTGGTCGATAGTATCGACGCACTTCTCACCAGAAACCTGATAATATCTCGATACCATCGACATCCCTGTCGATAGTATCGACTTTCTTCTGGTCCTTGCGGCTGGCAGCCTGTGGTCCGGTCGATGGTATCGACCACCGTCGATGGTATCGACGGCAGCAGATACTTGTTTTTCCTGAAATTAACACACAGAACCACATAAATTCACATAAAATATATTCTTTCGATAATTAATGCTAAAAATGCTTAAATAAAGGGAATTTGACATAAAGAAGTAGCATAGACCAAAATAAATGAATTATGCAACATTAACCATGAAAATGACTAATAAATGCATGAAACACATATCTAACAAGTCTATAAATGCGACTCAAAATCATCGCATCATTAGCACATGCAGATTAATCCTTGGAACTGGAAACATGTAGGACCTAAAAATAATCTTTATGTACCAAGATATAGTAGAATTTTAGTTTCAATTTCTATATTAGATATGTTATACTTTCATTGTCCAAGGTAAACTACTATCATTGTGTAAAAATTCTAATGTAATTGGTACTTTTGCTTTAATAAATGATCTTTATCAAGTTAAACTAAAACCATATTTTGAGTGATCTTGTGCATTTCAACATGAGTCTATTGGTAGTAAACACACACTATTAAATGATTTCTCACTTGACATCAAAGATTAGGGCATACATCCAAATAAATCCAAAGATTAGAAAATGAAGGAATTTTAGAACCTTTGGGCTTTACAAATTTTAAAATGTGTGTTGAATGCATAAAGGCTAAACAAAACAACACTTCTAAAAAGGGTGCCAATAGGAGTAATGGAATGTTAGAAATAATTAATATAGATAATTGTGGACCTTTCCCACATTTTTTATAGGTGAAAAAAATTATGTAACCTTTATCGATGATTATTCACAATCAATGTTTCTCTACTTATTGAATGATAAAACTGAGGTCTATAAGCCTTTAAATTTTTTAATATTAAAGTAGAGAAACAATTAGGTAAAGTGATTAAGATAGTCAGATCAGATAGAGGAGGTTAATATTATGGAAGGTTTTCTAAGACCGGACAAAGGAAAAGACCATTTGTACATTTCCTTCAAGAAGAAGGTATTGACCTCAAAATACATTGCCAGGTACACCAAGTTAAAATGGTGTAGCTAAAATAAGGAATCTTACATTAAAGGAAATGATTTGTGCAATACTTTATAATTCATCACTTCCTTCTATAATGTGGAGTGAGGCATTAAAGATGCTAGTTGATATATCGGTTCATGTAGTAAACAAGGTTCTTAGCAAGTATGTCTAGAAAACTCCATATGTATTGTGGATAGGAAGGAATCTATCCATGAAGTATATGTACATATGGGGATGTCATGTAGTATCTAGAATCTACAATCCACATGAGAAGACATTTGATGCAAGAACCACTAGTGGTTTCTTTTTTGGTTATCCAGAAAGGTCAAAGAGATATAGATTTTACTATCCATCTCACCCAGTAAAAATAGTTGAGATGGGTAAGGCTAGATTTTGGAGGATCATCATCTTAGTGAGAATGGTCTACTTTAGAACATTACTTTTGATGAAATGTATGATATTTCTCCTACACATGCACCTAGTCAAAGTCACACGGCAATCTGATTATGATTCTCGTGAACAATTGTCAAGTAGATGAGCCAGTAGAAGTAGATCATGATCCTAGTCATGTTGGAATTGAACAAGTTGAACATACTCATAACTAATAACAACCTGAGGAGCCTAGAGAAGATGAAAAACCCAATCCTAAATTAAGAAGATCGACAAGACCAAGGAGGCCTTCCATACCATATGATTATATTGTATATGTTGGATCTATGATGGGCTCTAGAGTGGGTGAATATAGCTAAAAACCACTTAAACAAAATATATTTCTAAAATAATGTTCCATATATGAACTTTGAGTGCAGCTAAGAATACATACAAAGGGGGAGAGAGAGATTGAGAAAGCATGAATAACACAAGCTATATATAGTGGTTCTAAACTTCATACTAGGATATGTACATTCACTATCTAGAGAGGTGAACCTCAAGGATTTTTAACCATATCCCACTCCTTATATTTCATCATAATAATTACAACATAAGACCTTCCTTTTCAAGGATAAGGATATTTGGCCTTCCCTTTGAGAACAAGGGATTCAATAACCTTACAAAGGACTTATATATCCATGACCAAGAGTCTTCTATCTTACTTAGGACTTATCCACTTTTACAATGAGTCTTACGCCTTATTCGAGGACTTACCCACTCTTACAATAAGTCTTCCACATTTAAGGATTTACTCACTCTTGACTTGGATCTTATATATTTGACTTCACCTTCACCAAGGAGAAGCTTCCACCTAAGGACTCCTTCTCTTCTTCTCCTTCTCCTCTCATAGCTAAGAGAAATAATCTTAATCTTCATGGCAGATTGAGAGATTGGGAGTTAGAGGAAGTGAGAGCCTCAAAAGATATACATGTAGTACTAGCTCTATTACAAATCTCCTACTCACTATAATGGATGTAGCAGTAATTAATCTTAAAGAGTGGATGGAGACACTTAGAGGCACTCAACTATAATATAAAGACCTTCATCGTTCTTGGCTAACCATGGGATGAAGCCCAAGAGGTCCTATTTATAGTTGAAGTTGCCTACTACCTAGTAGAGACACTTAGGATCAAATTCTAGCCATTTTGGTTGTTCCAACGAATATATTTTCGAGTTTTGCAACACTCCAACATATAGAAACACTTTTCTTCATTTTTCAACATAGTGTTATCATTTGAGTTGTCATTTGGAAAACTTGGCCGATGACACTATAAGATAAAACAATTTTGAGTTGTCAGTAAAATGTATCCTTGATGAAACTCGACCGATAGCTAAGATTATTTTGTAAGTGTCGGGTCTCGGTCGAGTTGTTACCAGGAAAAACTTGTTTGACACTGTAATTTATCAAGCTCCACACAGATTGTTGGCCGAGTTGTCTCCAAGACAAACTCAGCTGACAAGGAAACCTTTAATGGAATTTGATAAATGTTATAGAAGTGTTAAAACATTTGATTTTAGTTCTCTTGATTTTTTCCAAGCTTAATTACAAGTCGTACAATCATTACAAGTGATTTACATGAAAGATCTATGGAGGAAACTATCTATTATTCAGTCTTGATCTTCATGCATGTATCACTTGATTTCTGCAAGTTAGGATGCACATGTTTAGACATTTAGAGTGTGTCTATTTAATATGAAAGAACTCAAGTAGAAGTGGTAGACACAAATGAGTATAATGGTTAGTCATCATCAAAATAAGGGTTTAGTCAACTTATACCTGGAGTCAACATTCTTCCCCTTCTTGAAGATGACAAACCATTCCATAAATGTGTTGAAAGCATTTAAGTAAAATCATACCTTTGGAGAAACCTAGGGATTTTAATAATTTGAGTTCATATGCTCCCCTAAATTGATGTTAATAGAGTTCACAAACTCCCCCTCAGTTTATGTTATTTATCCTGCATGGTTAGCTTTCATAACATTTGTAGCAAGTATGACTTCTACTCATATATGTCTTCTTGTATATGTCTTCCCCCCTTTACATAAGACATGTCTTCTCCCCCTTTGTCATTTCAAAAAGTAACGGGGCTGAAGAGCTAAAACACAACTCATTAGAAAATAGGGTGTATAAGAGCAAAAACTAAGGGCTTGTCCAAGCAATGTATATAAAGCAAGTCAAGATATGCATTATAACAACCCTAGATGTAGTTCTAGCAAAAAATCAAGGAAAAAGGAGTTACATGATATGCAAATTTTGATCTTTCTGCTCTAGTGTCAGATATTGATGAAAGACTAGTGTTTTTTAGCAGAAACAACCTTGTGAACAAGACTCGTGTCAAAGTCATGAGCAATGACATTTTTGAGTGAATTCCTTCATCTTAAGTGTAAAAAATGTGTTTTATTAGTTTTCTTCAGCACTTTATATTATATACCAATTGAAGAATAAGACTAGAACTACATATATACATATGGACTACTTGTAGATGATATCACAAGTTAGGACTACTAGTGGGATCTAGATCATAGTAACAAAAGATGCACAAGTTAAAGAACAAGCTATGAGTAGATGTAGAGAAATGTCCAATCAAAGAGATATAAAATTTCAAAAGCATGAAAGGAAATTACTCATTAGATTATAAATGTTAAACCAGAAGATGATTACCACTAAGAAACTCAAGGTTGTATCAAAAGATATACAACTAGATAGATGTAGCAAGTTAGAGCACAACAGAAGCAAGTTAGATCACAACCAAGAGATTCAAAGAAATTATCGTCAAAATGTGCATAACAACTCAAGTTAAGTAATTGTAAGATGTAGAGATACCAATTTATAGCAATTAGAAAGATAGAGTTACATGCAAGATAGGCAATTTAAAGCAGGACAATATGTCTATTATATAAGTACCAAAGGGAGTGCCCTCGAATAAGGCTATCGGTTAAGAAAGTCTATTCGAGAGGGAAATTCTCATCCAAAAATTCATCTATATATTCTGGGCACAATGTTGTTGATCAAGTTCATGGGTTAAACGTATCGTCCGACAACAACTGCTGACAAAAATTATTGGTGCTTGTGGTCAAGTTTCCTCAGGACAAACTTGACCGACAATAATTGTTGTCAGAAATCATATATATTTTAGAAAATCATATCTAGAGGTGTGAAAAATATAAACCCTAGAAAAACATGTATAAGAAAGTTAGTAATGCACTATGAAAGTATAGTGGGTATTTTTAGAGCAAAAAAGTGATGGGAATCATAATATATCAAATTTTCACTCAAAAACTATATGTAAAGTGCATACAAACTTGGAAAAAGCAAGCTATGATTTGATATGAGTAAGGATACCATTATCTCTATTCTTACCATTTCTTTTCTACGTGTTTCCACCCCATACACATCTCACCTTTCTTATTTTATGTGGATTGAGAAACCAATCTTCAAACCAATAGATCATGCCAATTCATTTGCAAGTGACCTACAAGAAGAAAGATGAAATGGTCCTCAACATTGTTTTTGGGTTCGGAGGAGTTATCTTAGAAATCCAAGTCCTATTTCTCTTGGGTTCTTTCCTAAATGGGAAATATGCAGAATAATGGCCAAATTCATCGCAATGATTACATGATCCCATAGCCTTGGAACTAGAGGATTCTTCAATAAAAATTGAACGTTCTTTGCCTTTGTTGTTCTTTTGGCTTCTATCAAGTCCAATACCATCTCTACCTGTTTTCTTGGTAATATGGTCTAGGATTTGATTTAGATTCTTTTTATCATCTAACGATCTTTGCATAGAAGATCTCAAACTACTATTGTCATGCATAAGAGAATTAAAAGTAGAAGGTAATTGATTTTATCATCTCTAGCATGAAAAAGACCAATTTCTAAGAAAATAGTTTTTGTGATATAAGAATCTTTTTCAATATGAATAACTACAACATTATTCTCTTTACTAGTAGAGCTAGAACAACATTCACAGACATTGATTTTAGCAATCAAAGGAAGCATTTTCTTTTTCAAGCAAAGCAAACTTAGAAAGATATCCATGATTTTAATATTCAATTTCTTGCAAAACAAGGTATTTGTCCTCTTTTCCAGTTTTAAGAACATTAATGTCAAGTATGAGAAATTCACAATATTAGTATGCTCTTCAATAGAACTAGGCATATGAGGTTGAGCCTCTAGAAATCTAATCTTATTAAGAAAATTAGAATTCTCAATTTTAAGAGAGTCTACTTGACTAAGATAGACATTTTTTTAATCTCAACACTATTGAATTTCAATTCAATTTCTGGAAAATACTTTTTAAGATTGTCAGCATCATCTTGCAAGATAATTGCAATTAAAGATTCTTTATCTAAAGAGTTTCAATTTACCTCATTTGAGTCTTCATTTACACTTGCCATGAGAGAAAAATTACATTCTCCATCTTCACTAGAGCTCGAGCTAGATCCTCCACTAGAATCTCCACTAGATCTTGAGTTAGAGGAATCACTAGAGCTTTTATTCCATTTCTCCTTCTTCTTGTGTTTTTCTTCCCTTCTCTTATGATGACATGTATTTTTGCCTTGTGGAAAATCTTCCTTGAAGTGACCCTTCTTTCCACATTTGAAGCATTGGGTGGAGGAAGAAGACTTGCCTTTGTAAGATCTACCTTTGGAGTACATGACATCTTCTTCAATTTAAAAAGATGGAGAATCTTGACTCATAATAGCTTCAATTTGAATTTTGATTTCAGCCTTCTTCATTTTCTTGAGCTCTTTCTGTTCTTCTCTTTCTTCTTCCTCTTGCTTGTCAAGGCTTGTAAATTTTCTATGAGCTCTTCAATAGGAATTTCTCCAAGAGACTTTGTTTCCCCAATTGTAGTCACCTTTGACTCCCACCTCTTAAGAAGAGACTTAAGGATCTTTGAGTCTATCTTTCCTCGATCCATAGGATGGCCTAGGACGGCAAGACCATTAACAATGGTGTTGGACCTTGCATACATTTCAGCTATCATTTCTTTCTTTTCATCTTGAAGTTCTCAAGGAGACCATTGAGTATATAGGCTCCACTTTCCTTCACTTGCTTTGTCCCATGATAAGTGACACATAGCTTTCTCCATATCTCATATGTCGTCTTAAAAGAGAAAATGTGGTTGAACTCGATGCGGAAAAGAGAGGCATAGAGAATTTTGATGGCTCTTACACCCAAGGTTTTTTTTTTCAAAGTAGCAACCCATTCTTCTAACTTTGTCTCTGATAGCGTTTATGAAGATCCATCATTCTCCACATCCGAAGACTTGATCCTTTGGCAATATAATTGTAATCCTCTCTTCCAATAGAAGACATTCCTCTCATAATCTTACGCTTGAATTGGAGGCCGATAACCCATATCCTTTTGGCAGTATAATTGTAATCCTCTCTTCCAATCAAAGATTTTTTGAGACAACACCGGAACAACAACTTCGATACAGCAGATTTGGAGGCCGATAACCCATAATCTTACGCTTGAATTAGGCCCATCGGTCGCAAAAAACGTACCGTTGGCCGCAGCAAATACCAACAAAAGTAAAGAGAGCACGGAAGCGGCTTATGTCCAAATGTGTTCGCTATGGAGTGCTAAAAAGTACTTAACAAAATCGAAAAAGAAGAAGATTCTTTGGCTGTGGCTTCATTCTAGAAACTAGAAATGGTATTGTCGTCGTGACTCGTGAGGAGACAGTTCTCAGCCGCCGACGGTGGTTTTCTGCTTTGAGAATAAAGTTTCTCGGCTTTTTTACCGGTTGTGAGCGCTCTGTTCAAATATGCAGTCAAATAAGAATATTTGGTAGTTAAGATAAACCGGACCTGATACAAGCATATGTGGACTCAGAAAATAGTTCGTCTGGGTTCCATTTGAGCCTTATGATAATTACCAAAACGACCAAATTTTGGTATAACTCGTCGTAGAAGATGCAGTGACGTAAGAAACCCCTAAATGTGACGATTGTATGCTCATGAAACTTTATGCCAACTGGGTAAGACATGCACGTGTCACTGACAATAGATACATAAGCACAATAGCAGAAGTTTGTAGCTTGCAAAAGCACACCACCGCTGCTGGCGACAGGTCAGTTGCTGCCCCATTCTTGACATTTTCTGCACCCAAAGCCTTGATTTGATGAAGAGAGCCTTTCAATCAACATCATACGTGTGAATAATAAAATAATCTAGTGCCCATACCCTTTCCGCATGGTATTTCAAACTATAGGCCCGCATCAGAGGAGAGAAATCATGAGATCCATGTGTCCACTATACAAGTTAACAAACAGGACCGACTTAATCATAGTAGAGGTCTTGGTCTATTTTACTTGAACAAAATTCATGTTTTCGACAAGCTGCCAAGGCCTTGGATTATTCATAAAAGTGGGAGATAAGTTTTAACCAATGATATCCTTGTAATCAAGTGACTAAGTCTGTAACAGAGTAATACTTCTTGACATCACTAACAAAACATATTAATCATAAAAGGCATATGTTTTTAATTGTATACATGCTTTATCGTAGACTCACACTCTACAAGTCTTCGTTAGAACGAGATGACCATGGTGTCGAATTCTGTTAAAAAAGCTTACTATAAAGCAAAAGAGTTTCATCTTTAATTTGTTTCAGCTTTGCAGGAGCCATGTATTTATTCTTGATTGAATGGAATGCACTTCTATATAAAAATATATATGTCGGACAGTTTCTAATTAAGTATCCAATCTCCAAACGGAGTACACAAAAAAATTATCTCTTTATTATTCTTGTATGCACAATTAATTATATTCGGCTATCATTATTCTTGGTCCAAATAATTTATCTCGTAAACCTCTTCTGTACTATATTCGATTTATTTAACAAAATCAAATTTCTATGTTCACTGTGAGAAATGCTTGTCGATAACAATACATCCAGTTGTTGAAATTATGCATACAATTTAATGTTTGTATCCAATTAAGTATCCAATCTCCAAACGGAGTACACAAAAAAATTATCTCTTTATTATTCTTGTATGCACAATTAATTATATTCGGCTATCATTATTCTTGGTCCAAATAATTTATCTCGTAAACCTCTTCTGTACTATATTCGATTTATTTAACAAAATCAAATTTCTATGTTCACCGTGAGAAATGCTTGTCGATAACAATACATCCAGTTGTTGAAATTATGCATACAATTTAATGTTTGTAGCACAGAAAATGGGGCTCATTTATGCTGTAGAATACATTGCGATTCATGGAAGCCAGATCATAGTTGTCCCAAAAAAATAGGCTTATCACCTTATCTGTACTACAGAAGCAAAATAAAACAAAAGAAACAAATAGATGTTATCATAAAAAACAAATTGGAAATCGACATAATGCAAAATATTGACTGGTCCTACCATCGAAAGCAATAATTATTATACATATTGGAATACAATTGCTGTCGGAGCACTTATATCCAATAGTGACAAATCGTTGCTCCACTGTTCTATAAGCATGAGCAATAATGCTGGTGAATTGCAGCTGATGCCAGCATATATACCAATACATTATTATATGCTACCCTTCGCAATAGCTACTACTTGCAGTGCAAACCCTCATGGAGATTATATTCTTGTAAATTAGAAACTGGACCACCGTGACACTGAACAAAAGAATCACTGACCAGTCGCGCGTTAAACAGTTAAGCAATGTAACAAGTCGCAAAACCTTTTCACAGAAACCATAAGACTGAATATCAAGCTTGGTATTAAGATTCAGGGTGTCCTGGAGTTGCCATAAGTGTGTGACATGTTTTGACACATGCATGGATAGGGATGGCCATGTTGTGTTTCTGCTGTATTTCAAACTAAAAGGTAAAAAAATTTGTTCCACATTAGTTGTCTCACACACTTCCCTCCTAGTTATATATGAATTCTTATCTATTAAATATTTGAGGAATAAAATGAGATTTGGTCTACGAACGATCATTGTGGGGCATCCCAACTATGTTTAGGTCTGTCTGTTTGGTGCACGTCGTATCTTGCGCGCAGAAAGGTGGGTGTGACGTTAGCTTACTTTTACTACTTGGCCCACTTAATGAAATTTTAACATGTGTCGCATCTCTTCCAGATTACAATTACACCTTGTTTGTTTGGCAACCGCAACTGCTCGCAACCTTTCGTTTTCAAGGATCCAAAAAAATAAAAAAAACTCTCTCGCTCCCTTTTCTTCTCGTTTTGCTATTGCGACATTTGACTCTCTATGCCTATTTGTGTGATCGTTGGAAGAACGATCAAATGTCGTTCCCCTAGACACTACAATTTGTGTGTGCACGCTTCACCATTCAAGTGTTGATGTATCCTAGGAAGGTAGCCGATCTACACTACTGCAATAACGTTCGTCGCTGAATAAGGTAGAAATACTCTTAAAACAGTACATTTTGCACGCCTCAATGAGTTGGTAACATCATTTTATTTTTAAATTTCTTGCTTCCTTTACACAGTACATACAACAAGTATTGTTCAATCTGATGGGTACAAATATGAAGGGTTTTGTAATCCCGTGTACGGCTGTGATGCCGACTAATACTAATAATTAAATTGTTACTATTTCGACTATTCCGCAAATCTTTTGCCTGATGTTATAAAAATGAACATTTTAATTGATTGCATTACCGATGTTTGTAAGAAATTTTTTATAGCTCTGGAAGTTTCAAATATAGTGTTTGCTTTATCTGAACCAAAGTCTGAAAATGATTTAGTTGATCTGAAAAAGACAATTTATGTTTATCGACATGTTATTCTAATTACGATATTTAATAATTTTTAACACATACTTTCCAATTAAAATTACATTCAAAATTTGGAAAAGCCTCAACAAGAAATACATTTTGGAAGAGGTTTCTACAAAAAAAAAATACTATTGTGAATTTTTTGAATTTTTAATATGACTGAAGATAAAGAAATAACATCTCAATTTTATAATTTTTATATTTTACTTGATGACTTAAAAAATAATAATAAAATGATCTTCCCGAGTCTTTCATTGTTAGGTCTTTAATTGAAAATTTACCTAGTTCATGGAAACATTGCAAGAGCAATTTAAAGAACAAAAAAATTATCATTGGATGATGTAATAAATCATATCAGTGGTGAAGATCAAAATCATACTAGAAAAAGATCTAATTTAAATAAAGAGTTGTCATTAACTGCTATCTTTTTTAAGAAAATAAACTTAAACAAAAAATAATAATTTTTCTCATCAATTTAGAAATCATTGGAAGAATGAGAAAGGAAAAGGTAATAACAATAAAAACAAAGGCAGCAAAGACACCAAGAATGAGAATATTTTTTGTTGTGTTTGTGGTAAACTTGGTCACACCTCTCCTAAATGCAGGCATATAAAGAAGCAATTGGTCCTGGATTTTAAGGATCCAACAACCAACCTTGTGATAGAGAACATGTTTGTGGCATTCATCAGCCTAATTAGCATGGGGGCATTTCATTAGGATGATTGGATCATCGATTCCGGGACTAGTCCCCACATCAGTGGCAATAGACATAGCTTCGTGACCTACTCAGAAGTAGGAAAGAATGAGCATCGAGTAGTCATGGGAAAACAAAGTACTTCTCCTATGACCGGAAAGGAAAATGTCATGATCAAGATGACTTCTGGAAAAAAATCATGTTGATCAATGGTGTTTTGTGTGTTCTAGACATTAGGATTAATTTGATCTATGTGTCACAACTTGTCAAGTTTGGGGTCAAGATGTCTTTTGAATCAAACAAGGTCACTCTTTCTAAGTCAAGGAACTACATGGGTATGGGGTATTATTCAAATGGCCTTTTTCCTTTGAGTATAGCAAACTCTTCTACTAATGAAATTTCCTATTCTTCTTATATTTTTTGCTCCTTTGATATGTGGCTAATTGACTTGGACATGCTAGTATTTTTGAAGGTGTTGAAGCCTTTCAGCATGCTATTTATCACCTTGTCCATGGCCAACAACATTGTACCACACTCACAATGTCCTTGGTTGACTTCAGCAATGCATTCAACATGGTGGAAAAATCCACCATATTCAAGGAGGTTTGTCTTCATTTCTTGACTATTGCACATTGGGTGGAGTTCTGCTATAGTTTCCCAGGTCTTCTATACATGGATCAGAGTGAGCCTCTTCTTTCATCAATTGGTGTCCAACAAGGCAATCCATTGGGGCCACTCCTTTTTTTTCTCACTCTCCATCTTCTTATTATGCACCTAGAAGATAAATGCCACCTCGACCTTATGGCTTTCTATCTCGATGACAGAACCCTCATTGGTAATACAATAGAGGTTTCTAAGGATCTATCTCTTATCCAAGAATGAGGCTCAAGTATTGGTCTTCATCTCAATACTAAGAAGATAGAAATCTTTTGGCCTTCAGTTGACCCCAGGAGAGACCCACTAATGGGTATGTTCCCTACTGACATATGTTGTCTGTAGTGAGGAGTGAAGATTCTAGGAGGTCTTGTTTCCACAAACATGTGTTTTTTCATAGAACTTCTTGGGGAACATTTGGAATAAATTATTACCTTGATGGACCACTTGGGTTTGCTTTAGGATCGATAGTTTGAGCTTTTTCTTCTCTAATCATGTGTTGGGATGTCCAAGATGTTGTTTTCTCTTGAGACAACACCCCCGACTTTTCTTGCCTCTACATTGGATGATTATGATCATAAGCTTAGCAAATGTATAACACACATTATTGTTGGAGACGGTCCTAGATTTGGTGATCTATAGTGGTGCTTAGCCACACTTCCTATGCAAGTTGGAGTCTTGGGCATCAAGTCTTCCCATGATGTAAGAAACTTTTCCTATGTTTCCTCTTGGATCCACATATAAGAACTCCAAGACCACATTCTACAAGAGGTCAACTACTTTTCCTATGGGGTCCTCTTTCACCAATGCACATACCACAATCTGTAATGTTTTATTATCCTTTTGTTGGTTCAAGCTATCACATACGCCTTCTACCACTCCAAAGACCCAATCTATTTTGGAAAATGCTTACTACAAAACATTGGCCCAACAATTCACGACAACTGGTCTCTCCAACGTCAATTATCTATTCACTCTTATCTACAAGCTGAACATGCATAAGACTTTCTACTTACTATTCCCATTGATGTTCTTGGGTTATCTATGTCACCCATTGAGTATTGAGCTATCCTTTTTTATCAGCTCATGATCCCCTTGTATCTCAGTGATGAACGGTGCCCACTTTGCAACAATGTAGACCAGGATGCCTTTAGTGATCATGTTGTGCATTATTATACAAGACTAGGTTATAAGTTTCATCATGATGTAGTTTGTGATACTCTTTTCAACCTTATTTATTGTGTTAGTTGAAGGTCTTAAAAGAATCTCATGTGGCTTTCCTTGGAACACAATCTAACAGTCTCCACTCCCAATGACCTACTGATAACCTATTATTCGATTGAACAGATGGAAAACATACATGTGTGGACATGAGTGTCTCACCTTACATGAATGCTTTCTCATAACTTCAAAGCAGGCCAGACAACCTCTAATGTTGTTGCAAAAAAGTTAAAGAAACATGCACTACTGCAGAATGGGGATACAATGTCGGTTATTTTAGGCATTCAATGTTGGTTTCAAATTGATGACCAAGTGGACGACGTTAAAACTGAATCATTCTTCATCAATTAATATATCTGAAAAAATTATTTTGTTGTTAGTTCTTTTTTATAGAGGAACTGCAAACCTAACTCATAGTGAATGTTGTTTTGACCTTTCCTCATCGGTTGGTTAATGACAAATAACCAAGACTGAATAAATGGATATCGGTTTTACCAGTGATTGAGAAGTGAAAATTTTAGGTATATCCCATCAGTTTATTATATATTATTGACGTAGAATGTATATATAGTTGGTTATTTACAAATAACCGACAAGAAATGTGTATGTTTTTTTATATAGTAGGTCTACAGATCTGCTGTCCAGCCTGCTAGCCTATCTGGAGCCAACATGCTCTTTATAAGCATCAGATATTGACAACAGGCCCGCACACCTACAAGAAAATGATAAATTATACAAAGTAGGCATAAACATGCCACATTCTATCATTTTTATCACTTCAAATTACACATAAATCCATGAAATCATAGCTCAATTGTTTCACTTCTCAACCACACTTCAATTTCATGCATATATGCACAAATAAACATCACTCTCTTCCTCATGCCTTTACATTCAAATTCACACGCACATATGCTATTAACATTCAATTCACGCTCACAAATACATATCAACATCATCTGCCATATCAGATTTTAAGTTACAATATATAATAATTATATAGCAAATACATATCAACATTCAATTCGCAATCACATATACATATCAAACGACTAACATCAAAGTTCAAACTACCAAAAAAATATCAATCAATTGTCAAATTTTTCATTCAAGTCCACATTTCTGATGAAGAAGTTTCCCCCCAATTCACATAGGTCATTTAGCTTCTCCGATGTATAGGGTTTAGTATTCTCAAAAAATTGCAAAGAGAATAAGATTTCTAATTAGATTTTATTATTTTTATTATCAAATGAGACTACTTCATTAATATGATCCAAGACTAATAACTTACATTCTCTATACATTTGATTTGTTCCGTGTGAGTGACAATCGTGTGCATATACAACATCATGTAATATGTGCATGCCCAACCATTGTCTTCTATAGGGGCATGTAGATCTACAATTACATTAATAAATGTAATTAAAGTAGAGTTGGTCATATATTATGCAATTGGAATGAGAGGACTATACATCAACACTCTTCCAAGTTACAGATTTCTTTTTCTTATCTACCTTCCCTTCACTAGTACGGAATGATTTCACACCCCTATAAGTTAAATTAACATATATGTCACACTATTAAACTATCATATGATGCAAACATTAACAAAAATATTGGGTACCAAAAAACTAATGCCTATTTTTTAGTGAACAGAAGGAAAATAGAATAAAAATTAAATCCCACAAAAAATTGTATTCATAGGCTTGACATATAAACAACAAGTCAAAAACTTACTTAAAATTGAAGGGATCTAAGATCACGATCTTGGAAGCACCAAAAAACTATATCACAGTAGTCACATATTCTATGTTGCCACTCGGATCTCTAAGTAAGTCGCTAATCAATGATGACATTAGAAATCTCACATTTTCTATTCTAAAGTCACGAGTCACGTAATACAAATGATTGAAATATATATAACCAATACTCAGTTTATATTTAGGAAATAAATAAACAAATTTTCACATATGACTGGGTATTCACACTCACTGTATCCAAAGTTCTACGACTGATGTGTTCACCCAATCATACTTAAATAAATCAAAAACATCTGTCACACTATAATGTTGTCATGTATTGAAATTCTCATATGTGATCAATGACATCATAATAAGACATCTTTCCTTCACGTGGACTCTTATCCTTGGCACTAGAAAAATACAATGAAGATGCCTGAAGGGTGACCCCATTGCTTTGGGTGACACTTTTATCATCTTGAAGTTTTGTGTAGTATGAGAAACCATATATGTCAAACTTTGTAAGATGTAACATGGGTCTTTGGCTTATATGTGAACCATTTGATAGTTTTTGTAACATTATTTGGTGTTTTAGATAGTTGATTGAATACGTTCTTTTCAAACCACCTAATAAATGCCCGGTTATGCTCTCTAGCAAGCCACATTAAAATGACTCAGGGATAACTTCTCTTGAGCTTATTGGTGTGTTCGGTGATATAAATACCCACATCATAAATGTTGTGTAAAATATGCAAGTGCGCTTGTTCCCACTACTCATGACTCATATTTATTTGTTGTTCTCCCAAATTACCTTTATCAGAATAAACATCAGGGTTCATAACATTCGCAAGAGTTTTGATTGCAACTCAAAAAGCCACTACAAAAGTCCATAACCTCCCTAGCAATATAGCCCTCAATGATACTCCCTTCAGGCGACAATGATTCTGAACATCACCTTAAAACACTCATGTACCGATCAAAAGGATACATCCAATGCAAGAAAACTGGATCCAACATTTTGACTTCCCTAGTCAAATGGAGAACTAGATGTACCATGATATCAAAAAATGAAGGGGGAATATTTCTCAAGTTGACACAAGGTAACAACCATTTCTCTTTGCAACTTATATAGAATCTCATAATCAATTACTTTTTTGTATGAAGTGTTGAAGAATAAACAAAGCCTAGTGGTTTCAAACCTTACAGGCATAGGAAGGATAGATTGAATAGCCATAGGAAATATATGTTGCATTAGAGTGTGACAATCATGAGATTTAAGACCAATCAACTTCAGATCCTTCATTGATACCAATCTACAGATATTGGCCGAGTATCCCTGTGGTAGCTTAATATTACTCTAGCACCAGGAAAAAAATTCTTCTCTTTTATAGACAAGATATAACAAGAAGGAGGTAGATATGTGTGGCAACCTTCGGTAACTTCTTTTGTTAATTATTTCCTTATAACTATTTCATGTAGGTTGAATCTGGATTTGATGCCATCTTTACTCTTACCGGATATATTCAACAAAGTGCCAATAATGTTAACACAAACATTTTTCCCGACATGCATGACATCGATACAATGTCAAACTATCAAAGAACTCCAATAAGGAAGATCCCAGAATATCGACATCTTTTTGAATAAATACTTTTCACCTATGGGAGTACTACACAATATCTTACCAAAATGATTGATAATGTTATTTTCTCTTGCATAAACACCCTCCCCTAGCATAGGTTTAGGGGCACTCCATTCTTTAATTGAGCCATTGAATAAATTTGTGTAATTTTTGATAAGGATGTACCTTTTGCAAAAACCTTTCATGACTAAGATATACAGTCTTACCACTATGTTTTAGTTTGATAGAATAGGTATGTTACTCACATATAGGGCATGTCTTGGTTCCTTTGACATTGTAGCCAGATAAGTTCCCTTAAGCAGGAAAGTCATTAATAGTGTAAAATAGCATAGCATGTAACTTAAACATCTCTCCATGTAAAGAATCATAAGTCATCACTGTTGGATCTAGGGATTTATAGGGGGGTGAATAGAACTTCAAAATTTGCACAAGAATAGTTAGACCTTCAAATTATATCAATTGAAACCAAATGCTAAAATGGAATTTGATGTCCTATCTAAACAAGGATAGCAAGGATGAGAGAGATTGAAACAAACACTTGGATAAGGTGTTTAGAGTGTTTCCAATCTCCAAACTAGGAGACTGTCAATCCACTACCTAGAGAGGTCAACCTCTAGGACTTTGCAACCAATGTATACTTATATTCCATTATAAGAGAGACAAGAAGACCACCTTACATTCAAGGGCTTACCTATCCAAGACAAGAGTCTTCAACCTACAAAAGGACTTACCTACTTTATCAAGATGTCTTCATCCTTCACCAAGGAATCACCCACACTTACATCAAGTCTTTGGCCTCATAGGGATTAACCACTCTTCTTGGATCTTCTGCCTTATCCTTCTCCTTCACTTGGAGAAGATCTTTACACCTTCTTCAACCTTGAATAAGAAAAACAACTCCTCCTTCACTCATATAAGATCACTTTAGCCTTTTCTCTTTGAGAAAGGGGATTGGGAAGATGGAAAGATGGAGAGATTTATAAGGTAACATTGAGGTAGCTCTCTTATAATATGCCTAACTCACTCATAATCAAGAAATACTTTGTAAATGAGAGATAAGGGAGGCCAAAGGGTTGTAGCACACTCAACTATAGCATGGACCAAGGATATCATGCATGAGAAACCTTGGAATAAACTCCAAGAGGTCATATTTATAGTTGGGGGTGTTCCTTTGAGTGTGGGTTAACTTAAGAACGAAAAATAACCATTTTACAATTTGCAACATATCTATTTTTGTTTCTAACAACTCACCAACAGTTGGAATCACTTTTTCTGCATTTTTGTATAGTACATTCAGTCGAGTTTCAATAAAGGTAACTCGACTGATCCACCAACCGACAAAGCCAATTTTCAAACTATCGATCAAGTTTGTTCTGGGTAACTCGACCGATCAACTAAAATCAACTTTTTTTTCAATAAGTTGATCGGTCTAGTTCTATGAGTGTATAACTTGACTCATGCAACCATTTCCAAAAAATCCATCACGGATCGGTCCAGAATCAAATTCGATTGATTAAAGTGTGGTGACAAATTTTTAAAAATGATTTTTAAGTGATCCAACGATGGAATTAAGTGTCCTTGATTTTTCTCATTGTAGTTATAAGTCATATCATCAATACAAATGATTACAAACATATTTTACAGGGGTTTAGAGTGTTTTCCCAAAAAGCACATTGGCATTGCTTTTGACTTGTACTTGGACAATCTAGGGCTTGTGTAATTTGATCGTTTTCATGTACCTAATGCCTAAAATCTATCTCATAAAAACTTATTAGATACATGTGAATGGAATGGTTAAGTCTTTATCAAAATATGGACAATGTATAACTCTCAAGTCAATAATCACACCTTCTCCCTATAGTTTCTTTAGGTTATTAATCAAAGGTTCAAAATAAACATCAATATCATTTCCAGATTGTTTGGGGCCCGACATTAGCAATGACAACATGACATACTTATTGTTCATACACAAGAGGAATATTGTATACAACAATTATGACAGGCCAACTACTATGTTGGTTGCTTAATATTCTATATGTATTCATCCCGTTAGTACAAAGTCCAAGTCTTAAATTCCTTGCTTCTTTGCCAAATTCAGGATACAATAAATCAATCTTCTTCTATTGCAAGGAACCAAATGCATATTGTATCATACCATCATTGTTTTTCTTTACCTTTGCATGCCAATATAAATTGTGTGCATCTATGGAATTAGCAAACAAGCATTAAAACTAGGATATTATAGATAGTGACCACATCACCTTGGCAGGAGAATGAGTTTTTGTCTTACTCGATGTCATCTTTTTTACCTAGACTGTAACATCTCAGGATTTGAGGCCTTGGATAAAATGATCTTATAAGGAATGATTGGACTACCCATATAACCAAGGTGCACCTCCTTTTTTGGGAGCCCATCACTAAAGAACTCCATAGTTAAGCGTACTCGGCTTGGAGTAATACTAGGATGGATGACCAGTCGGGAAGTTGACCCCAGCTTGCGCTTGAGTGAGGACAAAGCATACAATTAAGGATAGCAATGGTCTATGGGGCCATTCGTCATTCGTGAAACTCTAGTGAAGCCTTGGGAAGTGGGCCCAGGCATTACAAATGGTATCAGAGCCAATGCCCCTGTAGTTGGTGGGTCCCACATGGGCATGTGGCATGCCAATCTTAAGTCGTGTGGTCCAGACAAGTTGGAAAGGGATATCTATTGGGATAAGATCGAGCCACCCTTACACTAGTAGTCGTGTATGGAAGTTGGGTGTCCATGGGCCATTCTGAGTCATACTAAAATGGGGAAGAGATTATGAGGCCGTATATTGAGCCTTGACGAGGACGTCAAGAGTCTGAGTGGGGAAGATTGTAACATCCTAGGATTTGAGGCCTCAGATAAAATAATCTTATAAGGAATGATTGGACTACCCATACAACCAAGGTGCACCTCCTTTTCTGGGAACCCATCACTAAAGAACTTCATAGTTAAGCATTCTCAACGTGAACTAGTACTAGAATGGGTGACCAATCAGGAAGTTGACCCCGACTTGCGCATGAGTGAGGACAAAGCACACAATTAAAGCTAGTGGTGGTCTGTGGGGCCATTTGTGATTCCTGAAACTCTACTGAAGCCTTGGGCAGTGGGCCCAGGAATTACATAGATACCCCCACATTTGCGACATTCTTTTAGATAATGTATCTTCTTAGCCTCCATTCCCATTGGGCATTACATATTTTTCATTTTGTATGTTGAGATCCGAAGCTCGTTGTATTTAGGGAGAATTTCTTTCAACAAAGACAATAGAGAAGTGAAGATTATATAGCTCAATCTATTGTTAGCCTTCAAAGTATACAATCTCAACACATCTCTCAACTTTGTAAACTTAGTACAACATAAGTACAACAGTTTCTCAGCATTGTGCACAATGTTTCTAAATAAGGAAGGTGGGTCTGTAACATTTATACCACAACTATCTAGCATTTCATCAACCATGTATGTTAGAATTGGTTCATTCTCATCAACATCATTAGACATTTCTTCTTGGACACAAATACCACTATCAACATCTTCTGATCTCATACTAGGAATATCTCCATGCCAGTACCATTTTGTATAGCTCTGTACAAACCCACTGCACATGACATGATCTTTGATTGTGTCAATGATATCAGCATTCAGGTTGTTGCTAAAATTCTTATAGGGGAAATAGAATCTATATCTAGGTTGTTTTCTATGTTCCTTTTCAAATCTTACAAACTCATCAAGACCATTAATAAACTCTGGACTGAAACTATTTGGTTAAGACATCCATGATTGATCCATTTCTATATGATCAGATGGGAGACGAGTAGCTCATCAGGTTCTAGCTAGTAAATTAATTTTAGGAAAATATGTTTGAATAATTGAGCCCTAATCATCTAGTAGCATTCATGTTCATGAATGTGTTCCATCTATCCCATGCTTGAGCACTTCATCTCACTAATAAGTACATAATGTATGTTCAATTATAATAAATTTTGACAGCGTTTCCTCACAGTTCTGTAAGTACACTGATGTAGATAGGCAAATTCCCACCTACATATGTACCTAGAGAATGAAAGGGGAAATGTTGTCAAAATTTGTTGAAATCAAATGCACATTATACACTTACATCCTAAATGAGATGAAGTGCTCAAGAACAATCTCAAATCAATGACTATCTAATGTTTACTCCTAAGAGTAGATCTCGAATGAGTTTCGAGGCCAATGGCACAGTTTAGAAATTAGGGCATTGAATATAGTTTTATGGATTACATTTATATAATAGTGTTTAAATATTAGGGTTTATTCAAAGTTAGAGTTTATATACATATTCTAATTCACAAATTAGGGTTTATTCACATATTAGTTTCAATATCTCAAACTAAATCGTGCATGTTCATTACCATGTTACATCATACAACATGAATTCATTTGGACTTAGTGTGACACATCACAGTTCCATCAAGGATCCAATTATTAGTATATACACATAAAAATATGAAATCATTATTCCAATAAGATAATCAACATAAACATTGACATTGTCAATTCAAGTTAATTTAGAGTCGTTTTTCATGCAAGCGTAATCATTATAGCATAGATGAGATCCAATTGAAGTTGGGTGTCACAAATACCATAAACATATTGGTTTGATTGCATAATTTAGCATGAATGATCATTAAATATATAGTTACATATATGCATTTTCATCAAAATCATACAATTCATCAAAATCTAATTAATTTTCATCACAATTCACTATGATTTTTATTAATTTCATCAAAATAGGGTACTTAATTATCTCCATCCTCCTTCCCTCTCTCCTCCTTTCTCCTCTCCTCTCCTTTCCCTACCCTAGTATGATTTTTCCTCAAATATGAGAAGAAATCGTACTACAGTAGGGGTAGGAGAGGAGAGGAGGAAGAAGGAAAGGCTGAAGGGGGATAGAGAGTGGAGACAGAGGAAAAAGGAAGAGAAGAAGGAGGAGAGGAAACATGGAGCAGTAGAGGAGGAAGATGAGGAGTAGTTGGTAGAGGGAGAGGAGAAGGAATAGGCATCAAAGGTGGATGAGGAAGCATAGGCGTTGGTAGTGGTGGAGGAGGAGAAATAGGTGTTATTAGTGGTGGCAGAGAAGGTTAGAGTAGCATTGGGTACTAGTCACATCAGAGCGATCAGAGCGGCGTTAGGGAGAAAAGAACCACCAGCACCAGGGTTGGAGTTAGAGAAAAGGTAGAGTAGAAATCACCGTCACAGGAGTGCCTGATTCTAGAGAAATGTGGGTAGGGGAAAGAGGGGGAAAGGGTTTCTCATGGGATTATGTGAGACATATACTATTGGTTGTAAATAAAACTGACGATCTAGGATTTAGGTCGTTAGTTGTACATAAATAACCGTCAGCTAAAATACAACTTTCTCATCGGTCGTATATGATAAATTGATGCCTAGCCTCATAATCCAGTGATACCTATGTCGCCGATTATGGTTAGAAAAGCCAACGAGAAAAATCAAGTGGGGGTGGAAAATTTTTGCGAGACACGTGGTGTGAACATCTTTCTCATCGAACACTATAGAAATAGTCAATGAAAAATGCCAATTGTTTCCCACAGGATAGATGGTGCATGCACCTCCTTATCCCTTCAGTTATATATAAAAGAACCTACAGTGTAAGGTTTTTGGAGGAAAATGAAATGCTCAAAAAAATTGGATAAAATTCTATTTTTGTAGGTGATATATTGCAACAGTTTCTTTGAGAAGAGACCGGAAATAAAAATAAAAATAAAGCACAACCCATATTTTTTCATCAGGTCAAACTGTCACTGTTTTCTACTAAGAACCGGCGCTAAAGTTAACCCCATAAGTGTTTCTTGAAAAATAGCCGACACAATGTGTCATATATGTACTAGTGATGGAATAGCTTATGCGGCAAATCGCCATCATTTTCTAACTTTTTCCTTTGATAGCTTTGGAACATTGGTTGATGATGTAACCTCTCTTATTTGATGCCTCCAACACGTAAAAAATTGGAATCTTATCCTACCGAACTATTTAGATCTATTGGCTTCACTGTTCAGAAAGGATTGGCAGACCATTTTTTTTCTGGGCTTCTGCAAAGGCATTTTTGTGATCTCCAATTATGGAATAAAATCCCTTTGAAGCAAAAAATACTTATTAGTTTTGAATATGTACATTGTATGAAATATTTAGGTTTTCTAAAATATATATACATGGTGTTGTTTATTCAAAAAACAAATTTCAAGTATGTGTAGAAAGTAAATCTACAAAGAAATTGTCTCCTAAAATTTTACATGGGGATTTTCATTTACTAGATTTAGTTCACATAGATCTTGGAGATTTAAAAGGTAATTTGTCCAAAGGTGGTAATATATTCTATATCATTTTTGTAAATGATTTCTCATGCTATACACAATTGTAATTGTTACATTCAAAAGATGAAGCTTTTGAGATGTTTATTAAATATAAAATAGAAGTAGAAAATGAACTTAATAGGAAAATAAAACATCTTCTCTTGGATAGGAGTGGTGAATATGATTGTTCTCCATTTAATGTTTTATGTCTAACACATGGTATCATACATGAATTCACCCCTCCATATTCATCTCAATTAAATGGGATTGGTGAGCGTTAAAATAGAACTCTAAAAGAGATGGGGAATTCTATTTTGGTTAAATTAGGAGCACCCAAAAACTTGAGGGGGAAGTGATTTTATCATCTTGTTTAATTCCAAATCACATTCCTAGTAGGAATATGAATAAGATTCCCCATGAATTATGGAAATGATATCATCCTAATTTGAAATATCTCAAAGTGTGGTGGTGTTTAGCTAAAGTTTTTATTGACTGAAGCTAAGAATTAGAAATTAGGATCTAAAACTCTAGATGGTGTTTTTATAGGTTATGCTCAAAATAGTGCATCATATAGATTCTTAGTTCTTAGAAGTTGCAAAAATGTTGTTGAACCTAATACTATTATTGAATCTAAAAATGATGAATTTTTTAGCATATCATTCCTATGAAAAACCATATGGAAAAAGTTTCTAATCTTTCAAATGAAATTTTGTGAGAATATATATACCAAGTAAAAGTAATAATAATGATGGATTAGAACATGTTGATGTAGAACCTATAAAATCCTCTAGGATGAGGAAGGAAAAGAATCTTGGTGATGACTTCTATTTATTTCTTATAGATAGTGACCCTCAAGCTTACAATGATGCTATTGATTCATATCCTCCTTATGGAAGAAGCAATTAATAGTGATATTGAATCTATATTATCTAATCACACATGGGTGTTGGTGGATCTCCGCAAGGTATCAAACTCATAGGATGCAATTGTAATTAAAAATAAAACTCACAAATGATGGGACTGTAGATAAATACAAAGCTCGATAGTTTCCAATTGTTGATATTTTGATACCTTTGCTCCTGTAAATAGAATTTCTTCAATGTGATTTTGATTTTTTTGACATCTATTAAGAAATTAAGTATACATCAAATGGATGTCAAAACTTCTTTCTTAAATGGATATTTAGATGAAGAAATTTATATGGATCATCTAAAAGGTTATGTTTATCTGGGAAAAAAGATATGATATGTAGACTAATCAAATCTCTCTATGTCTTGAAACAAGTGACTAAGAAATGGCTTGAGAAATTTGATAAAGTCATTGTATCATATGGGTTCCATATAAATGAATGAGACAAATGCATATATTCGAAAGTTGATAATCAAGGTTGTGTATTATATGTATTTATGTGAATTACATGCTTATTATTGGCAGTAATGGTGATATCATAAATAGCAGAAAAGGTTTCTTGGCTTCTAAATTTGACATAAAAGATATGGGAGAAGCAAATATAATTTAGGGAATTAAACTCCTTCAAAGTGATGATTGCATCATGCTCTCTAAAGAACCTAATGTTGAGAAAATCCCCAAAAGATTTTTCATGTTTGATAGTAAGCCAATAAGAACACCTTTATATACTAATTACAATCTTAGGAAAAAAAATACTAGTGTTCAACAAGTCAAATATATGCAAGTAATTGGAAGTCTGATGTACTTGTTGAATAGTACTCATACAGATCTAGCATATGTAGGGAGATTAAGTAAATATATTCAAAATCCTAACAACAATTATAGGGATGCTCTGCATAGAGTTTTAATATACCTAAATGGCATAATTAATTATGCTTTAATTTTTGTTGATCTCCAACTATTCTAGAAGGATATTGTGATACCAATTGGATTTTTTATTCAGATGAATTGAAATTTACAAGTGGCTACGTGTCCATCATGGGTGGAGTTGTTGTTTCTTGGAAATCCACCAAGCAAACATGTATAGCTCACTCCACTATGGAATAGGAGTTTATTTCCCTATAAACTGGAACTAAAGTCGAATGGCTAATATGTGCTCTAATGGATCTTCGCATTTGAGAGAAATCTTCTCCACCAGTGTTTATATAATGTGATAATCAAGTTGTCATACCAAAAGCAAAAACAAATATTATAATGGGAAGAGTAGACATTTTCTTTGTCATCATAATAATGTCAGGAATCTTATATGTGATAGAATAATCATGATGAATTATGTAAATTCAAAACTAAGCTTGTTTGATCCTTTAATGATGCCAATAAGTCAAAGACTAGTAAGAAACACATCTAGGAGAATGATATTATTCCCATATCAGAAGTCAACATGATGGATACCCAACCTTCATGAATTATGACCCCAAGGAGGTTCAATTGGAAAAACTAAGTCATTGGATGACTCGATGTATTTTAATATTTAGTATCTCCTTCATATGATGTAAACAATTTGTAGTGATTAAGTTGAATATATTTTTCTTAATAAATTTCATAGCCATTGATGGTGGTGTATATATAAATGCAATATATACTTGATGAAATTCCAACTATATGTGTGTGGAGTGGGGCTGCTTGTGTTGAGATTTAGAAGATCTCTCGAGCACTCATGAATATTCTCAGTAGACATGGCCTAAACATGCCAAACCGTAAGAATGGGAATTGATTTTATGAATGTCATGTGAGTAATAAACCTGTAATCTAGATAAAACGAGAGCTGGCTTAAGAATATAGTTATACCAATCCTTTACATATATATATATATATATATATATATATATATATATATATATATATATATATATATACTGTATGCTTTGGTTCAAAGAAACTAGTACTACAAAAGTTTATGCATATCTTGTTTAAGTTCTTCCAATGATTTTCTGGAAATTAATTTTGTTCCAATGTTTAAGTTGTATGTTTACTGTATTACAATTCAAGTTCTAAAAGTTTTTGTCCCACCTTGGTTGTCTCAAGCACTTCCATCCTAGTTATGCATGTATTCTTATCCATTAGATATTTGAGGAATAAAAGGAAACTTGGGCTAGGCATGCTCATGGTGGGGCAACCCATTCTAAAAATCTTTTAATTAGGTGTGTAGGCACATATTGCATGCTATGGTAGATGGGTGAAACCCCATCTCTCAGAGCCCCTTGTGTAGGCGCGACCCCATCTTTCTTTTTCTACTTGCCCACTTAACAAATTTTTAACACGTGTCGAATATGTCCAATACTATAGTTGTAACTTATTCGTTTGGCAACCGCAACCACTGACAACCTTTCTTCTATAGTACACTCCTATTAAGAAAAGGTGTTGATAAGACGTTCAAGGATTTAAAAAATATAAAACTATCTCTCTCTCTCTTTTCGTCTCATCTTTCTACGATAGTTGATTCTCTATACCTGTGTGTGATCGCTGGAACAACAATCAACTACCGTTCTCCCGGACATTGTGATTTATGTGTGCACGCTTCACCGTTCCAAGTGTTGTTGTATGCTGGGAGGGTAATCTCTCTACACTACTACATCAACATTTCTTGTTGAGTAAAGCAGAAATACTCTTAAGGTTTGTACGCTCAATGAATCGGTAACATCATTTTATTTCTCAATTTCTTACTTCATCTATCCAATACAAACAACAATCCTAAGAGTATTGTTTAGTCTGATGGGTGTGCAAATGAATTTTTTTGAAACCCATCTATACATGTGATGTTGTCCAATATTAACAATCAAATTGTTACTATTTTAACAATTTTGCAAATTCTTTTGCATGATGTTATGGAAATCGAGTCTTTTAATGGAATGTGTTACCGACATTGCTCAGAAAAAGTTTTTACTGAAGTCTCAAATGCAGTGTTTTCTTTATCCAAACCAAAGCCGAAAAATGATTTTATTGATCATGAATAAACATTTCATATTTGTATACATGTTATTCTAAGTATGATAAATAACCAATTGCCTGATATATACTTCCTAATTAAAACTACAACCAAAATTTGAGAAAGTCTTCGGAAGAAATACATTCCAGAAGAGGCTTCTACCCAAAAATTTAGTATTACAAATTTTCTAAATTTTTGTATCGTTAAAGGATAAAGAAATAACAAATTAAATTCATGATTTTCAAATCTTACTTGAGGACTTGCAAAATGGAAAAATTGATGTTCCCAAGTCTTTCATTATTGGGTCTTTTGAAAAATTACCTAGCTCTTGGAAACATTACACGAATTAAGGCATAGAAGAAAGACAATGTTACTGGATAATGTAATGATACATATCTATGTTGAAGATCAAAATCATAGTATAGAATTATCTGATTTCAATAAAGAGTTTTCATGTATTGCTAACTTTTTTAATGATAATTCTTCTAATCAAATATCTAAGACTCACTGGAAGAATAAGAAAGGAAATGGAAATAACAATAAAAACAAAGACAACAAAGACATTAAAAAAGAATATTTTTTTGTTATTTTTATGATAAACTTGGTCACACCTCTTCTAAATGTAGGCATAGGACGAAGGTAGTGGTCCAGGATTCTAAAAAACCAACAACCAACCTTGTGACAAAGAACCTTTTTGTGACATTCATCAACCTTTTTACAATGGGATCATTTCATCATCTTGATTGGATCATCGAATCTGAGGCTAGTCACTACATAAGTGGAAATAGAGATGCCTTTGTAACCTACTCAGAAGTAGGAAAGGATGAGCATCTGATTGTCATGGATGCCTCCATTTCTTCTATTGGGAATGGAAAGGACAACGTCATGATCAACATGATCAACAATGTGTTGTATGTTCCAAACATTAGGGTTATTTTTATCTCCATGTCTCAACTAGTTAAGTTTGGTTTCAAGGTGTCTTTTTTATTAAATAAGGTCATTATTTCTAAGTCAAAGAACTAACTAGTTATGGGATATTGTTCAAATGTCATTTTTCTTTTGAATGTACCAAACTCATTTGCTAATGAAATTTTCTCTTCTTCTTATATTGTTGACTCCTTTGATATATGGAACAATAGACTTGAACATCTTAATTTTAAATATATACAATGTATGAAATATTTAATACTACTAAAATATAGATTTTGTTGCTGGTTAGACAAAAAATGTCAAGTATGTGTTGAAACTAAATCTGCAAAGAAATTGTGTCCCCAAATCTTACATAGAGATTCTTATTTGATAGATTTAGTTCAAATAGATCTTAGAGATCTAAAAGGAAATTTGTCCAAATGTGGGAAAAGATTCCATATCAAATTTGTACATGATTTCTCATGCTATACAAAATTACACTTGTTACATTAAAAATATGAAGCTTTTAAAATGTTTGATAGATATAAAAAAGAGCTAGAAAATCAACTTAACAGGAAAATAAAACATCTTCACCATTTAATATTATTTATGTAACCCATGCTATTATAAACGAATACACTCCTCCATATTCACCTCAATCAAATGGGATTGTTGAACATAAAAATAGAACTCTAAAAGAGATGATGAATTCTATTTTAATTCAATCAGGAGCGCCCAACGACTTCTGACGGAAGCAATTTTATCATCTTATTTTCTTTAGTATCTCATTCCTAGTAGCAGGAAAAATAAGACTTCATATGAATTATGGAAATGATATCCTCCAAATTTTAAGTATTTCAAAGTTTGGGGGTGTTTAGCTAAAGTCTTATAACTAAACCTAAGAAATGGAAATTAGGATCTAGAACTCTAGATGGTGTTTTTATAGGTTTGCTAAAAATAGTACAACATATAGATTCTTAGTTCTTAGAAGTAGAAACAATATTGTTGAACCTAATACTATTGTTCACTCTAAAAATGCTGATTTTTTGACCATACATTTTGTATGAAAAACCTTGTAGAAAAAGTGTCTAATCCTTCAAATGAAATTTTATAGAACATACCAAGTACAACTAATAATAATGATATTTTAGAACTTGATGATATAGAACCTAGAAGACACACTAGCATGAGAATGGAAAAGAATGTTGGTGATGACTTATATTCCTTTATTGTACATAATGACCCTCAATATTACAATGATACTATTATTTCATTGGATTCCTGATTTTGGATGTAAGTAATTTATAGTGAGATTGAATCTATATTATATAATCACACATTGGAGTTAGTGAATCTACCACTAGGTATCAAAGCCATAGGGTTTAAATGAATATTCAAAAGAAAATTAAAAACTAATGGGGTTGTAGATAAACACAAAGATTGATTAGTTGCGAAAGAATATAAACAACAAAAGGATATTGACTATTTTGATACCTTTTCTCATGTAACTAGAATTCTTTCAATCAAGAGTTTAATTGCTTTGAAATCTATTAAGAAATTAATTATACATCAAATAGATGTCATAAGAACTTTCTTGAATGGATATTTAGATGAAGAAATTTATATCGATTAATTAGAAATTTATGTTGCTCCAGAAAAAGAACACATGGTATGCAAACTAATCAAATCTCTCTATGGCTTCCAACAAGCGCCTAAGCAATGGCATGGGAAATTTGATAAATTCATTGTATCACATGGGTTCCACATAAATGAAGGAGACAAGTGTATATATTCTAAAGTTGATACCCATGGTTGTGTTATTATATGTGTTTATGTAGATGGCATGCTTATTTTTGACACTAATGCTGATATCAAAAGTAGTACAAAAGGTTTCTTGCCTTCTAATTTTGACATGAAAGATATGGGAGAAGTAGATGTAGTTTTGGGAATTAGACTCTTTATAAGTGATGATAGCATCATGCTCTCTCAAGAACATTATGTTGAGAAAATACTCATAATATTTTCAATATCGTGTTGTAAGCCAATAAGCACACCTTTTAATTCTAACTGCAATCTTAGGAAAAATAAAAGTACTAGTGTTAAACAGGTCTAATTTGTGCAAGTAATTGGAAGCCTAATGTACTTAATGAATTGTATTTGTCCATATTTAGCATATGCAATGGAGATATTAAGTACATATACTCAAAATCATAACAAGGATCATTGTAATTCTCTACAAAGGGTTTTAAGATACCTAAAAGGAACAATTAATCATGGATTTTTTTGTGGATCTCCAATTGTGCTAGAAGGATATTGTGGTGCCAATTGGATTTTTTATTCATATAATTGAAATATACAAGTGGCTAAATATTCACAATGGGTGGAGATGTTGTGTCTTAGAAATCCACCAAAAAAACATGTATAGCTCGTTCCACAAGGTAATATGAGTATTACCCTAGAAAAGGTTGGAACTAAAGTCAAATGTCTAAGATATGTTCTAATGGATCTTCCCATTTGGGAGAAATCTTCTACACCAATGTTTATACCATGTGATAATCAAATTTTCATACCAAGATCTAAAAACAAAATTTTTAATGGGAAGTGTAGACATATTCACCCATGTCATAATATTTTGATACAACTTATGTGTGATAGCATGATCTCTATGGTTTGTATAAACTCAGAATTAAACTTGGCCAATCCTATGACAAATACACTAAGTGAAAGAGTAGTCAGCAACACATCGAGGAGAATGGTTTTATTCCCATATCCAAAGTCAAAGTGATGGATATCGAACCTTCATGAATGGTGATCTTGAGGAGGAGGTTTAATGGGAAAGGATGACTCAATGTATTATATTGTTTTGTATCTCGTTGTTATGATGTAAACAATTTGTAGTGATTAAGTTGAATATATTTTTCTTAATGGATTTCATACCATTAATTGTGGTGTATATGGAAATAATATTACTTGATGAAAGTTCAACTATACAAGTGTGGAATGGTTCTGCTCCTGCTGAGATTCGGGCAAAACTCTAGAGCACTCATGAATATTTCCAGTAGGCCCATGACCTAAATGCACCAAACTATAAGAATGTCAATTAATTTTAGGAATGTCATGGGAGTAATAAAATTATAATTAGATAAAAGTGAATTGGTTCAAGAACAATAGTTCTACCAATTCTCTACAAATTATGTACATTTACTCTATGCCTTGGTTCACAAAACCTAGTTCTACTAAAGTTTATATTTGTCATTTATTTAAATTCTTCTAGTATTTTTCTCAAAATAAATTTTGTTTTGTTTTGAAATAGTGGTAGATTGTTGTGTTTCTGTTGTATTTCAAATCAAAAGTCAAAAGCTTTTGTCCCACTTTTATTGTCTCGGGTACTTCCATCCTAGTTATACATGGATTATTATCCATTGAATATTTAAGAAATAAAATGGAACTTGAGATACACACACTCATAGTGGGACATCTCAACTGGGCTTGAGTCAACCCATTCTAAAACCATTTAATCAAGTGTGTCAGTGCACATCACATCTGGTGAGCTATGGGTGCAAATCCCACCTCCTGAGGCACTTTGTGTGTGCGTGGCGCCGGATTGCTTTTTCTACTTGGCCCACTTAATGAATTTTTAGCATGTGACGTATCTCTTCCAGATTGTTGTTGCACATTGTTCGTTTGTCAACCGTAACCGCTTGCAAATTTTCATCTGTGGTATGCTCCTATTGAATAAATGTGTCAAAAAGTCTTTCAAGGGTCTGAAAATGGAATACTCTCTTGCTCTCTTTTTTTCTTGTTTTGTTGTTGTAGCACTCAATTCTCTATTCTTGTGTGTGATCAATGGAAGAATAGTTAACTATTGTTTGCCTGGATGTTCTGACTTGTGTGTGGCTTTGCTTCTTCAAGTGTTGTTGTATCTTGTGAGGGTATCTATTCTATACTATTACACCGACATTCGTCGATGAGTAAGGTAGAAAACTCTAAAGTACGATGCATTATGCATGCTTCAATGAGTTGATAACATCATTGTGTATCTAAATTTCTTGATTCCTCTATCCAGTACATACAAAAATGTTAATTGTATATTTTGATATGATGGGTATGAATATGGAAGGTTTTGAATCCCAATATACCAATGAGTCGATGTGATGTCGTCCAAATACTAACAATCAAATTGTTATTGTTTCGACTATTTTCCAAATTCCTTTTCCTGATGTTATGAAAATTGAACCTTTTAATGCATAACCGACATTGGCAAGAAATGTTTTTTCTTATGAAAGTTTCAAATGTAGGATTTTCTTTATCCTAACCAAAGCCTAAAAATAATTCTATAGATTGGGAAAAAGCAAATCATATTTGCCGACATATTATTCTAATTATGATATCTAACTAGTTATTTGATACATACATTACAATTATAATTGCAAATGAAACTTTTGAAAGTCTCAACAAGAGATACATTCTGGAAAAGACTTCTATCTAAAAATTTATTGTTGTAAATTATTTCAATTTTGTGGGACAGAAGATAAAAATATAACAACTCAAATTCATGGTTTTCAGATGTTACTTGATGACTTACAAAATGAAAAAATCAATCTTCTCATATCTTTCATTGTTAGATATTTAATTGAAAAAATACCTACTTCTAGGAAACATCACAAGAACAACTTAAAGTATAGAACAAAGACAATGTCACTAGAAAATGTAATAATACATATTTGTATTGAAGACCAAAATAGAACTAGAGAAAGATCTGATTTGAATAAAGAGTTGTCATTTACTACTAACTTTATTTAAAATGAAGTTAAACAAAATAATAATTCTTCTGATCAAACTAAAATCCTTGGAAGAATAAGAAAAGAAAAAGATAAAAATAAAAAAGTCAACAAATACATTAAGAAAAAAAATGTTTGTGGTAGACTTGGTCACACCTAAATGGAGACATATGAAAAGCAAGAGGTGCAAGATTCTAAGAAACCAACAACCAACCTTGGGATGGAGAACAAATTTGTGGCATTCGTCAACCTTATTAGCATGGGATCATTTTAGAATCATGATCAGATCATCGGCGCTAGGGCTAGTCGCTAAAAATAGAGATGCATTTGTGACCTACTCGGAAGTAGGAAAGGATGATCATTGTGTTTTCTTGGGAAACTCTAGTTCTTATCCTTTGATCGGAAAGGGAAACATAATGATCAAGAGGACTTCTAGAAAAATCATGTTGATCAAAGATGTGATGTATGTTCCAGACATTAGGGTTAATTTGATCTATGTGTTTCAACTAGTTAAGTTTGGGGTCAAGGCATCTTTTGAATGAAACAAGGTCATTCTTTTTATGTAAGGATACTACATGTGTATGGGGTATTATTAAAATGGCCTTTTTCTTCTGAATGTACCAAACTCATCTACTAATGAAATTTTCTCTTTTGGTTATAGTGTTGACTCCTTTGATATGTGGCACAATATACTTGGACATGTTAATTTTAAATAAGTATAACATATAAAATCTTTAGGGTTTAATATAAGATATACACGGTGTTGTTGATTTAAACAACAAATGTCAAGTATCTTTTGAAACTAAATATACAAAGAAACCATATCCTCAAATTTTACATAGAGATTCTAATTTTCTAGATTTACTTCAGACATATCTTGGAAATTTAAAAGGAAATTTGTCTAGAGATGAGAAAACATTTGTCCAGAGTGAGAATTTGATGGTTGACCAGCCCACGTTATTATGAATGGATTTCCTCTATATGACCTTTATGAAGGCAACCACGGTACCTAGGCATGAATAAGTCATGAAGGATGCAAGAATCATCAACTACCTAGCTATAGGTATCGTATGACTTAACTACAAAGGTAAAACTTAGAACAAGTTTTTATTAGGCATATCATTTATATTAGGATGATCCATCTATGCCCAAGCTATGCTTAGATGATTTATATCATTGATTCTATCTCAAATAGGATATCCATCTAATCCTAGGGAAATGGCACTCTAACACCACAGGTGGCCACATGAGATCAAATTAGACTATTGTGATGGTACTACAATATGTGTTATATTTTCCTTCCTTATTCAAAAGTTTTCACAACTTCACTAAGTGTGTGACTGATTCCAAAGAAATGACATTATATCAAAGAGAAATGAGATTCCTCTCAAACTCCCACATTAGAAGGAGATGTTTGACATATGGGAGGGGTCTGCATAGGTTTGTTCCCATTATCCATTGGCTTCTCTTACATCCTAGTTGTTGTATCTTACTTCTCAACGTGGGTAGAAGCAATTATCATAGTATCAAGTGACTAGGAAACTATAATCAAGTTTTTCAAGGACATAATTTTTCATCACTTTAGAACCCTTCGACGTATATATCTAGAACTCTAGATGGTGTTTTTATAGGTTATGCTAAAATAATGCAACACATAGATTCTTAGTTCTTGTAACTAGCAATACTTTTTTTCATTCTAATACTATTGTTGGATCTAAAAATGTTGAATTTTTTGAGCATATCATTCCTATGAAAAAACCCTATGGAAAAAGTTTCTAATCCTTCAAATGAAATTTTAGAGAATATATCAAGTACAAATAATAATAGTGATGTTTTAGAACCTAATGATATAGAACCTAGAATATACACTAGGATGACGAAGGAAAAGAATAGTTATTATGACTCCTATTCCTTAATTGTAAATAATGACCCCCAATCTTACAATGATGCTATTAATTCACCTAATTTCTATTTATGGATGGAAGAAATTGATCATGAAATTATATCTATATTATCTAATCTCACATGGGAGTTAGTGGATCTTTGACCAAGTATCAAACCCATAGGATGTAATGGATATTCAAAAGACAATTAAGAACTGATGGGACTATAAATAAACACAAATCTCGATTAGTGGATAAGGGATATAAATAACAAAAGGAAATTGACTATATTTTTAACATTGCTCTTGTAACCAAAATTCCTTTAATCAAGTTTTAATTGCTTTGGCATCTATTAAAAAATTAATTATACATCAAATGGATGTCAAAACTACTTCCTTAATTGGAGATTTAGTTGATGAAATTAATATGGATCAAACAGAAGGTTATGTTGTTCCTGGAAAAGAACATATGGTATGCACACTAATCAAGTTTCTCTATGCCTTGAAACAACCATCTAAGCAATGTCAAGAGAAATTTTAGAAAGTTGTTGTATCATATAGGTTCCATATTAATGAAGGAGAGAAATGTATATATTCTAAATCTGATATCCAACATTGCATTATTATATGTCTTTATGTGGATGACATGCTTATTTTTGGCACTAATGTTGACATCATAAATAGTATAAAAGGTTTTTTGGCTTCTAATTTTGACATGAAATATATCAGGGAATTAAACTCCTTATAATTGGTGATAGCATCATGCTCTCTCAAGAACAGTATGTTGAGAAAATCCTTTAAATATTTTATGTTTGATAGTAATCCAGTAAGCACACCTTTTGAATTTTGATTACAATCTTAAGAAAAATAAAAGTACTAGTGTTCAACAAGTCAAATATGTGCAAGTAATTGGAACCTTGATGTACTTAATGAATTGTACTCATCTAGATCTAGAATATGTATAGGAATTTTAAGTACATATACTCAAATTATAAAAAGAATCATTGGGATGCTATACATAGGGATTTAAGATACCTAAAAGGCATAATTAATATTGGTCTAATTTTGTGTGGATCTCCAACTATGCCAAAAGGATGCTGTGATGTCAATTGGATTTTTGATTTAGATGAATTGAAATATACAAGTGGCTACATATTCACCATGGGTAGAGGTGTTGTGTGTTGGAAATCTATTGAAAAAATATGTATAGATTGATGCACTACAAAATCTGAGTTTATTACCCTAGAAAAGGATGAAATCAAAATCGAATGGTTAAGACATATTATATGGACTTTCCCATTTGGGAGAAACCTTCTCCACTAGTGTTTATACACTTTTATGATCAAACTGTCATAGCAAGAGATAGAAACAAATTTCATAATGGGAAGAGTAGACATACTCATCTATGTCATAATATTGTGAGATAGCTTATATGTGATAGCATAATCTTGATGGATTATGTAAAGTCATAATTTAACGTGGTCGATCATCTGATGAAGTCATTAAATTAAAGACTAGTTAGCAACACATTGAGGAGAATAAGATTGTGCCCATATCTATAGTCAAAGTGATGGATACCCAACATTCATGAATGGTTATCACCTCCATGGAAAAAATGAAGCCATTGGATGAGTCAATGTATTGTAATATTTTGAATCTCATTCTTATGATGTAAACAATGTGCAGTGATTAGGTTGAATATAAATTTCTTAATGGATTTCATATCCATTGATGGTTGTGTATATAATTGTAATATATACTTAATGAAAGTCAAAATATATGAGGGTAGAGTGTGGCCGCTCTTGTTTAGATTTGGGCAAATCTCTAAAGAGCTAATGAATATTCCCAGTAGGTGCATGGCCTAAACGTGCCAAATCATAAGATGATAGTTGATTCTATGAATGTCATGTGAGTAATGAACCTCTAATCAGATAAAAGGAGAATTAGTTCAAGAACATAGTTCTACTAGTTCTCTAAAGATTACATACATCTACTTCATGCTTTGTTTTAAGGAACCTAGTTCTACTAAAGTTTATGCATGTCTTTTATTTTCTTTCAATGATTTGCTCGAAACTTTTTTTTTGAAATAGTGGGAGATTATTGTGTTTATGCTATATTTCAAACCAGAAGGTAAAATCTATTATCCCATGTTATTTGTCTAAAAACATCCCTCCTATTTATATATGGATTCCTATCCATTAAATATTTGAGAAATGAAAGAGAAATTGGGCTACTCACACTCATGGTGGGACAATCCAACTAGGATTGAGCCGGCCTGTCACTTCCTACGTGCAGGGAGTGTGAAAATCTCACCTCCCAGGACTCTTTGCATGGGCGTGGCCCTAGCGTACTTTTTATTCTTGGCCCACATAATGAATTTTTAGCATCTATCTCTCTCTTCAAGACTACAGTTTTAACTTGTTTTCTTGGAAATCACTCACAACCTTTGTCTACAGTATACTCCTATTAAACAAAGGTGTCGAAAAGTCTTTCAAGGATTTGAAAAATGGACTCTCTCACTCTCTTTTCTTCTCATTTTTCTACTGCAACAGTCCATTGTTTGCATCTGTGGGTGTGATCGTTGGAAGAACAATCAAGTGTCATTCGCTCAGATGTTGTGATTTTCTTATGCATGCCTCACCGCTCAATGTGTTGTTGGGTATTTTCTCTATACTACTGTACCAACATTTGTCTTTGAGTAGGGCGGAAATACTCTTAAATATAGTACATTCTACATGCCTCAATGAGTAGGTAACATCATTTTTCTTCTAAATTTCTTGCTTCCTCTACCCAATACATACAACAATCTTAAGAGTATTATTTAATCTGATGGACACAAATATGGAAGTTTTTGAATCCCCGCCTACGGAAGTGATGTTGTACAATACTAACAATCAAAATATTATTGTTTTGAATTTTTGCAAATTCCTTTTCATAATATTATAAAAATCAAACCTTTTACTACATTGCACTACCAATGTTGGCTAGAAAAAGTTTTTACTTCTATGGAAGTTTCAAATGTAGCATTTTTTTATCTGAACCAATGCCCGAAAATGATTTCATTGATTGGGAAAAAGCAAATTGTATTTTTTGACATGTTATTCTAAGTACGATATCTAACAAATTGTTTGACACATAATTACCAATTGAAATTTCAAACAAAATTTGAGAAAGCCTCAACAAGAAATACATTATGGAAGAGGCTTCTACCCAAAGATGTACCGTTGTGAATTTTTGGAATTTTTTATGACTACATATAAAGAAATAACAACTCCAGTTCATGATTTTCATATATTACTTGATGACTTGAAAAATGAAAAAACCAATCTTCCTCAAGTCTTTCATTGTTGGGTGTTTAATTAAAATTTACCTAGTTCTTGGAAGCATTACAAGAACAATTTATAGAGCAAAAGAAAGACAGTGTCATTGGATGATGCAATAATACATATCCATGTTGAAGATCAAAATCGTACTAGAGAAATATCTGTATTGAACAAAGAGTTTTTATGTATTGCTAACTTTGTCAATAATGAAGTTAAAGAGAATAATAATTCTTTTAATTAATCAAAAAATCACTAGAAGAATAAGAAAGGAAATGGAAATAATAATCAAAATAAAGACAACAAAGCATTAAGAAAAAGAATGTTTTTTGTTATATTTGTGATAAACCTAGTCACACCTCTTCTAAATGCAAGAGCATAGGAAGAAGCAAGCGGTCCAAAGTTCTAAGCAACCAATAACCAACCCTATGATAAAAAATGCATTTGTGGCATACATCAGACTGATTAGCATGGGATCAGATCAGCATCATGATTTCATCATAGACTCTGGGGCTAGTCTCCACATTGGTGACAATAGAGATGCCTTCATGACCTACTCAGAATTTGGTAAGGATGAGGATCGGTTTGTCATGGACAACTCCAGTGCTTCTCCTGTAACCGGAAAGGAAAACGTCATGATCAAGATGAAATCTGTAAAAATCTTATTGATAAAAGATGTGATGTATGTTCCAGACATTAGGGACAATTTGATCTTTGTATATCAACTTGTTAAGTTTGGGATCAATGTGCTTTTGAATCAAACAAGATCATTCTTTATAATGCAGGGGAGTACATGTGTATGGGGGTATTGTTCAAATGGCTTTTTCTTATGAATGTACCAAACTCTTCTGCTAATGAAATTTCCTATTATGCTTATATTTTTGACTCCTTTGATATGTGACAGAAACAGAGTTGTTAATTTTAAATACATATATTGTATGAAATCTAGTATTACTAAAAGATAAACATTATATTGTTGATTTAGATAAAAAATGTCAAGTATGTGCAGAAACTAAATCTATCAAGAAATCGTGTCCCCAAATTTTACATAGAGATTCTTATTTTCTAGATTTAGTTCACACATATCTTATAGATTTAAAAAGAAATTTGTCAAGATGTGGGAAGAGATTATGCATCATATTTATAGATGATTTCTCACGCTTTACAAAATTATACTTATTACATACAAAAGATGAAGCATTTGAGATGTTTGTTAGATATAAAAAAAGAAGTAAAAAATCAACTAAATAGAAAAATAAAACACCTTCGCTCAGATACGGGTGGAGAATATGATTGTTCTCTGTTTAATTGTTTTTATGTAACCCAAGATATTATACAAGAATATATTCCTTCATATTCACCTCAATCAAATGAAACTTTTGAACATTGAATTCAAACTCTAAAAGAGATGATGAAATCTTTTTAATTCAATCAAGAGCACCCAACAACTTGAAGGGGACTATTTCATCTTTTTGTTTTCCTTAAAATCATGTTCCTGGTAGGAAGATGAATAATTCTTCAAAATCACGTTCCTAGTAAGAAGATGAATAAGACTGCATATGACTTATGGAAAGGATATCCTCCAAATTTGAAATATCTCAAAATGTGGGGGCATTTAAGTAAAGTCTTTTTAATTGAACCTAAGAAATGGAAATCAGGATCTAGAACTCTAGATGGTGTTTTATATGTTATATTCAAAATTGTGTATTATATAGGTTCTTGGCTCTTAGAAGTAGCAACAATGTTGTTGAACCTAATATTATTATTGAATCTTAAAATGTTGAATTTTCTGATCATATCTTTCCTATGAAAAACCTATGGAAAAAGTATCTAATCCTTCAGATGATCTTAGAGAATATACCACGTACAACTAATAATAATGATTCTTTATGACCTAATGGTATAGAACCTAGAAGATCCACTAGGATGAGGATGGAAAAGAATCTTGATGATGACTTTGATGCTTTTATTGTAGATAATGACCCTCAACTTTACAATGATGCTATTAATTAATCTGATCCTCCTTATGGAATGAAGCAATTAATAGCAAGATTGAATTTTTATAATCTAATCACACATGGAAGTTAGTGGATCTTCCACCAGATATCAAACCCATAGGATGTGAATGGATACTCAAAAGAAAATTAAAATTTGATGGGACTGTAGATAAATACAAAGCTCGATTAGTTTCCAATGGATATAAATAGAAAAAGGATATTGACTATATTGATACCTTTTCTCATGTAACAAGAATATCTTAAATTAGGATTTTAATTAATTCGACATCTATTTTGAAATTAATTATACATCAAATGGATGCCAAAACTACTTTATTCAATGGAGATTTAGATGAAGAAATTTATATGAGTCAGTTAGAAGAGTAGGTTGTTTCGAGACAAGAGCATATGATATACAAACTAAATAAATCACTCTATAGCTTGAAACAAGCGCACATGTAATGGCATGAGAAATTTGATAAAAGTTTGCATCATATGAGTTCCATATAAATGAAGGAGGGAAATGTATATATTCTAAATCCGATAACCAAGGTTGTGTTATCATATGTTTTTATGTGAATGAAATGCTTATTTTTGGCACTAATGTATATATCATAAATATCAAAAAAGGTTTCTTGGCTTCTAGTTATGACATGAAAGATATGGGAGAAGCATACTTAATTTTGGGAATTAAAATCCTTGAAAGTGATGATCGCATCATGTTCTATCAAGAACATCATGTTGACAAAATCCTCAAAAGATTTTCAATGTTTAATTGTATTCCAAGAATCACACATATTAATTATAATTGCAATCTTAAGAAAAATAGAAGTACTAGTGTTCAATAAGTCAAATATGTGCATGTAATTGGAAGCTTTATGTACTTAATGAATTGTACTTGTCTAGATCTAGCATATGTTGTAGGAATATTAATTAGATGTACTCAAAATCCTAATAAGGATCATTGGGATGCTCTGCATATAATTTAAGATACCTAAAGGCACGATTAATCATGGATCAAGTTTTTGTGGATATTCAACCGTGCTAGAAGGATATTGTGATGGCAATTGGATTTCTAGTTCAGATGAATTGAAATCTACAAGAAGATACATCTTCACCATGGGTGGAGGTGTTATGTCTTGAAAATCCACCAAGCAAACATGTATAGCTTGTTCTACTATGAAATTTGAGTATATTTCCCTAGAAAAAGTTGGAACTAAAGATGAATGGCTGAGACATGTTCCAGTTGATCTTAACATTTGGAAGAAACCTTCTCCACCAGTGTTTATACACTACGATAATCAAGCCATAGGAAGAGCTAAAAACAAAGCTTATAATGGGAAGTACACATATTCATCTACATCATAATATTATGAGTTAACTTATATGTGATAGCATAATCTAGATTGAATATGTAAAGTTAGAATTGAACTTGAACGATTCTTTGACGAAGTCGTTAAATGAAAGACTAGTGAGCAACACATCGAGGAGAGTGAGATAATGCCCATATAAGGATCAAAGTGATGGGTACCCAACCTTCATGAGTGGTGTTTCCTAGAAGGAGGTCAATGGGAAAAACTAAGTCACTAGACAACTCAATGTATTGTAATATTTTGTATCTTATTGTTATGATGTAAATTTAGATGTGATTAAGCAGAATATATTTTTCTTAATGGATTTCATAGTCATTGATGGCACATTATGTAGCTGTAATATATACTTGATAAAAGTCCAACTATATAAGTGTGGAGTGGACCACTTCTGTTGAGATTTGGGCAGATCTCTAGAATGCTCATGAATATTATGAGTAGGCATATGGCCTAAACATGCCTAACTGTAAGAATGCCATTTGATTTTGTGAATGTCATGTGAGTAATGAACCCCTAATAAGATAATAGAGAATTGGTTCAAGAACACAGTTCTACCAATCTTCTACATATTACATACATCTACTCTATATTTTGGTTCAAAATATCTAGTTTTACTAAAGTTTATGCATGCCATTTGTGTAAGTTCTTCTAGTGAGTGATGTATTTCAAACCAAAAATCAAAAGATTTTGTCCCACATTGGTTGTTGACATGTGTTTACCATGTGTTATACACAAGTGAACGTATTGAAGTAATATAGGCCATTTGGAGGCCCGAGTCAAAAATAGGGAAATGTTTCTCCAATAGACTACTACTAACTGCAGTCTAATCAACTAGGCCAGTTGAGAATGGTTGAATTGGTTTGAGTTACAAAACTAATGCAGAAACAAAATGAATTATAGGTGTGAATTAATGAGTGATAGAATGAATTCCTTAGGATAGTGGTTTCACCATAGATAACACTAATAATTAACCTCACACATTAATATCTATTATCTCAACTCCTAGATAAGGAGCCTGTAGATAGAATTACCTACTCATGCAGTGTACTTCACTACCTAATCTAATGCCAATCCCACTTCCCTAGTTATTGGTTGATTAGTTAGATGCTTTATGATTATTCTATGGATCTCTCCTCCTGTTTATACTCCACTTTTCCCATATGGCACATCACACAGGTAAATCCATGATTTCCAGCCCTTAATCCCTCTCCCAGGATGACTAAGCATCTATTAATCCACTTATGGTGATAAAACACAAGTAGAACACAAAGCTCACATAGATTCATATCTAGTAAAAAGAGATAAAATTGATATTAATGCATAGAAGTCAATTACAATGTATATCCGGGCTACTCCCAGATCCTAAGGAATAAAGGTTTTTAGCCTTGCCTCATTTTCATCGACGAATACACGGAAAGGAAGAAGAAAAATGTGGGAAATATTAGGAAACTAAAGTAACCCCTGAATCTCTGCCCGTCCAAAAGATCTCCTTCATCGTATGTGCGTTCCTTTGTCTTTCGACTACAAAATCATCCTTTGGATGTGCTCAGATCTTTCCAGTTGAAGCTTTCGGTCCTTAGTTCTTCTCTTCTCTCTCTCCGGTTGTCGTGTAATGGAAAAAAATTGTCTCCCTTCGTATGTCCATCATCCCCCTAAGTCATAGAAGGCACTTAGGGTACAAAATAACATCTATCGTTGGATTAGAGTAAAATCTACAGATGGCCTGTTTGGGTAGACTCAGTAGTACCGACTAGGTGAGTCAGTAGTATCGAGTCACCTAAGTTTAGTCATGTGATCCCGATCATGTCGGTACTATCGAGTCTATCGACTGGACTCGATAGAACCATGCTTTGTGATTTTCAAACTACCTCCCTGACGTCAACTCAGTAGTACTGAGTTTTCTTGAATCATGTTGGGATTTACTGATGTTGTTTCGGTACCACCAATTTTGGCTGTCGGTAGCACCGACTCTGGGTGAGCTTCGGGTCCATCACTAACGTTAAGTCAGTACCACCGACTGTTACCAAGTTGGTAGCACTAAGTCTTTAGAACTTCCTTGTACCTGAAAACGCACAAAAACAACATAAGTACATGGGATGCGTAAAATACTACATAAAATAGTTAAAATCATATAATTTGATGCATTCAATAGAAACAAGCCATTTCTCAGAAGGCAAGGGTGGAGAGTGAAGCATATCGGTAGGGAAAAAATGACCTCGCTGACCTGATGGCCAAATATCACCTCAAAAATTATGGTGGGCTCCGTCCATTTCGTCTCCCACCTATGAGGTTAGTGAGTGTCTCTTTAGGGACTTATGTAATGGTAGTAGTACTACAATGTTTAGTTTTCAAAGTTTAATTAGTGATAGTATTCTGGATTTGGATTTAGCTCACAAGGGTAGGGTGAGATGAATAAGATTGCCTCCCGACTTCTCATAATAAAAATAGAAACATGCCATCTATGTCATTCCATGCATAATAAATCAAATAAATGACTAATCTACACATGAAATCAAGAAAAAAATTCCTGTAATAATGACTAAAAACACATGCATCAAACTCCCCTAAGCTTAAATGTTGCTCATCCTCGAGAAACACTCTCTCGGATCTGTTTGAAAAGAGTTAACAAAAGGACATAACACATACATTCCTTTCTTAATCATATCCACCTATCGAACCCTAAACCGGCCTTCACTGACAACTGTTCCTATAACTGCTCTAAAGTGACCAAAAACTTCCAGAAAAGATGTCCACCTTTTAGTCAATGAAACTATTAAGAAAGCAGTTAACATCATAATTACTCAAGCATTCACTTGGTGTATTGTGTGATTCCCTATACTAAATTTCTCTTTCCTAACTACCAACTACTTGGAAGAAGATCTCCGTATAAGCATGAATGAGGATATAAATCATTAAAGTGGCCTACTAATAAGAGAAATTAATGATTCAAGATGGGTGACAAATGAAAATTCAGAAGTACATCCAACCTATTTATGCATAGAGAATAATGAACCTATACGGATGAAGGGAATGCCATGCATGAATCCTAATGCCTAAATTTTTTTTCTTTTTATGAAATGATGCATGTATGAATGAGTTGAGATTGTTTTACAACTCAAAAGAATGCACATGTGGATTAAATCATCACAAAAACAAACATGTAGGATATACTTTCTCCTTGTTTCCTTTGAACAATTTTCTTCTTCTTCTTTTTTCTTCAGCAAGACTCATTTGTATGCTTCTTGCATTCATGGTTTTTCTTCTTTTTCTATTTTTTTCTAGGAGGTATATCCCCACACTTTAGCTTCGTAACTTTAAATTAAAATCCACATGTTTAGGTAAATATGCATGCAATGTTGAAATGTATGCAAATACATGAACTATGTTATGCAAGCTAAGTTGGTATGCACTAAAATCATTAATGCATACAAATGCAATGTTTTCTTTCTTTTTAAAATGCAAGAAAACCAACTATTATGTTCCTATCATGCCAAGTAATGAAATCAAAGAAAATAACTTGGAGGACTCATGAATCTTGAGGTAGAGAGTCAAAATGAATGGAAAACAAATGGAATCACACAATTAAGAGACAATGACTTTCATTATATTATGATGTGTCCCTCTTAATCGACATGTGTTTAGGGTTATCTAAAGGTTTATTTGTTATATTTTCATTTAATATATCATTATGTTTTGGTCAGTTTAGGCTCAACTTTATCATCATTCAAATTCTCGAGTTGATTCAAACTTTCATTTATATCCTAAATCCTAATGTTGACTAGATCAAACACTTCCTCAAGTGATGTTATAGAAAGATTTTTGCAGTTTAAGCTTTTAAGGATATGACCATTTTCATGCAACAACACAAAGAGCACAATCTATTTGAAAACAAAACCATGCATTTACTATTCCACAACTACACTAGATAGATGTGGATCCTACACTTACACAACTAAAAATAAAACAAACAACTAAAAATAAAAACAAAGATAGAATGTTGTTCCAGCACCCCCTAAGCTTTAATATGACTATGTCCACATAGTCAATACTCGCACCCAAAAAGTGGAATAGTGGTACCTGGGCTCAGAATGGTGGAGGTGGCATGTTGGGTCATGTGGAGGGAACATCCACTGGAATGAGAGGTCTGTAGGCGGCATTGGTGGCAGTTGTGGGTACTTCCTAAAGTATCCACGGTTCCAGTAGTTGTCAAAGAAAGGTTGTTGATACTGATCCATCCATTGTAGGCGCATGTGAACATTCTCTTGGTTGGCCAAGAGAAGGTGTTCATTCTCATAATTCACCAACTGGTTTTGGTACAACCTTCCTTGAATGTTGTAAAGAAGTGAAACCACCTCCTTACTAAAAATTTGAACAATAAAACCTCTAGTCCAAACATACCTTCAAGGTATCTTGGAGTGGGTGTAAAATTTTCAAATCTTTATATAATGGTAATCAAAAGACCAATGTATAGCAGCAAAAGAAAATATTTGACTATTCAATTATAAAACAAAGGGAACATCTTAAACTTACTTCATAAGGATCCATGTAGAGGGAATCTAAACCACCTCAAGATTGTCTCCAAGCTTTAACTTCTCAATCTAAGTCTAGGTCAACATGCCATGCCATCCATGTCCGCCACCTAAGGTTGGAAGCATACCCCAATAAAAGAGAAACAATAGGAAACATCAGCAAAGGCTGGTATGTGCATAATAAAAAGAAATTTTAGCAATTTATAAAGAATAAGGGACATCATAACAAAAGGCTTCCCATGCAAGAGATAAGTACCACCCAAATGGGTATCAAGAGAAAGGAATCATAACAAAAGGGATACTTGCCATAAATAATAAAATTTTGTGCAACAAAAGCACATAGATAGGTAGTAGGGCACACACCCCACAACCAATCATCAACCTGCATGCATGTGAGATAAACATAGTCCTAGAACAATATAAACACAAAGGTGGCCAAGGCTTCACATCCTTGAAAACCTGATAGAGAATGACTCACCATCAAACTCCCAATATATATAAAAGTTGAGCCAAGGCTTCTCATCCTTGAAACTCGGGTATGGGGCACCACCACCACCATCCCATAAAAAAAGGGCACACACCCAAAACCATTGTAATTTACATTATTCTAGTGCTACTGATTCACATTGCATGTAAATATAGAGGCAAGTAAATATTTTAGTCAGAAGATGATACAAAGGTTGCCATCACACAATGGACAACACAAACATATAACATCCACTTCAAAGTGGCACATATTAATATAAGAGACCAACATGCACCAAGGCACAAGAGAGATATCAAGAAAATATCCAAGTCCATAACAAGAAAGATAGTTCACACGAACCATGGAAATAAAAGATAAGACATATTGTGTAGGCCAAAATTCAAAAGAATGAAAAGATAGGTGAATTGTTCATGATAGAGGAATAGGGGATACAACATACCTCAACATCAGATTCAAACAATCCAAGGTCCAACTAGATCCAAGCCTAGTCTTCCAAAGAACCTATTATGCATATATGTGGAATTAGGGTTAGGTTTCCATTAATTATTCAAAACCCTAAAAATTGCCTTTTTATTGATGTGTGAATTAGGTTATAAAAACTATTCCATATTTTAGGTTATATTTTCCTGAGTTCAAAACATATTTTATTATATTTTTCTAACTTTTATATATTTAGTTATGAATTATACAAGTTTTAACTTATTAATTAGATCCATTGAAAATACATGTTATTAAACATTAGAATTAGCCAACAAAACTTACACCATTAGAATGCCCTTCTTTTTCTGATTCCAACGAGTATTTATGCATATTTTTGTGATCAATGTAGTATTAGTTATTAATTTTACAAAATCCACCAATAGGAAACTTCAGAAAAGCCAACTCAGCAAATCAAGGGCGAGAGAGAGAAGAGACCGAGCCCAGCTGACATGGCCCCATCATGAATGGTCGGGTCAGCGAGTCAAAGGATCGTTTGACTTGCCCCATAGAAAAGGAAACGTGAGGCACAAAGATGGTTTTACCCCTAATGAGAAAAATAGAAACGAGGAAGAAATGAGGGTAAGGTAGACAAAGTAGCACATGTCATCTTCTTCATTTTGCAGAAACAACGACAAGAGAAGAAGCAGCTCTGGGCGAGAATCAACACGGAAACTCACAAAGAAATGAAGGTAATGGGGGTTCTCATCATCCTCCTCATGCCCCAATGAAATCGAAGAACCAAAACTTGCAGAAGAAACGACCATCACCATGTTAATGTCGGAAAGCCCTGCGGAGAAGGTGAAAAAGAGGGAAAACGGCATACCTGTGTAGCCAAACTAATTGGAGGGTCACACACCACCAAGGCAACCCATAGAAAGTTTAGCAACCGCCCAAGGATACCGCGAAGACCTGAGATGCCATCCCTAGCCCAAGGGATCGCTGGAGTCCGGCTGGGGCAGGGAAAACACCCTCCAAAGATAAACCCAATGAACTGGGACCGTGAGAAGGTAGGGAAAGTCCCACACGAGATTACTGAGAGCACGAGTTGAATCTGATAGACTGGAGATGTGAGAAAAGGTGGAGAAGATAGAAAACAGGGAAGCGTAGAGACCCTCCTAGCTGATCGATAGATTGGATCAACAAACCCCATTATATAAGGGCTTGGCTAGCGTGGAAAGGGTCAAGGAAATCAAAGAAAATGAAATCTTGAAGAATTGTGTTCTGAGCAGCGAGAAAAGTCGGTGACAAATCTGGGTTTACTGTGCATCATGAGTCAGTCTCCTACTCAAGGTAGGAGATGACTCTATTGCCGTTAGATTGGAATCAGATGGTCAAAAGAAGTCGTGTAATGATAACCCGTGTGACAAGGAAATTAAACGAAAAACATTATCCAAATCAAATTCGATTAAAGTGGCAATGCATTTATTTCTCTTTTTCTCTTTCTTCTTTTGAGGGTGCAAATGAATCCCAAAATTAATGAAATTTGATATATAGCCTATTTATGTTATGAGGAATCCAAATTTATAATTAGATTTGCCTTTTGAATACTTTTAATGTGTCAAATAAATCAAATCATATTTTCTCTTTCCTCCTTCATTAATGGCTTTAGGGTTATCCAAATTTTATGAAACTTGACCCAAAAGTCATAATTAATATTTTGGATACGAATTTTCCATCAATTTTACATGTTGGAGTTGTTTGTATATTTATTTAATATTTTGAAAGTTCTACACACTTTCTCTCTCCTAATTTTACCTTTGTAGCAAACTTTCTCCAAATTGGATGAAAATTCACCCAAAGGCTACATTTATTATGTAGATCACGAATATAAGATTATTTTCCTCTTTTGGAGTCATTTATTATTTTTATTTATTAATTACACCTTTTAGGCAATTTCTCTCTCCTAACTTACCATATTATTTTAAGGTAGTTCAAATTAGATGAAAATTGATATGTAAGCTTATTTTTATGTGTAGATTACGAATTTGAAGTCTATTATTTAATTTGAGGCTTTCTTTCATGGGTCATATCATCTAGCACATTAGAGGCCCATTAACCATATTATACATGAAATTAAGTTATTTATCATTTTATTATCACCAAATGAATTATATGACATATTATATCACATTATTCATGCATTATATTATTAGGATCATCCTAACCTCAACCTTGTTTGGTCGAACCCAAAAGGTCAAAGTTCTAGGGTAGGGTTCCAGATCTAGTATGTTACAAATGTCCTACACATCAGCCAACATCGTCTGATGCTGTTGTTGTCCAGTATGGATCTCCTGCAGCATGATATACATACCTGCAATGTTGTACGGGTCTTGCTCCTCCTTGGAATGGGGTGGGGAATGTTGGGTTTTTGTGGAGAAAACATGCGCGGCGGAAGCGATAAATCCACGCAACCCGTAACAGGATCTCGTCGATAACAGCGTATTCGGAAATAGGTTTGCGGGATATACCTTATCGTGGAGCAAGTCCGGCGATGTCCCACTGCACGACGGTGCAACACTGCTTGTCAAACACGGACGGATCTTCTCTCCCGTTCACTGTCGCAGGTTGATCCGGCAATGCTCCTCTGCGGCAGTGATGTACGTTGCTCGTAGCACGTACAGGTGGTCGTTGACGTCCTCCGAACGCAGGCGTCAAGGCGTCTGCGTCTCTACTTCGTCCACGCGGATGGACGGAACTCCACGTCGCGCTTCTCAAGCCGGCGGGAAGGAGTGTGTCTCTGCGGCGGCGTGCTAGCGGCACGTTGCTCTCCTTTCTTTCCTAAGGACGACGACGGCTAGGTTTTGTACGTGAGAATAACCTAAAAGCGTCTCTCTATATCTTATATAGATATCGGTCGTCTATCCTCCTTTAAATAGGATAAGAAGAGAAGTAGGGTTTCCTAAACCCATCGGTAAACAAAAACGTTGCGTTAATTAAAACGCTCGTGGATTAATTAGAATATTTCGGAATTCATTAATTAACCAAATAATCGCATTAATTGATTAATTAATATCCGACTCCATGCAATCGCTTGGGATGGCTCTACGGGCATACATATACCAACAGACTCCCACTTGCACTTAGAGCCAGTCACTCCAATATTATTCTAATCGATTACATAAACATTTTAGTAATCAATGTGATTCGAAGCAATTTCAATCAAATCCACAATTATACTCCTATTCCAACACATCCTGTGCGTGTGACCCGGTAGGCTCCAAATTACGTTGGCAGTGATATCCATAATCATATTATGATTTCACAAGCAATGATTGGTATCTAGCAAGACTTCATTGCTACCAAAGTAATTGGAGAAGTTGGAGAACAACTTAACCTATCATACATGACTGGTGTTACAGTGATTGTACAGTTCCTTTGTCGCTGATATCCGGATTGAACTCAAGTCATGGAATTGTTATCCTCTTCAATGTTCAATCCATGTTCCTTGAACTAGAGAAGACTGTCTGAGATATATGTAAGCTCAATATCACATATTGACTCACATTAGCATGGCCATGCATTTCTCAGTCTCGCTTATCAAGTGGCTAGAATATCAAACTCCCGTAGGAAGGACAAATTCCATCTACATCACTCACAGTCATCCCCATGTGTCACAGTGCACCCAAGCACCATCTTTATAGCAATCCTTATTCAGGACCACGATGGATGATGTCAAAGTACACCAAACGTCATGTGATAAGTGTAGTGACTTCAGGTCTAAGAACCACAATCACCACCATCATTATGAGATGTGACTCTAACTACTAATCATGGTATCCATGTGTCACTCTCAAGGTGGGTCTATCTGATACACTGTTCTCTAACAAGTATCTATGTATTTGGTTTGATATCTCCATGTCATGGATAATGAGATTCTTCCATCAACCAACATACATTCTAATCTTATGTGTTATTGATGTCTATGGATATTTCCACAATAACAACCGATTAGGGACAAAACAAGAATACATACTCTTAGCATACATATGATCTCATTGTTCAGGTCATCAACCCGAAGACATATGTCATTGAGTACATTATTCTATAGACATCTATAAGTTTTATGGTCATCTCACAATATAAAACACAAACATATAGATTGGAAACTTGCCTTTATTGATATGATCAATGTAGTATTACAAATCATTTACATAGTATCCCATTACAATCATCGAATGATAGTCTCTATGGGCATACAAACCAACAGATTCCCACTTGCACTTATACCCAATCACCCATGAATCTCAATCCAAGTGATCGAACATGCCCGTCATGTTTCTGCTGTGAAAGTGCTTTTGTGAGTGGGTCAGCCACATTGCTTTCTGTAGGTACTCTACAAATCTTCACATCTCCTCGTTGTACGATCTCTCGTATGAGATGGAACCGCCATAGAATATGTTTGGAACGTTGGTGTGATCTTGGTTCTTTAGCTTGTGCAATTGCTCCATTGTTGTCGCAAAACAACTCAATTGCATCACCAGCGCTTGGAACCACTCCAAGTTCAGAAATGAACTTCTTGATCCACACAGCTTCCTTTGCAGCATTAGATGCGGCAATATATTCGGCCTCTGTTGTAGAATCCACAACCGTCTCTTGCTTGGAACTCTTCCAGCTCACAGCTCCGTTGTTCAGGCAAAACACAAATCCAGATTGCGATCTGTAGTCATCTTTGTCAGTTTGGAAGCTAGCATCGGTGTAACCCTTTACTACGAGCTCTTCCTCACCACCGTATACCAAGAATTGATCCTTAGTCCTTCTCAAGTACTTTAGGATGTTCTTTACGGCTGTCCAGTGACATTCACCTGGATCTGGCTGATACCGGCTCATCATGCTCAAAGCATACGATACATCAGGACGAGTACATAACATCGCGTACATGATAGATCCAATTGTTGATGCATATGGAATCTTACTCATGCGTGCCCGTTCATCACATGAACTAGGACATTGGGATTTAGAGATTGTAACCCCATGGGACATGGGCAAGTTACCTCTCTTAGAACCCTCCATGCTAAACCTCTTTAGCACCTTGTCAATGTATGTGCTCTGGCTTAGGCCTAGAAGCCTTCTAGATCTATCTCTATAGATCTTGATCCCTAGTATATAGGATGCTTCACCTAAATCCTTCATAGAGAAAGTCTTCCCTAGCCAACCTTTTACTGTCTGAAGAGTAGGGATGTCATTTCCCATCAATAGTATGTCATCCACATACAATATGAGAAATACGACTGTGCTCCCACTAACCTTTTTGTAAACACAAGGTTCATCTTCATTTTGACTAAAGCCAAACTTTTTGACTACTTCATCAAAACGTAGATTCCAGCTCCGAGATGCTTGCTTCAATCCATAGATTGACCTTTGTAGCTTACAGACTTTATTGGCTTCCTTTGGATCGATAAAACCCTCAGGTTGTGTCATGTACACATCCTCGAGTAAATTCCCATTAAGGAATGCTGTTTTAACATCCATCTGCCAAATCTCATAGTCATGATAAGCTGCAATGGCAAGCATGATCCTGATGGATTTAACCATGGCAACTGGTGAGAAGGTCTCGTCATAATCAACACCTTGAATTTGACGGAATCCTTTCGCAACCAATCTACCTTTATAGGTTTGAACATTTCCATCCATGTCAGTCTTCTTCTTGAAGACCCACTTGCACCCTATGGGTCTTACCCCTTTGGGTGGATCCACCAAGGTCCATACCTTGTTGGTGTACATGGATTCCATCTCAGATCTCATGGCTTCGAGCCATTTCTCAGATTCTGGTCCCTTAGTAGCTTCTAGATAGGAAGTTGGCTCATCTGCTATGCCCAATTCGTCACTGTCTTGAGTCACGAGAAATCCAAATCTCTCAGGCTCAAGTCGTGTCCTACTAGATCTACGAGGTTCCTGTGTTACATTTGGAACTTGAAATTCCACAACAACTTGTGAGTCCTCATGTTCCTTATGTACCTCCTCAGGTTCTCTGCTTTCTTGTTGGTCTCGAACTTCTTCGAACTCTACATTCCTCCCACTAATTCCTTTGGAAATAAATTCCTTTTCAAGAAATACAGCAGTCCTAGCAACAAACACTTTGTTGTCAGATGGTGTGTAGAAGTAGTATCCCCGAGTTTCCTTGGGGTATCCAACAAAATAGCATTTTTCCGATTTGGGTCCAAGCTTTTCAGGAAATTTTTTCCTAACATAAGCTTCACATCCCCAAATCTTTAACATAGACAAATTGGGACGATTCCCATTCCATATCTCATATGGTGTCTTTTGAACCGATTTGGAAGGTACACGGTTAAGTGTAAACGCTGCAGTTTCAAGAGCATATCCCCAGAACGATATTGGAAGTTCGGCTGAACTCATCATTGATCGTACCATGTATAATAATGTACGATTCCTTCTTTCTGACACACCATTATGTTGTGGTGTACCAGGTGGAGTCCATTGTGATACAATACCACGGTCTCTCAGAAGGTCCTCAAACTCTTGGCTTAAGTATTCGCCACCTCGATCTGAACGGAGTGCTTTAATACTCTTACCAAGTTGCTTCTCTACTTCATTCATGAAAGTCTTGAACATTTCAAGAGTTTCTGACTTGTGTTTCATAAGATATACATAGCCATACCTACTAAGGTCATCAGTGAAGGTAATGAAGTATTGATAGCCTCCTCTAGCATTTGATCTAAAAGGTCCACATACATCAGTATGTATGAGCCCTAGCAGATCACTAGCTCTCTCACTGTGTCCAGTGAAAGGATTTTTGGTCATCTTCCCTAATAAACATGCCTCACATGTCTCTAATGATTCAAAATCAAAAGAGTCTAGATAACCATCCTTATGGAGTCTAGATATGCGCTTCTCATTTATATGCCCAAGACGACAATGCCATAAGAATGTTTTGTTTGAGTTGTCAAGTTTTAACCTTTTAGTATTTACGTTATATATGCTAGTCTCAAGTTCTAACAAGTAGATACCATAAGACATAGGGGCATTGCCATAAAAGATCTCATCTTTAGATATAGAAATAATTCCATTCTTAATGTGAAATTCAAATCCACTCTTGTCCATACAAGATACAGAAATAATATTTCTATTAATGGCAGGTACATAATAGCAATTCTCTAATTCTATTACAAGGCCCGTAGGCAAAGATAAACTAATAACTCCAACTGCGGTGGCAGCCACTCTTGCTCCATTAGCAACCCGCAGCTCGACTTGGCCCTTTCGTAAAGGCTTACTTCTTATCAGATCCTGCATATTAGAACATATGTGAGATCCACATCCGGTATCCAGTACCCATGATGAAGAAGTATTTAAGTTTATCTCAATAACGTATATACCTGAAGTGGAGATCTCTATCCCCTGCTTCTTCTTCCTTAGTTCCTCCAGGTAGAGAGGACAGTTTCTTTTCCAATGTCCAGGCTGGTGACAATGGTGACAACTGCCTTCTTTGGAGATCCCACCTTTAGCTTTGAGCGCGGATGACTTTGGCTTCTGCCCGGCTTTAGAACTTTTCTTAGCCTTGCCTTTGCCTTTTGACTTTCCCTTTGTCTTGCTGATCATCATCACAGACTTGGGCTTGTCTTTCTTCATCTGTGCTTCGGCTGTCCTCAACATGCCCAACAATTCTGACAACGGCTTGTCAAAATTGTTCATGTTGTAGTTCATGACAAAATGATTATATGATTCAGGCAACGATTGTAGAATCACATCAGTGGCCAACTCTTGACCTAGGGGAAATCCCAGCTTGGATAGGCTTTCCACGTACCCAATCAAGGTGAGTATATGGGTGCCAACTGAGTCTCCCTCTTTCATCTTGCTTTTGAACAACGCCTTTGAGACATCATATCTCTCCTGTCTTGCTTGATGTTGATACATGTTCTTGAGATGTGTTACCATCTCCATGACATTCATGTTCTCATGTTGCTCTTGCAACTCATAGTTCATTGAGCACAACATTAGGCACTTGACATCCACGGCATCATCAAGGTGCTTCTTGTAAGCATCCTTTTCAGCCTTGGGCGCATTTACGGCGGGCTCCTCTGGCTCTGGTGTTTCAAGGACATAGAGCTTACGCTCATGTGTGAGAACAATTCTCAATGTCCTAAACCAGTTTTGAAAGTTGGTTCCGGTAAGTTTGTCCTTCTCAAGGACCGATCGCAATGAGAACGTGTGAGTGTTGTTTGCCATTTGATTGCTACAAAAGAAAAAATTTGCATTTAGTCCAAAACATTTTGACTTGTAAAGATTTGATAAACGAGATTAATTAGGCCTTTAATTAATTACGCTCCCACTATTTTATTCAAATTGATAGCCCTCACTATCAACTCGGAAGATTGCAACGCACAACCTTCTAGTGAGCCAAGACCCAAAATAATTGGATCAATGCCCAGCCAACGCTGGCGTCAAAGACCAAATACTAAGGTAGGAAACTTTTGCCAATTGCATCATATGCAACTCTTGGATAGATGATCATACACAACTCCTTGCCATGATGCATCTGTGTGCCTCTAGGTACTTGATCCTATCAAGGTTCCCTAGTTAAGTCCAACCCATAAGCCAACACGATGAGTGTGCACCCTGCGGAGGCAGACCCACACACCCACCATCACACTTCCACGAGATAGACAGTGTACCACGCGGAGGCGTGCCCACACATAGTCGATCAAGCTTTTCATGTGTGTTGCTTTATGGAAGGCAACTAAAACTTAATATTATTAATTGAGGGATTTTATTAATACATATATATATATATCCAAACACCACATACTTATAGTACATATCATATACTACTATATCCACAACCACAAACGATAGACATGCAATCACAAATACATCAGTTATGGCCATACTATTGTAATCCTTTGGAGCAACAAAGGATTACAGTCCACCTATGGTCTTATGCATCTCATGCAACACCTGTGAAAACAACCTGTAAGCCTATAACGATCAACATTACAATGAACAACTTCATGGATGCTTCGTGAGGTTGGAATGTCAAGTTGCTTCTTGGAATGGGATCTTCTTGTTGCTTCTCCATGGACGCTCCTTGGAGTGGGATCTTCAGGTTGCTTCTTGGAATTAGATCTTCATGGTGCTTCTCCATGGACACTCCTTGGAGTTGGATCTTCAAGTGGCCTCCTTACATCAAGATTACAAAGACTAAAACTAATCCTATCTTTATTACATCATATGATTACAAAATTAAAGAGAAAGAATTAATTACACTTTGAAATAAGAGATGAGGCTCGGCATGCAAGCCGAATACATTATACAAAGGATCCATATGCAACGATTATACATCCATAACATTCACAAACAACCATATCCACAAGATCAACATCCACATCCATTCACAACATTCACAAAAGGGGATACTAGGCCATAACCGTGCATGCACTCACCACATAAAATAGATTTTAAAGGCGACGTGTATGCTATCATAGGTATATCTACATATACGTATATACATATTAAAATTGCAGTACTTTTAATGCGGGACATTCCCCATTAAATGAATTTTGACTCCCACGCAGACAATGCGGGGTACACAGGGGCAGCGCCCCTGTGCGGGGGTCGAGGGGAGGCCGCCCCTCGCGGGGTCTCAGGGGCAGAGCCCCTGAAAGGTCTACGGAATTTTACTTCCGTGCACTTAGGAAAATCACTATTTTCCACAGTCGACCCCGTCCAAAACGTCAAAAACAATAGCCTGCGGCGTATGTGGAATTAGGTTTAGATTTGCACATTAACAGGTTTAATTCGCATCGTATGCAACATAAAACAGTATACAACGATTCGATCATATCGAAACGAATCCAAATACGCCGTAGATCGACGCTGCTCTGATACCACTGTTGGGTTTTTGTGGAGAAAACATGCGCGGCAGAAGCGATAAATCCACGCAACCCGTAACAGGATCTCGTCGATAACAGCGTATTCGGAAATAGGTTTGCGGGATATACCTTATCGCGGAGCAAGTCCGGCGATGTCCCACTGCACGACGGTGCAACACTGCTTGTCAAACACGGATGGATCTTCTCTCCCGTTCGCTGTCGCAGGTTGATCCGGCAATGCTCCTCTGCGGCAGTGATGTACGTTGCTCGTAGCACGTACAGGTGGTCGTTGACGTCCTCCGAACGCAGGCGTCAAGGCGTCTGTGTCTCTACTTCGTCCACGCGGATGGACGGAACTCCACGTCGCGCTTCTCAAGCCGGCGGGAAGGAGCGTGTCTCTGCGGCGGCGTGCTAGCGGCGCGTTGCTCTCCTTTCTTTCCTAAGGACGACGACGGCTAGGTTTTGTACGTGAGAATAACCTAAAAGCGTCTCTCTATATCTTATATAGATATCGGTCGTCTATCCTCCTTTAAATAGGATAAGAAGAGAAGTAGGGTTTCCTAAACCCATCGGTAAATAGAAACGTTGCGTTAATTAAAACGCTCGTGGATTAATTAGAATATTTCAGAATTCATTAATTAACCAAATAATCACATTAATTGATTAATTAATATCCGACTCCATGCAATCGCTTGGGATGGCTCTACGGGCATACATATACCAATAGGGAAGAGAAGTCGAGGAAGCATAGGTGTGGGCCCATTTGCACGGGACCTCTCTCCTAGTGATGGGAATGGTGGGATCCACCTCTTCAACATCATCAGAGTCATCATCGCCTTGCTCCTAGTCATCGTCCTGAGCTGTTGTCTTGGGTGGATCTTCTACTTCCCCCTCATTCAGTGGGAATCCGAGATGGTTCACCCCACGCAAGTTGAAGATAGGGTCAGAGATGCTCTTCTTTCGAAACAGTATGTGAGGTGTGCAATGCACATAGAGTACATTGTAGTGGAATTGAAGAAGTGCAGAATGTCCATCTTCATTGTAAACTCCAATGGCACAAGGGTGGACAAATCAAGGTGCAAATGTAGTGCAATGGAGATGATCAGACCTCCAAATAAAATCGACACCTTTCGTGTCACATTGCACAACAAAGAGATCATGTGGAGCAGAAGAAAGGCTCCAAAATTAACAATCTCCCCTTCTAGTAGCCTATAGAGAAAATAGAGATCCAACTTTTGAACCTTCCCTTGTGCTTGACTGGAACGATCAAAAATAGTATTGGTGCAAAGGCGGTGAAGGATTCGAGCAAAAGGGTGCTCAATATTAATGACAGAACTGATACGCCTGTTTATATGAAATCCCATTGACATCTTAGTCAACTACTCCCAAACCAAGTCATAGTTGAAGTCAGACAAGGCCGAGCATTCTGGGACATGATCCTAGTTGAAGATTTTGTTGAAGGCCCTAGGCGTGATGGAATAGTTGTTGTTGAAGAGGCGGAAGTTGACTTTTCCTTCCCGCCATTCACCTCCTATCTTCTGCTCGGGGGTGACGAGAACATCTAGCGATGATAAGAACTCCAGGACGAGATCCAGGTTGGTTTGTCAGTCGCTAAAAAAAGGATTATCCCCCTCCATGAATTCTTCTGACATACCCATCGCATGTTGTCAGTAAAGCTTGCCCTTTTAATCAATGTGTGATCACCATATCACGTTGGAATTATTTTCCTTGTCTACAACTCTTCATTGAGCTTCCCGATCTCCTAAGACAGATGTTGGATCCAAGTTGGTCGGGGGACCAACTCTCCCTGATCTGCCAAAGTAGAAGCTCCTCTCCTAGGGGCCATGGCATTGATGCAAAAAGGAGGTTAAGAGAATAGAAGCTTCGGGAAGACCGTCAATGCTTGGTGCAGCCTTGCTCTAAAATGCAGGAGGAGTGGATGTTGAGGGTGTGAAGAAAATGGCTCCACCACCCCTCCTTATATAGCTGAACACTGTAGAGTTGGTACTACCGACTTTCAAGTCAGTGGTACTGAGTTGGCTAGCACGAATATGTGGTCGGTGCATCGATGATTTACGATTGGATGGCGTTGTTGTTGCAGATCACCCCAGAGTCGGTGGTACTGACTACTAGTCAGTAGTACCGACTGGTGTTGTGGATCAGTACCACCGACCACTTGATGAAGTGTGTCATAGCTGTTGGATCGTGAGCACACAGATTGTTGATGTGTCGAGTTGGTAGTACCAATTTCAAGGTCAATAGTATCGAGTTGTTGAAATTGTCAGTACTTTCAAAATTTTGGGCTCGGTGTACTGAACCTAGGTGCCTCCAAAAGTCGGTAGTACTGACTGAAAAGTCAGTAGTACCGAGACCTTACCAGTTAGTGCTCAAAAGATCTTCAAAGACTCAGTGGTACCGACCAGTTGAGTCAGTGGTACCAAGTCTGTGTTGTAGTTGCGGACAAAAACCCTAACCTCATTTTGGTAATACCGACTGATAGACTCGGTGGTACCGACTTTTATGCCCTACACACTCCAAAAATGAGTCAAGGTACCATTTTTACAAAAATCTAAGTAGAATAACAACAAAAAATGGAAATTGAACCTAAAAATAATGCAATAAAATTGGGTTGCCTCCCAACAAGCGTCATTTTTTAACATCCTAAACTAGACGGTCTTTAGAGCAAGAATATATGGAACGGTGCAAAGCTGCACCTCCTCTATTCATGGCTCTACCTCCCCTCCAAAATAGTGATTTAATCTTTGGTCGTTAACAAGGAATGACCTATTCCCATCTACAATGTTCACAGCACCATGGGAAAAGACTTTTTGAATCACAAACAGTCCACTCCACTTAGACCTTAGCTTACCCAGATGCAGCCTAAGCCTAGAATTGAAAAGGACTTTCTGACCTGGGAGAAACACCCTATTTAGAATATGTCTATCATGAATTTTCATAATCCTTTCCTTATATATCCTGGAAATTTCATAAGAATCCATCCTAAGCTCATCTAATTCATTAAGCTCCAAAAGCCTCTTTCTACCCGTTTCATCTATGTTGAAATTCAGCTTCTTCATAGCCCATTTAGCCATATGCTCAAACTCTATGGGTAGATGGAATGCACGACCATAGATCAGCCTAAAAGGTATTGTTCCTATTGGGGATTGGTAGGCTGTTCTATAAGCCCAAAGAGCATCACTTAGCACATAACTTTAGTTCATCCTATTGGTTGAGATCGTCCTCTCAAAAATTTTCTTCACTTCTCTATTGGACACCTCAACCTTTCCTTGAGTCTGTGGTGATATGGAGTACCCACTCGGTGCTTCACCCCATATTTTCTCAGTAATGCTCCAAACTGCCTATTAGTGAAGTGTGATCCACCATCACTAATAATTAGGCAGGGGACACCAAAACTATAGAAGATGTATTCTTTTGCGAACTTGCACACTACATGTGCATTATTGGTGTGGGTTAGAATAGCTTCCACCCACTTAGACACATAATCAACCACAAGTAATATATGAAGTTTGCAATTAGACAACACAAATGGGCCCATAAAATCTATACCCCAAAGATAAAAAATGTCAACCTCCTGAAACACATTTAAGGGAATATCATGTCGCTTAGAGATATTAGCTGCATGCTGACATGTGTAACAATGACAAACAAAGTTGTGAGCATCTTTGAACAAGGTAGGCCAATAAAACCCACTCTCTAAGACTTTGGCCGTAGTCCTAGAGCTAGCATGGTGCCCACCCATGGGTAGAGAGTGACAGTGTGACAAGATTCTCTCTACCTCACATTCGGGTACACATCTTCTTAAAAGCCCATCCCTACATTGTTTAAGAAGAATTGGGTCATCCCAAATATAAAACATAAATGAATGGAAAAATTGTTTTTTCTCCTGGTATCCCCAAACTGCAGGCAATTTCTTACAAGCTAGGCAATTAACAATATTTACAAACCAAGTATCTTTAGTTTTAATTAAAACAATTTCTCATTCGAGAATTCCTCAATAATGGGGATGGCTACATCTTTTTTGTCCACCCTTTATAACCTAGACAAATGATCAGCTATGAAATTTTCTACCCATGCCTTATCTCTAATCTCAATGTCAAATTCTTGAAGTAAAAGAATCCACCTAATCAATCTGGTTTGGCATTTTTCTTTTGTAACAAGTATCTGATGGCAGCATAGTCAGTCCAAACTATCACTTTAGACACAATTAGGTATTGGTGGAATTTTTCAAAAGCAAACACTACTGCTAATAGTTCTTTTTTAGTAGTAGTGTAATTCATTTGTGCATCATTCAAAGTCCTGACGCATAATATATGACAATTGGAGTCTTGTCTCTGCATTGACCCAACACAACTTCAACTACATAATCTGATGTGTCACACATCAGCTCAAAAGGAAGGCTCCAATCTGGAGCCTACACAATAGGTGCAAAAATAAGTTTTTCCTTAAGGATTTCAAAAGCTTTTAAACAATGCACATCAAAGGAAAACTCATCTTCTTTCTCTAAAAGTTCAGACAATGGCTTAGCAATTTTCGAGAAATCCTTGATAAAATGGTGGTAGAATCGAGCGTGTCCTAAAAATCTCCTTACTCATTTCACTGATGTCACTAGAGGTAGTGTGGAGATGACTTTAATCATTATTGGATATACTTCCATGCCTTTGTTGGACACCTTGTGTCCAAGAACAATCCCTTCACTCACCATCATGTGACACTTCTCCCAGTTTAGAACTAGGTGAGTGTCCTCACATCTCTATAGCACCCTATCAAGGTTATATAGGAAATCACTGAAAGATTCCCCACATACAAAAAAATCATCCATTAAAACCTCTAAGCACTGCTCTACCATGTTAGAAAAAATGGCGAGCATACAACGTTGAAAAGTAACAGGGGTGTTATGAAGACCGAAAGGCATCTGTCGGTACACAAACATGCCATAAGGGCAGGTGAAAGTGGATTTTTCCTGATCCTTAGGCTCTATGGAGATTTAATTATACCCGAAATACCCATCAAGAAAACAAAAGTACAAATGGCCAGATAATCGTTCCAAGATTTGATCAATAAAAGATAAAGGGAAATGATCTTTAAGGGTGGCTGCATTTAACCAGTGATAATCTATGCACACTCGCCACCCCATCACTAGCTTAGTAGAAATTAATTCATTAGCCATATTAGTAGTGACCATGATCCCCCCCTTTCTTAGGAACTACCTGGGTAGGAATAACCCGCATTGAATCAGAAATTGTGTAGATTATACATGCTGACAGAAGATTGACGATTTCCTTCTTCACCACCTCAGTCATAATAGGAATGAGACTCCTCTGAGGTTGGACAATTGTCTTTGCTCCTTCTTCAAGCCAAATCTTGTGTTGGCATAAGGTTGGAGAGATCCCTTTAATGTCATCTATGGACCACCCAAATGTAGCTTGGTGGTTTTTCAGCACAGTGAGTAGATTTCCTTCCTCTTCACCACTCAAATAAGATGATACGATCACTGGGAGCTTTTCCTCTACAGTTAAGAAGACATACTTCAGATGCGGTGGTAATGGCTTCATCTCCAAGTCCGGCGGGCTCAACAGAGATGGGACCAATGGTGGGGGTGGTGGTCCAAGGTCTTTAGTGCATCTTGCTTGAGTCATAACATGGGCCATATCTAGGAATGACTTCCCTAGAAATAGAGAAAACTTGCTATCCATGTGTTGAAGCATGTTTCATTGCACCTTATCTCCCATGGCTTGAAAGTGCTTTACCATCTTGATCTTGAACCTGTCATCTTGGAGTTAGACGTCCTCTTCCCATCTCAAGTATCATGTCTTTAGTGGCTTGAAACGGTCTTCTAAGTAGAAGGTCATTGCCATGGTCATCCTGTATTTCCATCACTACAAAATCTATAGGTAAGACAAACCTATCCACTTTCACCAGGACATCCTCGCATATACCATATGGCTTAACAGTTGAGTTCTCTGCCAACTAGATTGTCATGCTACTCTTCCTGGAATACTTAAGTCCGAGCTTCTCGAAGGTAGATAGGGGCATCAGATTTATACTCGTCCCTGAATCACATAAAGCCTCTCTAAATTTTGTCTTTCCTATGAAGCATGTGATATTGAAGCATCTTGGATCCTGCCTTTTAGGAGGTAGTGCCCCCAAAATAAAAGCACTAACATGCTCTTTATGTACCACGACATCAGAATCCGGTACCCTTCTCTTCTTTGTAATTATATCCTTCAAAAACATCTCATAAGATGGTATCTACTCAATAGTGTTTATCAAGGGAATGTTCACAGATAACTTTCAAAAATAATCTACAAATTTCTTGAACTGTCGCTCCATCTTAGTCACCTTCAAACTGTTCAGAAAAGACACAGGAACCTTCAAGCTTAGGGGGATTTGATGTGCACAAATCATATCATCTTTTGGATCATGTTTTGTTGCATATTCATGTTGTTTTGACTCAATTATCACTCTCATTCATGCTAGATTCTATATTTTTAGCTATTCTTACTTGTCTCATGGTTTGGATTGTAGGTACTATATTTTGCAATGAAATGATGAGGAATATATCATATTATATCTTATTGGATCACTCCTCAAGTATCTACATGTTTTGCGGTTTGCAACTACGCAAATACCACTTTTTACGGCATGTAATTCGGACCTACACGGTGAAAGTTATGAGCAGAATACACAACAGCCCAAAACAGCCAAGTGCACGCCGTGCACCAACAAAGCACGCCGTGCACCAAAAATACACGCCGTGCACTTGGGAGAGTTGAGCAGACTTAAAGTTATGGAAAGTTGCATGGCATGCACGCAATTGCACGACGTGCACCTGGGAGCTGAAAGTTTCTGGAAAGTTGCACGGCGTGCATTTCTTTAGTGCACGTCGTGCACCTGGGAGCTAAAGGTTTCTGGAAAGTTGCACGGCGTGCATTTCGTCAACACACGCCGTGCACAGTGCATTCTGGAGCAAATTGAAAGTTTCTGGAAAGTTGCACGGCGTGAACGTTTGGTGCACGGCGTGCACCTGGAAGTTTCAGCATTTTAAAAAATATGAGTTTTTGTTTAAAACAAAGTGGGAACTTAATGGGCGGTTATGCTCGATCATTTGTGTTAGTTCCCTCGTCCCAAAGCAAGCCTAAAGAAGAGGAGGGCGATTTTGAGGGGAAAGGAGGTGGTTTCTTGCCAAAGAAACCCCATTCTTCCTCTCTTCTTCTCCAAGCTTCTTCTCCAAGGTGCAGCAGAGCTTCTTCACTCCACAAAGCTTCTCGAGAGGGAAGTTTGTCCGGTTTGGAGCCGCTGTAGAAGTGGGATTTCGTCCTCAAGTCAGAATTCTACCTTCCTTTGGTTACACCTTGGGATTGCTTAGCTTTTCCTTCTCTAAACCATGTTTAACTCTGAAATTTCTGCACATTTTCTATTGTACATCATTATGGACGAGTATACTCTTTTTGTTGGGCATGGGAGAGTAACTCCCATGTCATAGCTTGTATGAACATATGAATTTCGTACTAAATGTTAGTTTCTTGTATATTCCAAGAGTTGTTTCAGATCTGAAATGCTTGTTTGTGTGATTGGCCATCATACTTGCATGTTTTATACTTTCTTTCATAATATGAGAAGATGTGTTTGAGAGTATGGAGTTACTCTTTTGGCAACTTGTCCTTGACCGCGAGAGTGGCTGGGATTATGTTGAGGAGCAAGGTTTGTGATTTGAAATGAAATACATACACGAGAGTGATGTATGGAGTTAAAATCATCATCACTTCACCAGGAGGTGAGTGATGACTACAAACCTCCTTTGCAAGTTAATTAACATGTTTAAATTTGTATTTTAATATAAGCTATGATGTGATAGTGAAATCCCAAGTCTAAGATCCTTCCAAATCTGAATCTTAACCTTTCTTAAGTGATAATTTACTATTTTGTTTTAAATCTATAATTTAGTTGTTCTAATCCAATCATCTTTTGTACAACGATCTAGATTATTGAAAATCATAACCCTTGCGCCTAACTAACCAACGCTCCTTGTGTTCGACCTTGACTACAACTACTCTCGTATACTTGCGAGATATAGCTAGTTGAGTAAAAGACCATTCTTAATGATTGAAACTCGTTAGTGTAAACAACCAACAAGTTTTTGGCGCCATTGCCGGGGAGCATCGGTATTCCTGTTAGAGTAAGAGTTGTTAATAAGTAAATGAGACTAGATCACAACCTTCATATCCACCATCATATCCATAAATCATAATTCATCACGATCGTCATAATTTGTTGTATCTTCCATATTTGTTTTTGTATCTCACTCACCTTGTTTATTTGCAGAAGCATATGGGGTGTTCATAAAAAGATCCTTGAACCATGCATATCTCTACATTCAGAAAATGAACACATCGTTTGCAGCCCTCATGGAGCAAGGAGTGAAACCCAAACATGTATGGAGGAATCACAACCCACACAACCATTATCCATGTCACCATCATCCAAACGACATTCATCCATGCACCCTTCATCCACACCACCATCATTCACACCTAATTCACCACCATCATATACACCACCAACACCCATACCACATTCTTCCACACCATCATATCCACCACCTTCATCCATACCACATACACCACCACCATCTACGCCACATCCACCTAATCCTCCGGATCCACATGAAGAACTAGTCAAGGAGGATGACCTTCCTCTTAAGGACTACTTTGGTACAGCTACAATGCACATGAGTGGGCCTATTAATATTTCAGAATTTGAGGCAAAGGAGTTTTCTATTAGCCCAGCCATCATACAATTGCTACATCTGAATGCATTTGGAGGGACACCAATGGAGGATCCAAACCTCCACATTGTTGAATTTCTACAGTTGCTAAGCACCATAAAGATATATGGCGTTCCTACTGATGGGATACACCTAATCCTTTTTCCATTCTCTCTTAGAGATAGAGCCAAGGCATGGCTCTATACTTTGTCAAAAAAGTCAATCGGCACTTGGGAGGAGCTTCTAAAGGTCTTTTTGACAAGATATTTTCCACCTAGAAAAACTTTGCAGCTAAGGAGTCAACTCATCAATTATTCTCAAAGGGATGGAGATACCTTATATGATACATGGGAGAGGTTCAAAGATCTTCAACATCTTTGTCCACATCATGGTCTAAGCAATTGGCTTCTATTGCAATCTTTCTATAATGGTTTGTGCTACAATACAAGGATGTCTATTGATGCAGCTGCAAATGGAGCTCTAATGAACAAACCTTATAGAGAAGCCTATGCTATTACTGAAGATATGGCAACAAATCATTGCCAATGGAGTCTGACTACAAGCTGCCACCCATCCTTTTCACATACTACTTTCAAAAAGTAAAGGAAAGATCACACGGTTGGTGCTATAGACATAATTGCAACAAAGATAGACACTTTATCACAAAGGTTTGATAAGCTAATCACACAACCATTTCAAGCAGCCAATATTATTTGTGATTCATGTGGGTTGCTTGGACACTCATCTTCTACATGTTATGCTTCTTTTATTTATTCTCCAATGCGCTACACTCCACCGGACTTCTACAGAAATGCAAACCCAAATTTCATTCAGCCACCACAACCACAAGTAACTTCTAGATTAGAGTCCATGTTTGCAACATTTATTTCAACTCAAATGCAGCAAAATGAGGAGTTCCATCAACAAAGACAATCAATGAAGGGTGCCATTTTCCAACTCTCTTCTAAGGTGGACGATATTACCACTCATGCACACATCTTGGAGAAACAAATTACCCAGCAAGCTCTTTTTAGCAAAGAAGCATTTCCACCTTTCTTGCCTAGTCCACCGGAGATGAATCCTACATATTTTAGGTCGGTGACATTGAAGAATGGCGTTGTTATAGAGGTATATTCTTCAAAGTTTGATGATGTTGATACCCATGATGATTATGAAGTTTCAACTAAAGGGGAGAAAGCTACAACACATGCTCTACATGTTGATTCTTCAAGCAAGCCACATGTCCTTCCTCCTCACATTCTAGATGACACATTACTTTATAATGAGAACACTCTTTCCAACTCATAATTTGATGATGCTTCAAAGAAGAATGAAAAGACAAATAGTATTGGAATATAAAAGACTATTCTTATTGCAGCTCATAGGTGCTTTCGCTTGCCCCAAATCAAGGACATATTTGCAAGGAGGCATAAATCTTTAGCACAACAATTTCCAGCTACAAATCAGAGCACCGGTCCTCCATGGACTTTGATGTTTCCACCATGATGAGGTACCCGATTGCAACCTTTTTAGTTTGATTTATGCAGTGAGGACACTGCAGATTTCAAGCTTAGGGGGGAGCAACCAGATTGTAACCTAGTTCTTTTATCTTTTCCCTTTCATGTTATTTGCTTCTTGTCATTTGTTTTTATTTTGTGTTCACATTTCAGTCTTTTGTTTTCAATTCTGCTCTTCTAGTGGAAAATCCAGTATGATATGAGGTTTATCTTTTATATGTGGATAGAACTCATATGCTTAATTGATTTTCCTCTTTTGATGAGAAATATCATTTGGAGAAATTGTAAAAGGCATGCATTAATCAAATGAAACCTTTTGGCCATCAACATGTGCTTAACTCTGGTTTATACTTCTAGCCTGAACATTCATCTTTCACATCCTTGATTGCTTAAAACATGTAATGGTTTCAATTTTTTTGAGTAAATCAACTTCACAACATCATTTGGAATACGAGATGCCCTTGTCAATCTCTTAGTGCATTTCAACCACTTTTTCAATGAAAAAATTTCAAAACAAATGAATGAAATCTAGCTGATGTTGCAATTTAGTTGACTCTCCTATGTTTTGGAAAATTTTAAAATTTCTTTTGGCTTATCTCATCTTTATACCCCATAAAAGATGGCTACACTGCCCACATATCATGCTAGCCTAGTGTAAGTCTGTTCTGGCCACAATGGTTAGGTGGTATGTCTTAAAAGAGGGTAAATACCCCAACTGACACTCCACGTGTGCATAAGCCTACATTAGCAGCCGAGAGTCGGAACCCATAATCCATTGTCATATCATTTTTTGGAAAGGAGAGTACAACTAAAATTGTTAATTTTAACTAAGATTTCATCTTTTGTATCCTTAATAGTTGAGAGTTTGAGTTGCACATCCCCTAATTGCTTGGCTTGGTCATCCAAATTCTACTTAGTGTTGTTTAATTGATTGATTTATTTAATTGTGACCACCCCTACTGAACTTAAAATCTCTTTCTTGGGTGTTTAAGTTGAATCGATGGCTATGAGCATAAACATGTTGATCATGGTTGGTTTGGTCTTATACACATCTTTCATTTCATTTGATCTATTCATGAATTTGACAATTCTTCATTTATGTTTGTATGCTCTTTTTGCTTGAGGACAAGCAATGGTTTAAGCTTAGGGGGATTTGATGTGCACAAATCATATCATCTTTTGGATCATGTTTGGTTGCATATTCATGTTGTTTTGACTCAATTATCACTCTCATTCATGCTAGATTCTATATTTTTAGCTATTCTTGCGTGTCTCATGGTTTGGATTGTAGGTACTATATTTTGCAATGAAATGATGAGGAATATATCATATTATATCTTATTGGATCACTCCTCAAGTATCTACATGTTTTGGGGTTCGAAACTATGAAAATACCACTTTTTACGGCATGTAATTCGGACCTACACGCTGAAAGTTATGAGCAAAATACACAACAGCCCAGAACAACCAAGTGCATGTCGTGCACCAAAAATGCACGACATGCACCAAAAGTGCATGCCGTGCACCTGGGAGAGTTGAGAAGACTTAAAGTTCTGGAAAGTTGCACGGTGTGCACGCAATTGCATGACGTGCACCTGGGAGCTAAAAGTTTCTGGAAAGTTGTACGACATGCATTTCTTTAGTGCACGTTGTGCACCTAGGAGCTAAAGGTTTCTGGAAAGTTGCACGGCGTGCATTTCTTCAGCACACACCGTGCACAGTGCATTTTGGAGCAAATTGAAAGTTTCTGGAAAGTTGCACGGCATGCACTTTTGATGCACGGCGTGCACCTGGCAGTTTCAACATTTTAAAAAATATGAGTTTTTGTTTAAAATGAAGTGGGAACTTAATGGGCGGTTATGCTCGGTCATTTGTGTTAGTTCCCTCATCCCAGAGCAAGTCTAAAGTAGAGGAGGGCGATTTTGAGGGGAAAGGAGGTGGTTTCTTGCCAAAGAAACCCCATTCTTCCTCTCTTCTTCTCCAAGCTTCTTCTCCAAGGTGCAGCAGAGCTTCTTCACTCCACAAAGTTTCTCAGGAGGGAAGTTTGTCCGGTTTGGAGCAGTTGTAGAAGTGGGATTTTGTCCTCAAGTCGGAATTATACCTTCATTTGGTTACACCTTGGGATTGCTTAGCGTTTCCTTCTCTAAACCATGTTTAACTCTGAAATTTCTGCACATTTTCTGTTGTACATCATTATGGACGAGTAGACTCTTTTTTTTGGGCATGGGAGAGTAACTCCCATGTCATAGCTTGTATGAACATATGAATTTTGTACCAAATGTTAGTTTCTTGCATATTCTAATAGTTGTTTCAGATCTGGAATGCTTGTTTGTGTGATTGGCCATCATACTTGCATGTTTTATACTTTCTTTCATAATCTGAGAAGTTGTGTTTGAGAGTATGGAGTTACTCTTTTGGAAACTTGTCCTTAACCGTGAGAGTGGTTGGGATTATGTTGAGGAGAAAGGTTTGTGATTTGAAATGAAATACATACACGAGGTTTGTGATTTCAAAATCAATTTCCCGAGGCGGTGGTATACCAGGAAGTTCTTCAGGAAACACATCTTCAAATTCCCTGACTATAGGAACTTCAGCAGGGTTGGGGCTCTCCTTGGTAACATCTACCACATGGGCCAAGAATGCATAACATCATTGCCTTATCAGCTTATCAGCAACCATAGCTGACACAAGACAGGTGGGCAGAATCTTTCTTTCTCCTTGAAAGATCCATGTGTTGCTTTCATCAGCAAATACAACCAACTTGGACTCACAATCCAAGACAACTCAATACTTTTCGAAGGTATCCATCCCGAGGATTATATCAAACCCTTGCATATCAAGTGGCATAAGATCCACTTGAATGCGATGATCAGAAAAGAAGAGGATGCAGGGAGAGCATACCTCCTGCAAAACAGCAGACCCACTCAATGGAGTCTCCAAAAACAAACTATATGCCCTATGACTGACTGTCATATTACAGTTATGAATCACTCTTCGAGTGATAAAAGAGTGTGTAGCACCCGGGTCAATCAGAACAAATACAACACAGGATTTAGACATATCAGAATATAAAAGTTCCATCTGACCTGCCACAACTCGTGGATTGACCACTGCTTCTGGTGGGTTCATAGCATAGAACCTTGTTGTCGCCTGGGGTTGAGTTGGTGCAGATGATCCATCTTGGGACGCTTGTTCACATCCTCGAGCTGCTCCTTGAGATTGCCTTCTCTGTAATCCCTGTTGACCTTGTCTCGGAGGCTGTGTCGCACTGACAAGCTTAGATCGACAGTCCTTCATCAAATTCCCCACCTTTCCATAGTTGAAGCAACTTCTCTCCAGTTGTTGTGGTCTTGGTGGTCCAGTAACCACCATTGATGCAGAACTCTGAGTCTCTTGAGGTGGTTGTCCTCATCCTCTACCTCTACTTGGAGACCACTAAGTTTGAGAGCTAGATCTGGGTGGTGGAGGTGTAGGTGCAGAGAATCTAGGCTTCTTAAAGTCTCTAGATGAAGAACCCTGGAATTGCGGATATCTCTTTTGGGTTTGCCTTTTCTCGACTATGGATCTCTCTATCCTTCAGACTGAATCAACGAAGGTAGCGAACCTCTCCCGGTTTTCTAGAGCAGACACTGGAGTAGTCATGTAGGCATTCAAACCCTTCTCAAACCTTCTAATCCTTTCTTCTTCTGTGGCATCCATGTGCGGACAGAACCGCAACAGTTCCATGAACTTAGCTTCATACTCGGTAATGTTCATCATGCCCTGCCTCAGTCTCTCAAACTGAGAGATCTTTTCGTCCAGGAAGGTCTTTGGAAAATATCTATGGACAAATTCCCGACGAAAGTCTTCCCACGAGATCTCTATTCCAGGTCTCTTCTGCTCTTCCATTGTCCACCAGTGACTAGCGCTTCCTTTGAGAAGATAGACAACGTGTCTGACCTTCTCAACTTCAGGGATGTTCAAGATTCTGAAGGCTTTCTCCAACTCGGTTAACCACAGATCGGCATCTGCGGGGTCAGTTGTCCCAAAGTATTCAGTAGCTCTGACACGACGAAGTCACTCGAATGTCTTACTGATACCTTTTCCTTCAGGATGGACAGGTGCCCTAGGTGCAGGCATAGGCATCCTGTCGGTGATGTGTGTCATGGCAGTCATAAACTGCCCAAACATTGTTTAAACATCCGGGTTGTCCATATCGGCTGGGTCAAACTGTGGTGGCTCCCTGGGTGGCTCAGGTACAGGTTGTTCTATTTCTGGGACCCTTGCACCTTCCTGAGGTGCAACAACACTACTCTCCGCCACGTACTCCTCATGTGACTCAGACATCCTTATATATCTTCTTCCCCTGAGGAGAAGAAGATTCTATTAGATAAGGAAGAAACACTAAGGATAGACTCGGCATCCTAAGTCCTATGTCTCTGTAGACTCAGCGAACCTAGAGCTATGATACCACTTAATTGTGGGCTCCGATCTCCAAACCATGATTAAAACTCAGCGAAAGCATTCGATTAACAACGGAAGACAAAAATCATGGGAAATTAAAAACTTTTTGAGATAAGAGCTTGAAACCATAAAACTTCTTCCATAAAAAGGGAATAAACTGTTTACATCTCTGATAATTACTTCTTGAGTAATTATACACATCATGATACAAAATCTCAAGAGTCAAACCAAAATCTCAGACCAATAACTCCTAGGACCTGAGAGTACAGAGACGGCATAGGACTATCTAACAACATGACTCAGCAGTCAGTATCTCCACCTGAGATTCACTGCTGCTCCTGATGCTGCTGCTACTGGCTTTGGTCACCTGTAGGCTGGTTTCTCCGTCTTCGACGACCACCTAAAAAGTTGAAGTCTACGGGGTGAGACCATTTTAAATAATTGTCCCAGCGGGAGATATAACTCTCCACTAGAAGCTTTATATAGCAATTCAAAGAATATCATAAGCAATAAAAGCTTTCAAAGTATTCAACAACAGTTTGGGAGTGAGTAGAAGTTCATCATTTAAGAAATATGAAGAACCTGTTTACTATACAGTGTAACATCAATCAAGTATCTCGTAGTTAATCCTAACAAATATACTATGCTTGTTGATTATGTTTTACAAACATTATTATGCCCTGCGGAGATGAGGTATACCGCTCATACTCCAACTGATCACTTGTTAAGTCGCATCGGTATCATACCTAGGTCATCAAAAGAGTCGGATTCTTATGACCTCATCTTCCTCAGTCAGAGTGAGGATAACTTGCAGAACATCTTGTGTCTCTGCTAATATAGCTCACCAGGGTAATCTGGTACTTCACTATTTTTAGAGTTACAGTGGCATTCTGTACTCTCTTCGTCATCGAGAGATTTCTTGTTTATCTCTGATCGATGTGGTATAAGGATTTCCTTGAGAGAATTGTGTTACAGCATAAACATATAGTGAAGGGTTGATGGATTAAGATACATCTACATCAATTCCTACACTAGGATGTAAGGATTTACACATCCATATTCCCCCACATACTCAAAAGTATGTGATCCAGGAGTTCCCTTAGGAAAACCTGTTTCACCATCATTTTGCTTTCTGACAATGATGGATCTATGATCAGGGCTCTACATGGTATGATTATACTTGATTAGTTAGGTGCGTTTCAGTATTCTTTTAACATCATACATGTTCTCAAACATTAATCATTAGCATAGCAGTTATGAAAGTAGAATACTTAAATGTAACAAGTCTAACTCACATCAATTATCATTTCTCAATCATCTCATCACAAATCATCTGTTAAGCATGACTTTGATGATACTCATGGCTCTCGCAGCCTAGCAATCTCATTAGATGCCACTTACTAGGCAACAGGGTATTTCACTATTCATAAAGCTAATAACATGCTTTCAATGAATATGGTATCATCATCCTTACCTAGGTATGATTATCTTCCCATAAGAACCTGCACGGTCAATTCAACTGATAACAGTAAACAATTCATTTTAAAGAAGTTGTACCTTCCTACTCTTACAAGAGTTAGGTTCCCTGATTTTCATCAATTAGGGTTTACAATTCACATTACATGTCATCACCCTAGAATTAGGGTTTACTATTCACATCATGGTGAAATGAACTCATAACATCATCATGTATGAGAAACATCATCATTAAAGCCATCAGATAATATTAAGATTCATCAATTATCACAATTAGGATTTCCATGATCTCACATAGGTGGATCATACCCTAATCATGCACATTCATATGTTTTGAAGGTACTTTACTTGAGTTTCCACCATAAATGGTACTTTCTCTCTCCTCTTACTAGTAGATAGTGATTACACCACTTTAGATTAGGTTGGGTTAAGTCCTCATTGACTATCATAAGCCAAATCACCACTATCAAGTGATTAGGGTTTGATTAGAACAAGGTATTACTCAATTGAACCTCTCAAGGGCATTTTGGTAAATTACCCATTGATCATCATTATGGGTCAATTCATTAGTCACTTAGTCCCTTAATGTCCTAGGTTACCATTAGGGTTTAGATCAGATCACCATTGAACCAATTTCACCTTCAATTGATCAAGCACAAACAACCTTGAAAACCTTCAAACGGTTTCAACCTTCAACCACCAAACGTTCTTGAGACCGTTTGCACTCAAACGGTCTTGAGACCGTTTGCACTCAAACGGTCTTGAGACCGTTTGCACTCAAACGGTCTTGAGACCATTTGGGTGTGTTGACCATTTGGGAAGGTTGACTTCCAAACCGTTTGGTGCTTATGCGGCTTGAAACCGTTTGATCAAAATGACTTGAGATCGATTGGTCCAAACGACCTTGAGATCATTTGAGCCCAAATGGTCTTGAGACCATTTGGCCCCAAACAGTCTTGAGACCGTTTGGCCTCAAACGGACTTGAGACCATTTGGTCCAAATGGTCTCAAACCGTTTGGACCCCAAACATGGTTCAAAAGTTACAATCGATTATGGTTATGTATGTTGAAGCCCTCAGTTATCCAAATACATGTAAACCACTTACAAATTGAGTTAATTAGGATGAGCCTTAATCAATTGGACACCAAATTGACCCTCAATTGAAATCCAATTAGGGTTAAATCCAATCTCAATTAGGGTTTCAATCGAATAATCATCAATGTTCAACAATGTGAATCAAATCAAGGTTGAACCTATCAATTGACCTCCAATTGGGCCCAAACTTGGCCCAAACGGTCTTGAGATCATTTGGATGTCCTCCAAATGGTATTGAGACCGTTTGCTCAAAGTTTGACCAAAAACCAAGTTGGTTGGATAAGGGTTGAACCCTAAATAGGCCTAAATCAGCATTTTTATCAATTCCTCAACTTATTGTAATTGGACCCTCAAACCATCCAATTACCTCAACCCTAGACCTCCAAACGGTCTTGGGTTGTCACCAAACGGTCTTGATACCGTTTGGATGAATCCCCAAATGGTCTTGAGACCGTTTGGGTCCTTCAACCCAAAACTCAACAAAATCTATACTTGAAATCAACAATTTCAGCCCGATTAGGTTTAGTGTGTTGAAGTGCCTTCAACTCTCAATTGGTTTGAAATTAGATTATGATTCTTTGTAGGAATAAAATTCAATATGTTACCAACAGACCCTCAAATGGTCTTCCCTTGGTCAACCCTATCAAACGGTCTTGAGACCGTTTTGATCCAAACGGTCTAGCAAGATCGTTTGAGATCAAACAGTTTGAGACTGTTTGACCTTAAACGGTTTGCAACCGTTTGGACCAAAAGGGTCCAAGGTCGGTTGATAACGCTACCTAGGAATTCACGTCCATCATCTTAAACCTCTATTCAGGTTGGTTACTCCACCTTTTTGCTTGCAAAAGTGCAAGGAAGAAGAGAAGTAGAAGAAGAACTAAGTATACTTTGCGAGAACAAAGATATGCATAAAAAGCAAAGAGTTTAGAGTTATAAAACCCGCCTCAAACGTTGTTCCTAGAGCTCCAAGCTTCCAATATTCAAGCCTCTAATGGCGTCTTGAGCTCCACAAGTCAGCCAGAGGTGATTCTCCAAGGAAAAGATGGGGATGGTCGGCTAGAACAAAGAATCTAAGTGAGTTAACCATAGAACCAACCTTATATGATGAATTCATCCAAGAATCCGAGCTAGAAGATGGTTCCTTCTCACCTTAGAACTACTTGGTAGTCTCCCTGAGATTCAGAGCTTTGCCTTGGTCGGTTGAGGAAGATGAGAAATGAAGAGGATAAGTGATACGTTCACTTAGTTTACAAGGGTGAAGGTTTATATACCTTAAGCTATTTCCATCATAAGGACCTCTAAAACATGGAATTCTCATCTAAGTCCCTCTTTGTTTCTATGGCACGTACAAGCCATCCAAACTTTAGAAAAGCTCATCAAAACTCAAGATCTAAGGGTAAAGGAAGCCAACTTTCAACTAGAGTACATACATGAAAGGTCTCCACACTCATACTTAGTGAATTTTTACCACAAAGACCATTTTCCTTATCTGATTACTCATTCATGTGCCCCTTTCATCACTTCTACTCTAAGTGATGTCAAGAGTCATAAAAGATATTCTAGAAGGTGTATTTTATAAATTGCACCCCATAATTTGGGTAAATTGCACTTTACTCCAAAATTAAGGTTTTAAGCACAAGGATTATTCCTCAAGCTGCATCTTGATGCCCAAGCTTGGGAAATCCATCATACCTCATCATTTTCACTCACATGATGTCTCATCATCAGAGGAACATCTTAACTTGTGAAAATTGCAAGTTAAACCCACATAACTGGGTAATTTGCACATAGGTCCCTGCATTATAAAATAATACTACAACTTTGTTTTAAAAGGGAAAAATTGAAAGTATATGTTCCTGGGAACTTAATTACATGCCAGGAAGTAATCACAAGTATATAATTACATATTTAGGCAAAACATCTAGGGTTAGTTTATAACCCAGGTCAGGGATGTTACAAATTATCCACCCCTTACAAGGATTTTGTCCCCGAAATCGATAAAACATATTAGGAGAAAAGAGCAGGGTATTTCCTTCTCATCTCATCCTCTAGTTCCCATGTGGATTCTTCGACACCACGATGATTCCAGAGGACTTTCACAAGGTTTATATCTTTCTTCTTTAGCTTTTTAATTCTATTATCAAGGATTGACACAGGTTTTTCCTCATAAGTTATATCTTCATTCAATTCTACTTCCATAGGTTGTAGAACTGACTCGGTGTCAGGGTGACATTTCCTCAGCATAGAAATGTGGAACACAGGGTGTAACTTTTGCAACTCTGGAGGTAACTCTAGTCTATAGGCTACTTTTCCAACTCGTTCAATGATTGGATAAGGCCCCATAAATCTAGGAGCTAACTTTCCCTTCCTTCCAAAACGAAGGACTCCTTTCCAAGGTGAGACCTTAAGATACACTCTGTCTCCAACCTGGAACTCTAAGGGTTTACGACGTTTGTCGGCATAAGACTTCTGTCTATCCTGCGCAGCCTTAAGCTGTTGTTGTATAACTTTGATCTTCTCTGTAGTCTGCTGTACAAGATCAGGTCCCAACAACAGATGCTCACCAGTCTCATACCAACATAAGGGTGATCTCCAATGTCTACCATACAGAGCTTCATATGGTGCCATATCAATACTATGTTGATAGCTATTGTTATAGGCAAACTCTATCAAGCTTAGGTGTAGATCCCAACTTCCGGTAAACTAGAGAACACATGCTCTCAACAGGTCTTCCAAGGTCTGTATAGTCCTTTCCGACTGTCCATCAGTCTGTGGATGAAAGGTTGTAATAAACCTTAACTTGGTACCTAAAGCTCTGTGTAACTGCTCCCAAAAATGACTTGTAAACTGGGGACCTCTGTCAGAAACTATAGTGAGAGGAACTCCGTGCAAACGTACTATCTCTTGGACATACAACTGTGATAACCTTTCAGCAGAATAGGTTGTTTTGACAGGTAAGAAATGCGCTGTCTTTGTCAACCTATCAACAACTACCCAAATGGAATCATGTCCTTTGCTTGTCCTGGGTAGGGCAACAACAAAGTCCATGGTTACATGGTCCCACTTCCACTGTGGTATGGGTAAAGGTTGCATTGTTCCTGCAGGCTTCTGGTGTTCAGCCTTAACTTGCTGACACACAGGACATGTTATAACCCCAATTTTTGGGTTCAAATAGTGAGAAATGTAATTTCTCATATTAAAGCTAATGGAACAAATAATGATATGTTTTGTTTTGATTAAATGGATTCCATTCACAATAGCCTTGATTGGTTGTGTTTCAGGCTTTGTTGGCTATTGGGCCCAAATACTGAGGAAATTCAATTAGTAAATGAATAATCAAAATTCTAAGAAAAGAAATATGTGGAAACCTCTAGAAGGAAAATCCAAAGAGGATTTCGTGCCTCTTGGGTTCCTTGGGTGCCAAGGAGTCCAAGGTTGCAAAAAGAAAGCAGTAAGAAAAGAAAAGATTAATTAAATTTTTCTTTATGAAGAAAGAAATTGGAAAATAATGAGAAAATGTGGAAAATGAGTGGAAAGAGGCATAAATGAGATTTCTTGGGGAAATTTCGTATCCATGAGATTCCTAATGATAAAAGGAATACCAATGAGGAAAATAAAAGAGAAATAAAGAGAAATCCTCAAAAAGAACTAATTTAATAAGAGATAAACAAGATAATGAGGAATTATGTGAAGTAATGCATTTAGATGCATCTAAGTGGATAATAAGTATCCAATAAAAAGAATTTCGAAATCATGGAGTGTCTTGGGATCCAAGGAGTCCCAATAAAGAGGAAAGAAAGAGAGAATACTAAAAAGGCAAAATAAGAGGATAATGTGTTGCATTATTAATGAATTATGTTGTATTGTTTAAAAGGACAATATTTTATATAAAGGAAAATAGGTTTTCATGGTTAATGGATTCAAATGCAAGAACAATGATGATAAGAGGAAGGATTTTCGAAATCCTAATATCAGAGGAGGAAGGAATAAAAAAAAATAAAAATAAAAATAAAAATAAAAAAAGGAATATAAAAGAGAGAGAGAAACTTGCTTTAAGTGAAGGAATATAGTTCCTATTAGGATTAGGCTTTATTCCTTCATGGGCAAGCATATTGGGGTAGGAGGGACCCTCATCTATAAAAGGGTAGACCTTTGGATGAGCCCAAGCAAATTCCTTGCGTCTCTCTCTCTCCACTCCATCTTCTTCTTCATCAAAACCCTAAGTCTTGGGTGGTGTCTTCTTTGGAGTAATAGAGGGTTGTGGAGGCATCCAGAGGGTGTCTTGTTGAACCCCGATGATCAGTGAGTCGTCACCCAACGCCCTTGAACAACGGACTTCACCCCAACCGCTGGTGACCACCTGCAGCACGAGTGCAATAGGTTGTGGGTCGCGGCCATGCAGAGCCTGGTACCGGACATGGCAGCCATAACCGAGTTAGATCCACCTGTGTGGGGGTTCGACGGAGGCAATGGAGCCGCCCCCAGTGGCCGATGAGGTCCAGGGAGCAGCCACTAGGCCGCACACACCCTTGCTGCAGCTGCTGACCTAGGCGCTCGCGGGGAAGAGGATGACGGAGGGCATTGGACGGTTTTGCCCTCCGCCAGCTGAAGAGCGCATCTAATTGATCAGGGGTATAAGCGTCTATTTGAAATGTTCCAAATCGATCGATGTACATAGCAATGATGACGTGGCGCAATGCCATTGGCCAAGTAAGTGGATATTTGCAAAATTCATATCTAGCAAACCGTAACTCGGATTGAGACGAATATTATATGAAAATTGATCCTCAGAACGAGAGCAATCCATTAAAAATACAATTGGAGCCTGTTTATGTTTGCAATTTGAAAAGTAATAGAGGTTATTAACTTTAGTGTAATGATGATTAAGAAACCCTACTTTGATATGATTAAAGTGATTAATAGGGTTTAATGGATCTTTAGTGTTGATGATAACCTGTTAAATGTAAAAAGGTACATAATGATAAAAAAGGAATAACTTTGCACATAATTAGTCTAATCTAGAGTTTATGTGCTTAAATATGCATGAAATTTGAAAAGGGGCATAAAGTTATCATCTTTAATGTTTTAATTAAAGGAAAACCCTTAGTTTTGATGGTAAATGGTCTTAATGACATAATTCAAGTTGATATTAACATGTTGTTAATAAAAGTGAAAATAGGATCTAAAATATGATCTTTTAGATATATATATATTTGGCTTAATTTAGGGTTTCGTGCATTAATGAGCTTGAAAACCCTAATTTTGATGAATATGTCTTTTAATTGGTTTAATTGTGTAAATCCACAAATAAAATAGAGATGTGATGATCCTAAGCCAATTTGAGCATAAAAGATGCTTAATGTGGATAATTTGAGTAATTAGGGTTTTTATGAGTGGATAAGTTGTTTTAGGGTTTGTTAACTTAAAAAGGATAAAGTTTGAGAAATTGATCTAAGAAACTCTAATGCATCCTAATGAGACTTAGAAACCTTAGAAAGGTATCCCAAGTCAATAAGGAGTTGTTTGGGATATGCTTGTGACATTTAGACATTATACATGTTTTCACGATCAATGTTTGCTTGATTGATTGATTGGCTTGTTTGATTGGACATCTAGTTGGATTTGGATAAATTGTTGCTTGAGATCTCCAAGACAGGTATGTGGTTACTTATGAATAACCGCTTAGTTTTCTGATGGTTTCTCGGACGTTTAATCGCATTGAATGCAACTAAACTGTTTGGATGTTCATATTGCAAATATAAAGTGACTATGACTATCACTTAATGTATATGCCTATAAACTCAGATCATGGTTCTCTCTGTGGCATAATAGCTAACCTAGTACATGGCTGCCTATGGGTAGGTCCATCAGGTTAGAGAAAGGCCTAGTATATGGCTACCTATTGGGTAGGTCCATCAGGTCTATGGATGACCTAGTACATGGCTACCTATTGGGTAGGTCCATCAGGTCTATGGTTGACTTAGTACATGGCTACCATGGAGGTAGGACCATCAAGTCATAATGAGTTAGATATTGGGCTATCTTCGGATAGTGCCATGCGACTCAATTACCTAAAAGAGAGGTGATATTCATGTCCACTGCAGGGACAGCCCAGAGTTCGAGAATATGTATGGATTGAGTTGTATGGCTTAAAATGTAATCTTGATTGTTAAATGATTAATTGAATGATTACATGGTTATCATAATTGCAAGTTTATTGTTTCCCCCACATACCAGCTTCGGCTGACCGACGTTTTGTTTGTCGGCGTTTTAGGTACAATGAAAAGAACAAACAGTAAAATGACACCTTGTGAATTCAAGAATTAAAGAACAAGGAGGAACTAGTTAGAATAGTTCAGCTGGGGTTAGAAGTTCAGTTTGTTCCAATCTCTTCAAAGGTATGCAAAGAAAAATTTTATTACCATTTTCAGTATAGTCTGTTAGAATTTAATGATTGTTTATGGTTATATGTCAAACCTTTGATCCGGGATTAATGGGTGCGGCTTCAACATCTTGGTCTCCCTTAATTGGGGGTTATCGGGAGGTGGGGTCGTAACATTTGGTATCAGAGCTTAGGTTCCTCAGTTAACCATTAATAATTATTAAATTTTACAAACTCCATAGAACCCAAGGGAGTTATTAGAGGAGTATCCGAAAGACGGAGGTGTCTAGAAAGGGATCACGACCGGGGGCTGGCAAGATTTTCCTCCGCACCGCTAGTCGGAATACGAGGACTCCCAGACCTGTGTGACCGCCTGGCCAAAGTCTTAGGGTATGAATCGAAATAAGATACCTTTAGGACTTCTCATCTTATTCATCCCTTCTCATCACAAAATTCTGATAAGGACCTAAGGGATTAGGGTTTTCTTTCTTCTCCTCACCCTCTTGAGGTATGGGTAAGGTTGATAAGGTTTAAGGGATCCTCCCCCCACATTAAAGGAAATGCATGTAAATAAGATGTCATGGACATAAGCTTAATAGAGTAAGCGCAAATTAAAGAATAGATACATGCTTAGATCATATGACATAGGTTGTCATGTCCTCAGAAGAGACCTGAGGCTAGACCTTTTTGTCAGGAGGATAAGTCGGTCTTGGAGATAGAGATCTCCATTGCAGTTAGAGACCTGGCACATCCTCTGGGGATGATGCTAACCCTAACCCTAATGAAGGTTAGAGAGAGATGAGTTGGACCAGGTGTTTGAAAGGACATGCCTTTGGGATACCATATGATCCATGGATGACCTAACACCTTTGGCAACCCAACCCTGGGAAGGGTCGTGCATGTTAGGGTAAAGGATGGCTCCTTAGATGATGAGGTTAGTGAAGGACCTTAGAAACCCTCTGGGCTTGTGCAAGTAGGGTATAGGTGGCACCTAGGGCATGTCATAGTGCTGACAGTAGGATGAAACCCTGGATAAGGAATTATGATAGAGTATAAAGGGTTATGGATGATCTTGAGCAACCATAAGTTCGAACCTAGGCTTCACCCATGTAGAGAATGCCTTTGAGGTTGATCCTTCATGAAGAAAGGACCTCTAATGGTGAGGTTGGATGTGGGGTTAGCTCTAGAGAGAGTAGGAAACCCAGCAAGAAGGTTGGAAGCCTAAAAACCTGAACAATGGATGATAGTGGTTGCCTCATGATCGATCCCTGAAAGTTGATGATATCTTGGTTGCCTTTAGAGGGACCAACCCTAGAGAATGAGAATGAAGCATCTGGTGCCTATGTGCCTACGGTATATGTGTTTATCTTCTGAGGTAGGAAGAAGAGTTCCTTAGACCTAGAAAGGTTTAGTAGCAGGTTATGAGGCCATGTACCTTGTTAATTGTCCTTAAGGAGGACCCAACCCTAAGTGTTGATCGAGAAGAAGGATGATAGGAAGTGCACGAGATGCCTTTTGCAAGCTTGATTCGTGGTTCAGAGATAGAGCATGCAGTTGGACACCTAAAGTGAACCTAGGGTTCCTAGGCCTAAGAGGGGAAGTGGTATACCTAATGCTCATGATGAGAATTAAGTTTCTATAGTTTCGAGCATGGTACGCCTCATGAATAGAGGAAAAGAGAAGCCCCTAAAGTTTAAGGCGTGTTTGATGAACCCCTCACAGCTAGGTTGATGATAAAGAAAGGTATGATCTTGATCCAACATTGAGGAAAGAGGACAAGTATGACCTAGGATGGTTTGGTAAGTGACCTGCTTGTGCCTTACTGGCTTTCTAGGGTTAAGTAGGCTCGTGTGGATGTAAACCCTAGACCTAAGAGCTTTTGTGACCTTAGAGATAGTTTTCCTCCCATCCTGGGAAAGGGACCCCTTTGGGTGTATATCAATTTTGTTGGTTCAGGGTAACCTAAAGAGGTCTCATAGGATATTGAGAAGCTAAGTGATAGGTACATAGTATGAGTTTGAATCTACCGACCCATAGATATCCATCTCTATTGCATGTGAATATGGTACCATGGAGGTAACCAGTATGGGACTTGACCAAGGTAGGCAGGTTGCCATGATCCCTATGAAAGGATGAGAGTCAGCCCATGAATGCAGAAAGAGAGATGATGAAGACTTGGGTAAGGTTCTAAGTGAACATGTACTGTAATGGAGAATCCTAAGTCTATCCTAAGGTCAGGTAGGGATAAGACCGATGAAAGTAGGAGTTGCCTAATTCCCCAGTTGCACATGACCATAGGGTCGGGAGGTAACAACTATCATTGTCTAAGGGCCATGGGATAGGAGATCGATCACCTTCATGAACTCATGGGACCCAAAGGGCAGATGAGTAGGGCACTCTCTTGATGCATGAGGGAAGAGGGATGACCCCAAAAGAGTCGGTACCCTATAGACCTAGAGGAGATGACCAAGGATATAAACCTCAGTAGATTCAAGACTAGTTGACCATGGAGGTAACCTTGATATCATGATGTCTGTAGAGACATATGTGGCACGTGGCAACTTAGATGTGAAGGTATATTGGCAAGGTGGGATGTACCATCTCTACTCTTGGAACAGGAAGAACTCTGTATTTGGACTGCAGCCAAATGCTTATTTCCTCTTGTTATGGGGGTGAGAGATAGGACATTACGCATGCCATACACCAAGGATAAGAGATACTGTAGGTTGGAACGTTGCCACGAGAAATGGGGATAGAGAAGATATCTACCCTGGTAAGGTGAATGATACATGGATGGTTTGTAAACCCTAAGAGGAATGAGGTAGTCACCTTATGAGGATGTTTCTTGCATTAGCTAAGTGGAGCTTACAAGTTATACCAGGTTGAGTTTGGTCACCATGATGATGAAATCATAGAGTGTTCTTAATGGAGATAGACATGGAGTTTGAGGTAATATGATAAGTGAAATACATGGAAGTGTATGTATTCAATGTTACCTAATACCGAAGGATGTGAGGCGGTAATGGATGCTCTGGTTGAGATACATCTGACTTGTTTGATTAGAAGCTAGAAGAGGTTGTTTGGCTAACCTTAAGTTCGAAAAGAAGAGGTGTTGGGATAACACTCAGATGTAACGAGATACGTCGAAAAGTTAAGAGTTGTTTGGTTAGTCAGTCTAGTCCTTGATACGATGGAAGGATGATGATAGAACCTCAAGTGCACTTCTTTGGATAAAAAGGTGATGAAACCCTGATGAGGGTGGTTTAGGGTTTCCAAGGAATTGATCCTGAGGAATCATGACATATCGGAAATCATGATTGAGGATCAACATACACCATGGTACTACCAAGATAGTAAGTGACAATAGCACTTTGACGCTTAAGATAAAGTTGCATGTGGTTTATGACCATGCAAGCTAGGAGGTAAAGGACGAACCCCAGTAACCCAGTGCATCGATATAGAGGACAAAAGAGTCCCTGAGAGGGAATGGGAGTTCATCTCTATGGATGTTGTAAGTATCCTCAGGACCAAGGAAGGTCGAGATGTAATATGGGTTATGGTAGATCGCCTTACCTAGATGACATAAAGAAGAAAGAGTTCTCTCAAGGGATAGATCTAGTTGAACTACCCATGAGAGAGATGGTTCAACTACACCATGAAGCGAGTTCAAAGGTTCTTGAGTTTGACCTAAAGGTTCACTTCCATAAAGTGGAAGTAGGTACATGAAGAACTCAATGTTAGCATAGCTATCACCCCTAACTATGGTTAGTATGATCCAGACTAAAGGGTCTGATGAGGGCATGTGTGCTCGTTCAGGGTGATATCTAGAGACAGTTCTTGTCCTATGAAAGATGTGAGAATGATCACCATAGCCAGTATCGAGTTTTATAAGAAGCTCTGTAAGGGAGGTTGTGTCGGTCACCACTTCAGTAAGGTGATGTTGGTGAAAGAACCATATGATGGTTAGAAAAGGGACCACAGTGCATGTAGATGAAGTCACTTTGATCATGCAATGGCTGAAAGGAGCCTAGAGACGACAAAAGTCGTGAGTAGATGCAAAGTAGACTAACATGCAGTGCACTGTGGGAAAATATAATGTGAGAATCCGACCCCTCTGAGCTGCAGTCGAGAAAGCTGAGTCCCCGATACATGAGTCCATTAGAGATGGATGGGTGGAGATGGTTAGGTTTTGACCCTACCCTCAGGATAAAGTAATGTGGGATGTTTTCCATATGTCCAATTTAGAGCACTATGTGAGGTACCCCGACCATGTGCTGAGCAATGAACCTAGTGAGCCCCAAGGGAGGCAGACATGGCCTGAGTCACCTGTGTAGTTTATAGACGCCAGGATGAAAGAACTCAGAGAAAAGAATATGAGATGATAAATGTTCTTTGGATGCGCCATGAGTACGGTAAAGCCACATAGGGGCCAATGATGGACATGGAAAAGTCTTATCCTAAATTGTTTGTTTGCTTGTTTGAATTTTGGGGACAAAATTCCTATAAGAGGGGAAGGATGTTATAACCCCAATTTTTGGGTTCAAATAGTGAGAAATGTAATTTCTCATATTAAAGCTAATGGAACAAATAATGATATGTTTTGTTTTGAATAAATGGATTCCATTCACAATAGCCTTGATTGGTTGTGTTTCGGGCTTTGTTGGCTATTGGGCCCAAATACCGAGGAAATTCAATTAGTAAATGAATAATCGAAATTCTAAGAAAAGAAATATGTGGAAACCTCTAGAAGGCAAATCCAAAGAGGATTTCGTGCCTCTTGGGTTCCTTGGGTGCCAAGGAGTCCAAGGTTGCAAAAAGAAAGCAGTAAGAAAAGAAAAGATTAATTAAGTTTTTCTTTATGAAGAAAGAAATTGGAAAATAATGAGAAAATGTGGAAAATGAGTGGAAAGAGGCATAAATGAGATTTCTTGGGGAAATTTCGTATCCATGAGATTCCTAATGATAAAAGGAATACCAATGAGGAAAATAAAAGAGAAATAAAGAGAAATCCTCAAAAAGAACTAATTTAATAAGAGATAAACAAGATAATGAGGAATTATGTGAAGTAATGCATTTAGATGCATCTAAGTGGATAATAAGTATCCAATAAAAAGAATTTCGAAATCATGGAGTGTCTTGGGATCCAAGGAGTCCCAATAAAGAGGAAAGAAAGAGAGAATACTAAAAAGGAAAAATAATAGGATAATGTGTTGCATTATTAATGAATTATGTTGTATTGTTTAAAAGGACAATATTTTATATAAAGGAAAATAGGTTTTCATGGTTAATGGATTAAAATGAAAGAACAATGATGATAAGAGGAAGGATTTTCGAAATCCTAATATCAGAGGAGGAAGGAATAAAAAAAATAAAAATAAAAAAAGGAATATGAAAGAGAGAGAGAAACTTGCTTTAAGTGAAGGAATATAGTTCCTATTAGGATTAGGCTTTATTCCTTCATGGGCAAGCATATTGGGGTAGGAGGGACCCTCATCTATAAAAGGGTAGACCTTTGGATGAGCCCAAGAAAATTCCTTGCGTCTCTCTCTCTCCACTCCATCTTCTTCTTCATCAAAACCCTAAGTCTTGGGTTGTGTCTTCTTTGGAGTAACAGAGGGTTGTGGAGGCGTCCAGAGGGTGTCCTGTTGAACCCCGATGATCAGTGAGTCGTCACCCAACGCCCTTGAACGACGGAATTCACCCCAACCGCTGGTGGCCACCTGCAGCACGACTGCAATAGGCTGTGGGTCGCGACCGTGCAGAGCCTGGTACCGGACGTGGCAGCCATAACCGAGTTAGATCCACCTGCGTGGGGGTTCGACGGAGGCAATGGAGCCGCCCCCAGTGGCCGACGAGGTCCAGGGAGCAACCACTAGGCCGCGCACACCCTTGCTGCAGCTGCTGACCTAGGCGCTCGCGGGGAAGAGGATGACGGAGGGCATTGGACGGTTTTGCCCTCCGCCAGCTGAAGAGCGCATCTAATTGATCAGGGGTATAAGCGTCTATTCAAAATGTTCCAAATCGATCGCTGTACATAGCAAGGATGACGTGGCGCAATGCCATTGGCCAAGTAAGTGGATATTTGCAAAATTCATATCTAGCAAACCATAACTCGGATTGAGACGAATATTATATGAAAATTGATCCTCAGAACGAGAGCAATCCATTAAAAATACAATTGGAGCCTGTTTATGTTTGAAATTTGAAAAGTAATAGAGGTTATTAACTTTAGTGTAATGATGATTAAGAAACCCTACTTTGATATGATTAAAGTGATTAATAGGGTTTAATGGATCTTTAGTGTTGATGATAACCTGTTAAATGTAAAAAGGTACATAATGATAAAAAAGGAATAACTTTGCACATAATTAGTCTAATTTAGAGTTTATGTGCTTAAATATGCATGAAATTTGAAAAGGGGCATAAAGTTATCATCTTTAATGTTTTAATTAAAGGAAAACCCTTATATTTGATGGTAAATGGTCTTAATGACATAATTCAAGTTGATATTAACATGTTGTTAATAAAAGTGAAAATAGGATCTAAAATATGATCTTTTATATATATATTTGGCTTAATTTAGGGTTTCGTGCATTAATGAGCTTGAAAACCCTAATTTTGATGAATATGTCTTTTAATTGGTTTAATTGTGTAAATCCACAAATAAAATAGAGATGTGATGATCCTAAGCCAATTTGAGCATAAAAGATGCTAAATGTGGATAATTTGAGTAATTAGGGTTTTTATGAGTGGATAAGTTGTTTTAGGGTTTGTTAACTTAAAAAGGATAAAGTTCGAGAAATTGATCTAAGAAACTCTAATGCATCCTAATGAGACTTAGAAACCTTAGAAAGGTGTCCCAAGTCAATAAGGAGTTGTTTGGGATATGCTTGTGACATTTAGACATTATACATGTTTTTAGGATCAATGTTTGCTTGATTGATTGATTGGCTTGCTTGATTGGACATCTAGTTGGATTTGTATAAATTGTTGCTTGAGATCTCCAAGACAGGTATGTGGTTACTTATGAATAACCGCTTAGTTTTCCGATGGTTTCTCAGACGTTTAATCGCATTGAATGCAACTAAACTGTTTGGATGTTCATATTGCAAATATAAAGTGACTATGACTATCACTTAATGTATATGCCTATAAACTCAGATCCTGGTTCTATCTGTGGCATAATAGCTAACTTAGTACATGGCTGCCTATGGGTAGGTCCATCAGGTTAGAGAAAGGCCTAGTATATGGCTACCTATTGAGTAGGTCCATCAGGTCTATGGATGACCTAGTACATGGCTACCTATTGGGTAGGTCCATCAGGTCTATGGTTGACTTAGTACATGGCTACCATGGAGGTAGGACCATCAAGTCATAATGAGTTAGATATTGGGCTATCTTCGGATAGTGCCATGCGACTCAATTACCTAAAAGAGAGGTGATATTCATGTCCACTACAGGGACAACCCAGAGTTCGAGAATAAGTATGGATTGAGTTGTATGGCTTAAAATGTAATCTTGATTGTTAAATAATTAATTGAATGATTACATGGTTATCATAATTGCAAGTTTATTGTTTCCCCCACATACCAGCTTCGGCTGACCGATGTTTTGTTTGTCGGTGTTTTAGGTACAATGAAAAGAACAAACAGTAAAATGACACCTTGTGAATTCAAGAATTAAAGAACAAGGAGGAACTAGTTAGAATAGTTCAGCTGAGGTTAGAAGTTCAATTTGTTCCAATCTCTTCAAAGGTATGCAAAGAAAAATTTTATTACCATTTTCAGTATATTCTGTTAGAATTTAATGATTGTTTATGGTTATATGTCGAACCTTTGATCCGGGATTAATGGGTGCGGCTTCAACATCTTGGTCTCCCTTAATTGGGGGTTATCGGGAGGTGGGGTCATAACAGGACACTTCAGAACAAACTCAGCTACATCCTTCTTCATCCCAGACCACCAATACATATCTTTCAAGTTTCGATACATCTTGGTGCTCCCTGGATGCATAGCGTACATCGAAGAATGAGCTTCTTCCAGGATTAACTTCCTCAGGTTATCCACATCTGGTACTATCATCCTCCCATGACAGCATGCCACTTGATCATCTGAATCATGGAAACCATCTTGCTTCTCATCACCATACTCAGATCTGATCTGTTGAACTGCAGCATCAACTTGCTGTGCCTCCTTTATCTGCTCTCTTAGGGTAGGTTTAATATGCATCTCAGCTAACAAACCGACTAACAATGACACCTTTAACTGCACATTATCTTGCCTTAAAGAGATAAGCATATCTCTTCTAGAGCATACTAAGGAACTTAGTTGTGCTCTATCCATGGTTGATGTTGTTGATTTCCTACTCAAAGCATCTGCAACCACATTGGCCTTCCCTGGATGGTAATCAATTGTACAGTCGTAGTCCTTGATTAACTCCATCCAGCGACGTTGCCTCATGTTAAGCTCATGCTGAGAGAAGATATACTTAAGATTCTTATGGTCTGTGAAAATCTGGAAGGTTTCTCCGTAGAGATAATGTCTCCAGATATTCAAGGCATGAACCACGGCCGCTAACTCCAGATCGTGTGTCGGATAATTCTCCTCGTGTTTCTTAAGCTGTCAGGAAGCAAAAGAAATCACTTGCTTATCCTGCATCAACACACATCCGAGTCCATTCTTGGAGGCATCACAAAAAACTATATATCCTTTTCCTTGCTCGGGTAGCACAAGCACAGGTGCACTTGTCAACCTCTCCTTCAACACCTGAAAAGACTATTGACACCTATCACTCCAGGCAAAAGGAACATCTTTCTGGGTTAACTTGGTTAAGGGTAAGGCTATAGAACTGAAATTCTTAATAAACCTTCGATAGTAACCAGCTAACCCTAAGAAACTTCGAATCTCCATCGGTGTCTTCGGTTGTTCCCATTGTAGAACAGATTCTACCTTTTTAGGGTCAACACGAATACCCGAGGCAGAAACCACATGACCAAGAAAAGATACTTCTGATAACCAGAACTCACACTTGCTAAACTTAGCGTATAGCTTATGTTTTCTTAGCAAGGTCAAAGCTTGGCAAAGATGCTGCTCATGCTGCTGAGCATCCTTACTATAAATGAGAATGTCATCTATGAAGACGAAAACACACTGATCAAGGAAAGGTCGAAAGACTCTATTCATGAGTTCCATGAATGCAGCTGGTGCATTGGTTAGTCCAAACGACATAACCGTGAAATCATAGTGACCATATCTTGTCCTAAAGGAAGACTTAGATATGTCACTGTCCTTAATGCGGAGTTGATGATATCCAGATCTTAAGTTTATCTTTGAAAAGACTGTTGCACCACACAACTGGCCAAAAAGATCATCAATCCTCATCAGAGGGTACTTATTCTTTATTGTTACTTTATTGAGTTGTCTATAGTCAATGCACAACCGCATTGACCCGTCTTTCTTTTTAACAAACAAAACCAGAGCACCCCAAGGCGAAGTACTCGGTCAGATGAAACCTTTCTCAAGTTACTCTTGAAGTTGTTTCTTGAGTTCTGCCATTTCGGCAGGCGCCATCCTATATGGTGTATGGGCTATGGGTTTCGTATCTGGGACCAAATTGATTTCAAAATCAATTTCCCGAGGCGGTGGTATACCAGGAAGTTCTTCAGGAAACACATCTTCAAATTCCCTGACTATAGGAACTTCAGCAGGGTTGGGGCTCTCCTTGGTAACATCTACCACATGGGCCAAGAATGCATAACATCATTGCCTTATCAGCTTATCAGCAACCATAGCTGACACAAGACAGGTGGGCAGAATCTTTCTTTCTCCTTGAAAGATCCATGTGTTGCTTTCATCAGCAAACACAACCAACTTGGACTCACAATCCAAGACAACTCGATACTTTTATAAGGTATCCATCCCGAGGATTATATCAAACCCTTGCATATCAAGTGGCATAAGATCCACTTGAATGCGATGATCAGAAAAGAAGAGGATGCAGGGAGAGCATACCTCCTACAAAACAGCAGACCCACTCAATGGAGTCTCCAAAAACAAACTATATGCCCTATGACTGACTGCCATATTATAGTTATGAATCACTCTTCGAGTGATAAAAGAGTGTGCAGCACCCGGGTCAATCAGAACAGATACAACAAAGGATTTAGACATATCAGAATATAAAAGTTCCATCTGACCTACCACAACCCGTGGATTGACCACTGCTTCTGGTGGGTTCATAACATAGAACCTTGTTGTCGCCTGGGGTTGAGTTGGTGCAGATGATCCAGCTTGGGACGCTTGTTCACATCCTCGAGCTGCTCCTTGAGATTGCCTTCTCTGTGATCCCTTTTGACCTTGTCTCGGAGGCTGTGTCGCACTGACAAGCTTAGATCGACAGTCCTTCATCAAATGCCCCACCTTTCCACAGTTGTAGCAACTTCTCTCCAGTTGTTGTGGTCTTGGTGGTCCAGTAACCGACATTGATGCAGAACTCTGAGTCTCTTGAGGTGGTTGTCCTCGTCCTCTACCTCTACTTGGAGACCACTGAGTCTGAGAGCTAGATCTGGGTGGTGGAGGTGTAGGTGCAGAGAATCTAGGTCTTTGGTGTTCATCATGCCCTGCCTCAGTCTCTCAAACTGAGAGATCTTTTCGTCCAGGAAGGTCTTTGGAAAATATCTGTGGACAAATTCCCGACGAAAGTCTTCCCACGAGATCTCTATTCCAGGTCTCTTCTGCTCTTCCATTGTCCACCAGTGACTAGCGCTTCCTTTGAGAAGATAGACAGTGTGTCTAACCTTCTCAACTTCAGGGATGTTCAAGATTCTGAAGGCTTTCTCCAACTCGATTAACCACAGATCGCCATCTGCGGGGTCAGCTGTCCCAAAGTATTTGGTAGCTCTGACACGACGAAGTCGCTCGAACGTCTTACCGATACCTTGTCCTTTAGGATGGACAAGTGCCCTAGGTACAGGCATAGGAATCCTGTCGGTGATGTGTCATGGCAGTCATAAACTGCCCGAACATTGTTTGAATAGCCGGGTTGTCCATATCGGTTGGGTCAAACTGTGGTGGCTCCCTGGGTGGCTCAGGTACAGGCTGTTCTATTTCTGGGACCCTTGCACCTTCCCGAGGTGCAGCAACACTACTCTCTGCCACATACTCCTCATGTGGCTCAGACATCCTTATATATCTTCTTCCCCTGAGGAGAAGAAGATTCTATTAGATAAGAAAGAAACACTAAGGATAGACTCGACATCCTAAGTCCTATGTCTCTATAGACTCAGTGAACCTAGAGCTCTGATACCACTTAATTGTGGGCTCTGATCTCCAAACCACGATTAAAACTCAGTGGAAGCATTCGATTAACAGCGGAAGACAAACGTCACGGGAAATTAAAAACTTTTTGAGATAAGAGCTTGAAACCATAAAACTTCTTCCATAAAAATGGAATAAACGGCTTACATCTCTGATAATTACTTCTTGAGTAATTATACACATCATGATACAAAATCTCAAGAGTCAAACCAAAATCTCAGACCAATAACTCCTAGGACCTAAGAGTAAAGAGACGGCATAGGACTATCTAACAACATGACTCAGCAGTCAGTATCTCCACCTGAGATTCACTACTGCTCCTGGTGCTACTGCTGCTGACTTTGGTCACCTGTAGGCTGGTTTCTCCGTCTTCGACGACCACCTAAAAAGTTGAAGTCTACGGGGTGAGACAATTTTAAATAATTGTCCCAGCGGGAGATATAACTCTCCACTAGAAGCTTTATATAGCAATTCAAAGAATATCATAACCAATAAAAGCTTTCAAAGTATTCAACAACAGTTTGGGAGTGAGCAGAAGTTCATCATTTAAGAAATATGAAGAACCTATGTACTATACAGTGTAACATCAATCAAGTATCTCGTAGTTAATCCTAACAGATATACTATGCTTGTTGATTATGTTTTACAAACATTATTATGCCCTGCGGAGATGAGGTATACCGCTCATACTCCAACTGATCACTTGTTAAGTCGCATCGGTATCATACCTAGGTCATCAAAAGAGCCGGATTCTTATGACCTCATCTTCCTCAGTTAGAGTGAGGATAACTTGCAGAACATCTTGTGTCTCTGCTAATATAGCTCACCAGGGTAATCTAGTACTTCGCTATTTTTAGAGTTACAGTGGCATTCTGTACTCTCTTCGTCATCGAGAGATTTCTTGTTTATCTCTGATCGATGCGGTATAAGGATTTCCTTGAGAGAATTGTGTTACACCATAAACATATAGTGAAGGGTTGATGGATTAAGATACATCTAGATCAATTCCTACACTAGGATGTAAGGATTTACACATCCATATTCCCCCACATACTCAAAAGTATGTGATCCAGGAGTTCCCTTAGGAAAACCTGTTTCACCATCATTTTGCTTTCTGACAATGATGGATCTATGATCAGGGCTCTACATGGTATGATTATACTTGATTAGTTAGGTGCGTTTCAGTATTCTTTTAACATCATACATGTTCTCAAACATTAATCATTAGCATAGCAGTTATGAAAGTAGAATACTTAAATGTAACAAGTCTAACTCACATCAATTATCATTTCTCAATCATCTCATCACAAATCATCTGTTAAGCATGACTTTGATGATACTCATGGCTCTCGCAGCCTAGCAATCTCATTAGATGCCACTTACTAGGCAACAGGGTATTTCACTATTCATAAAGCTAATAGCATGCTTTCAATGAATATGGTATCATCATCCTTACCTGGGTATGATTATCTTCCCATAAGAACCTGCATGGTCAATTCAACTGATAACAGTAAACAATTCATTTTAAAGAAGTTGTACCTTCCTACTCTTACAAGAGTTAGGTTCCCTGATTTTCATCAATTAGGGTTTACTATTCACATTACATGTCATCACCCTAGAATTAGGGTTTACTATTCACCTCATGGTGAAATGAACTCATAACTGTTGGGTTTTAGGGGAGACAGAGAAGGCAGCGGAAACAAAAAAATTTCTCCCCCAACCCATACCGAGGAAACGCGTCAACGTCTATATAATAGGAAAGTATGGTTTGTGGAATCATACCTTGTCCCGAGGCTTGCTCGGCAACAATACCACGCGCAATGCACGGTCTTCAACTCCGGTCTTAGACGGTGTCTGTGCAGCTCCTGGTCGCACCGGGACTGACAACTCCTCCTACCGGACTGTCGGATGACAGTTGTCCTCCTGAGCGGCAGTGTCCTCCCGCCTCTGTAGTAGTCCACACGGACCACCTGGAACTCCACACTCCTTGTCCCACAATGAAGTGGAAGGATTCGCACCCTCCTGTTGACGTACTAGTCACCAACACACTCTCCTGCTACTAGTTGCAACTGCAGTTGTCCTTCCCTTGCTGCACCTCCCTTTTGCAGGAAGCACTTGCTCGGGATCTCTCACGGTTACCAAAACCAGAGAGAACGACAACTTCGCAAAGCAACCGGCTTGCTTTGACTTGTACTCTGAGAAGCCCCCAATACCCCTATATATATAGGCGGGTCATGGGACAGGGTTCTCTGTGCCCGGCAATATGGGACTAAAGCAGGAGTAGAAGGGTTTGAGAATTTTCCACAAAAAGCAACCGGTTCGCAACTTGAAATGATCGGTTCACAATTGAACCGATCGGTTCGGCCATTGAGCCGATCGGTTGGACCTGAGCCGATCGTTTGGGGCACTCCAACCGATCGATTGGTGCCCTGAACCGATCGGTTCATGGTCCTAATCCGGCTCAAAAAGACTTTCCTTGTTTCGTTCTCAATTGGTATCGAATACCAATGTTATTCCCAATCGAATTGGGCAATTTGAAACCAAAGGAAAATTCTTGTCGACATGACTTTCCCAACTAGTCGGTTGCACCAGTTGAGCCGATCGGTTCAACTCTTGAACCGGTCGTTTCAACCTAGGCATGAGCCGATCGGCCTGGACACTCCAGCCGACCGGTTCAGCACCTCAGCCGACCGTTTCATCACATGAGCCGATCGGTTGGGAGCACAGGTTGGGTAAAATCAGTCAATTGCGATTTCAATCAATCTGATACTCTAATCAATGCGTCCAACACCTTGAACCATACGATATTGAGCCATCGACTGATTGAGTGTTTAATTGAACTACTAAACTCCTTTAGTAATCAATCTAAACATTGATTTGTGGATAAAACTCCTCTTCCAGGTTAAATCCTATGTGTGTGACCCTACAGGTCCATTTCACGTTGGCAGTGAAAGTCCATAACACTTATGACTTCACAAGCAAAGAGCGGTGCCTAGTCACACATCAGTGCTACCCAAGTGAAAGTAGAAAGTTGGAGAACAACTTTCATCCTACAATCCGTGAATGGTGTTACAGTGAATGTATAATTCCTTTGTCACTAATATCCCGAATGAACTCAAGGCATGGAACAGTCATCCTGTCAACGTTCATTCACTTTCTTGATCTCAGAGTAGATTGAAGGAGATATGTATGACATCAATATCACATACTGATTCACACATGCGTGCGCACGCCTATCTCAATCCTACTCATCAAGTGGCCTTGGATATCAAACTCCCTTAGGATGGACAAATCCCATATCTATCACTCACCCCTCAAAAGCCCCATGTGTCAAAGCCACCCAATCATCACCTTTATAACAACCCATGTTTCAGGACTGCGTTTGATGATGTCAAAGTGTGCCCAACGACATGTGTTGAGTGCAGTGATTTCAGGTCTAAGAATCACACTCACCACCATCACTGTGAGTACTGACTGTGACTACCATCTTATGGTTCCATGTGTCAAACTCACGGTGGGTCTGTCCGGTACACTTGTTCTCTAACAAGTACCTATGTGTTTGGTTTGATATCTCTATATCATGACTAATGAGATTCTGTCATCAACCAACACCACAATCCAGTCTTGTGTGTCATTGCTGTCTATCTACCTTCCACAATGACATCCGACTAGGGACATAACAAGAATGTACAAACTCTTAGCATCTGTATGATCTCATCGTTCAGGTCCTCAACCTGAAAGCATACGTCATTGAGTACTGTCATTCTCTAGACATTCAATCTGTTCTATCACTATCTCATATGACTGAACCAGAAAGAATTGGAAGCTTGCCTTTGGTATTTATCAAATCAATCTTAATGTATCCCACCAATCATCCCATGATTGGCTCTCAGGGCATACATACCAACAGACTCCCACTTGCACTGCGAGCCAATCACCCATGAATCATATTCATAGTGATCTTTAAACATGTCCCACATGTTACCGTGCTCTAGTGCCAACATAGTGAGTAATGGCAACACCTTGCCAAAGTCAGTATAAATTTCATGTCTCTCATCTCTTCGTTGTACGTCGCATGTATGAGATGGAGTTGCCATAATATGCGATCTAGTATTCCTTTGCTAACCTTTAGCCACATTGCATGATCAAGGATTCCAGACTTGTCATCAATGAGTGGAATATAAGTTCATCTCATGAACCTTCAGATCCATATAGTATCCACTGTTGTTCACTAACACACAGATACTCGACATTTCCTTTTAAATGGTTTTATTGGAACACTTCCAATTATCAACAAACTTTCACTTTTATACATCCTATGTATATTTTGTGATTAATCTTCTGTCCTTTCGGAAGTTCGCATTAATGTAACTCTTTACATCGAATTCTTCCTTATCTCCATAGAACTATTACTTCCCAAGTACTTATCAAGTTCTTATGGTATTCCAGTAACCCATACTGGAATCAGACAGACATCCACTCGTCATGTCCCACATACGAGTTATCAGGATGAGCACATCATATTGCCATGTCCTACATACAACATGATGAATGCATTTTGTTCTTGCCATGTCGATACATGCAAGATAATGGGATGATTACATACAGGATAGATCCATATCTATTCTTAGTGTTCCCATTCTTCATAAGAATTGAACACTTGGCCTTGGGATACTAACTCCATGTAACATGGACAAGTTTTCTCCCACTGAATCTGTGTACACTGAACCCTTCAGTACAGATTGCCAATGTATGCTTTCTCTTTTCAGGTCAAGAGGTTTTCGAGAACTATCTCTATAGATCTCTATTCCTATCACATAGGAAACATCTCTATCTTCCTTAAAGATAATTTCCACTTTTGTATTTCCATTCAAGAACATTTCCATTTCACATCAACATGTGGAATGTGAACACGCTCCCACTAAATCACAGATCCCTTCTTTATCTTTGACATGTCAGTCAAACCCTTTGACTATATCATCAAAGTAAAGATCCAATTCTGGTTGCTTGTACTCAATCAATCACATTGATTAGTCCATTGTAACTTATAAACTTCATTTGCATTAGTGGATTCATAAACCTTATAGGTTGTGTCACGTACACATCCTTGTTTTGTTCCTCATAGGAATGCGGTTTTAGTATCCATATGCCAAATGTCTCAGTCATTAAGTTGCAATCAACAAGCATCATCCTTCTCAAAATGTTATCCATGTGTCTTAACACTTAAGACTCATTTGCACTTATGGATGTGATCCAATGAGTGCTATCATCAAGGTCATACCTTATGGTTCACATGGATGTCATTTAGGATGTAATGGTCTTATACCATAACTCAAAATCTGATTCCTCATATTCATCTAGATAGTTGACTCATCATATGAACAACTCATCACATAGATAATTGAGGTGTATCTGTCAAGAATATAAGAATTCACAACCCTTGTGATTCTTAATGTCCTTTATTAGTGTGGGGTATTCTTTTATTAAGAAGAATTCAGTTATTTGATAATCATTCTCTAACTCCTTAGAGTATGATTCCTTCTTGATTTAGACATCACCATGCCTTAATCATGAGTTCACTATGATACACTATCATAATCACTCATAAGGATCTCAAACATTTGGTCCAAGTATTTCATTCATTGATCTCATCAAGAATTAACACTTTACCAAATTAGTACTTCATCTATGATAATCTTGAACACTTCAAGATATTCATATTGGTATTTCTCTAAACACCATTTGAAGTATTAGCATTTGTTCCAATAGGTATGTAAATATATCACATGTATTATACCTAATAGGATAATCACTCTCCCACTATATTAGTGAAGATTGATTAATCATGTCCAAGATATTCATGTCTCTTACTGGTTCTCTAACCAAAAGAGTCTAGATTTATCCATCATATGGAAACTAGAAATGAATTTCTCATGATTAATGCTAATTTCATTGTTTGAGTTATCTATAACTTTTAGGTATCATTTTATCTTATACATACCATGTATTACAAGATAAACAAGGCATTTCCACAAAGATCATATCTTTAAGATTGAAACATCAACTTTATTAATTGCCATCATTGTCATACAATATGCAAAAATAAAGTGTTTCTATCTATTGGCAATATATGAAATAGCAGTTCTCAACTCTATTTCGTGCCCTTTAGGCTGAAATAAATTGAAAGATACTCCTATCTATGGCAGCAACACTTGCTCAAATGATGGGTATTTCTTTCTTGGTCCTTTCACAAAGGCCATCACTTCTTTGCGGATATTGCATATCATATATGACATATCCATATCTTGGTATCATATACCTCGGATAAAGAAGTGGTTCATTTCATGATACCTTAGGTGGAGATCTCCATCCCCTCCTTCATCTTCTTTTGTTCTTCCAGATATAGAGGGCAATCCCTCATACACCCTTTCCCCATGTGCCTTGAGGCTGAAGACGGCTTGGATTTCTGGCTAGCATCAGAACACTTCTTAGCTTTGCCCTTGTCCTTGCCCTTAAGATTACCTTTTCTTTGATCATATCAAAGACTGTGGTTTGTCTTTCTTCATCTTTGCCTCTACTATCCTCAACATGTCCAACAACTCTGTCAATGCTTGTCAAAGTTGTTCATGTTGTAGCTTATCATGAATTGTATGATTCTCACAACATTTGCAGTATCATACCAATAGCCAACTCTTGGCTCAGAGGGAATCCTTCTTAATCAGGTTTTCCACATACCCAATCACATTGAGTGTGTGAATACCTTACTGGATCTCCTTCTGTCATGACATACTAGGACAGTATCTTGGAGACATCATATGTCTCATGTTGTCTCTGCAACTCATAGTTCAAAGAACACAACATCAAGCACTCCTCATCAATGTCTTTCTCAGTATGCTTCCATAAGCATAATTTCAGCCATTGATGTGGTGGGATCGAGTTCATCTGGTTCTGGTATAACTAGGACTTAGAGCTTTCGCTCTTTGATTGAGAACACTTCTCATCATCCTAACCAGTCGTGGAATTATTCCCATTTAATTTGTTGATCTCAAAGACCGATCGCAAATAAAGTGATTTGTTGATTAACCATTTATTTTAACAAAAGGAAATATGTGCAATTTTAGTCCAAAAACTCATTTTTGACTTGTTTGATTGATTTGAAAAGTTGACGATATAACTAGGCCTTTAATTAATTATCTCTCCCACTATTTTAGTTCAAATTGATAGCCCTCACCATCAATTCGGAAGATTGCAGCGTACAACCTTCTAGTGGGCAAGATCCTGAAATCCTCTAAGTCATGAGTCAGCTTTGGCTGATCGCCGACAACTTAGATCTCTCAGGTAGGCAACTCTTGCCAATTGCATCATATGCAACTCTTATTGAATGAACATGCACAACATCTTGCCATGAACATTCCTTGCCTCTGGGATTAGACGCTCTAAGAATCACCAGTTAAGTCTAACCCAAAAGCCGACACGGTAAACATGCACCCTGCTTTGGCAGAACCTACATGTCTACCCTTCACACTTCCACAAGATAGACGGCGCACCACGCTTTGGCGTAACCTACGCTTGGTCGATCGAGTTTTTCATGTGTGCCGCTAATGGAAAGCATGTAAGACTTAATATTTTAATGAGGGATTTGGTTTTTATATACATATACATATCCAATCACCACAATACATAGTACGTATCATATACATGCTATATCCCACAGAAAACATGCACAAACGATAAAAAGCGATGATTATGGCCATCCTAATGTGATTCCTCGAGCCAAGAGGAATCACGGTCATCTAGGTCTACATCTCATGCAACCTGTACAAGATGAACTCTGTGCCTTGCCTTCCGAGTTGATCAACTCATCTCATGAATGATCTGTACTCTCCAGCCGGTCGTCTGGGTGCCACCAGCCGATCGGTTGGCTCCTCCAACCGATCGGTTCACCTGGTCGTCGTGCATCTCATCATGTCCGCCACCCGCTCGTCTCGCTCCTCGAACCGGTCATCAACCGATCGGTTCACTCCTTGAACCGACCGTCTGCAAGGTCAGCCGATCGGTTCACGCCTTGAACAGATCGTCTGAGCAGTCATCTTGATGTCCTCTGACCTTCGACATAACAGGAAATAAAATCTATCCTATTATTACATTGCTTTAAAAGGGAAACCCCAAGTTACATTCGGGGGGAGCAAAGGTAGGAAAGAATCTCGAATTATTTCGAGTTACATCAGGAATAAGAGAGGGAAGATCGGTGCGCAGACTGAGATGCAAGCAACCACAAACAACCACACACAGATAGGGGTTTATAGGCCATAATCATGCTACACACATCCACCACAAAACTCGTTTAAGGGCGACGCGTATCGAGTGCATTAATAATACATATCATATATGTAATTAGGGATTTGTGGATTTAGGATTGGACATGCATAAAGCCAATATTATTCACATCGTATGCAATAAATAAAGGCGACAAACCAAAATCGATAATATCGATATTCCTAAAATATAGAGCAGTTGACCTGGCTCTGATACCACTATTGGGTTTTAGGGGAGACAGAGAAGGCAGCGGAAACAAAAACTTTTCTCCCCCAACCCATACCGAGGAAACGCGTCAACGTCTATATAATAGGAAAGGATGGTTTGTGGAATCATACCTTGTCCCGAGGCTTGCTCGGAGACAATACCTCGCGCAATGCGCGGTCTTCAACTCCAGTCTTGGACGGTGTCTGTGCAGCTCTTGGTCGCACCGGGACTGACAACTCCTCCTCCTACCGGACTGTCAGATGACAGTTGTCCTCCTGAGCGGCAGTGTCCTCCCGCCTCTGTAGTAGTCCACACGGACCACGTGGAACTCCACACTCCTTGTCCCACAAGGAAGTGGAAGGAGTCACACCCTCCTGTTGACGTACTAGTCGCCAACACACTCTCCTGCTACCAGTTGCAACTGCAGTTGTCCTTCCCTTGATGCACCTCCCTTTTGCGGGAAGCACTTGCTCGGGATCTCTCACGGTTACCAAAACCAGAGAGAACGACAACTTCACAAAGCAACCGACTTGTATTGAGTTGTACTCTGAGAAGCCCCCAATACCCCTATATATATAGGCGGGTCATGGGACAAGGTTCTCTGTGCCCGGCAATATGGGACTAAAGCAGGAGTAGAAGGGTTCGAGAATTTTCCACAAAAAGCAACCGGTTCGCAACTTGAAATGATCGGTTCACAACTGAACCGATCGGTTCGGCCATTGAGCCGATCGGTTGGACCTGAGCCGATCGTTTGGGGCACTCCAACCGATCGGTTGGTGCCCTGAACCGATCGGTTCATGGTCCTAATCCGGCTCAAAAAGACTTTCCTTGTTTCGTTCTCAATTGGTATCAAATACCAATGTTATTCCCAATCGAATTGGGCAATTTGAAACCAAAGGAAAATTCTTGCCGACATGACTTTCCCAACTGCTCGGTTGCACCAGTTGAGCCGATCGGTTCAACTCTTGAACCGGTCGTTTCAACCTGGGCATGAGCCGATCGGCCTGGACACTCCAGCCGACCGGTTCAGCACCTCAGCCGATCGGTTCATCACATGAGCCGATCGGTTGGGAGCACAGGTTGGGCAAAATCAGTCGATTGCGATTTCAATCAATCTGATACTCCAATCAATGCGTCCAACACCTTGAACCATACGATATTGAGCCATCGACTGATTGAGTGTTTAATTGAACTACTAAACTCCTTTAGTAATCAATCTAAACATTGATTTGTGGGCAAAACTCCTCTTCCAGGTTAAATCCTATGTGTGTGACCCTGCAGGTCCATTTCACATTGGCAGTGAAAGTCCATAACACTTATGACTTCACAAGCAAAGAGCGGTGCCTAGTCACACATCAGTGCTACCCAAGTGAAAGTAGAAAGTTGGAGAACAACTTTCATCCTACAATCCGTGAATGGTGTTACAGTGAATGTATAATTCCTTTGTCACTGATATCCCGAATGAACTCAAGGCATGGAACAGTCATCCTGTCAACGTTCATTCACTCTCTTGATCTCAGAGTAGATTGAAGGAGATATGTATGACATCAATATCACATACTGATTCACACATGCGTGCGCACGCCTATCTCAATCCTACTCATCAAGTGGCCTTGGATATCAAACTCCCTTAGGAGGGACAAATCCCATATCTATCACTCACCCCTCAAAAGCCCCATGTGTCAAAGCCACCCAATCATCACCTTTATAACAACCCATGTTTCAGGACTGCGTTTGATGATGTCAAAGTGTGCCCAACGACATGTGTTGAGTGCAGTGATTTTAGGTCTAAGAATCACACTCACCACCATCACTGTGAGTACTGACTGTGACTACCATCTTATGGTTCCATGTGTCAAACTCACGGTGGGTCTGTCCGGTACACTTGTTCTCTAACAAGTACCTATGTGTTTGGTTTGATATCTCTATATCATGACTAATGAGATTCTGTCATCAACCAACACCACAATCCAATCTTGTGTGTCATTTCTGTCTATCTACCTTCCACAATGACATCCGACTAGGGACATAACAAGAATGTACAAACTCTTAGCATCTGTATGATCTCATCGTTCAGGTCCTCAACCTGAAAGCAGACGTCATTGAGTATTGTCATTCTCTAGACATTCAATCTGTTCTATCACTATCTCATATGACTAAACCAGAAAGAATTGGAAGCTTGCCTTTGGTGTTTATCAAATCAATCTTAATGTATCCCACCAATCATCCCATGATTGGCTCTCAGGGCATACATACCAACAATAACATCATCATGTATGAGAACATCATCATGAAAGCCCTCAGATAATATTAAGATTCATCAAATATCACAATTAGGGTTTCCATGATCTCACATAGGTGAATCATACCCTAATCATGCACATTCATATGTTTTGAAGGTACTTTACTTGAGTTTCCACCATAAATGGTACTTTATCTCTCCTCTTACTAGTAGATAGTGATTACACCACTTTAAATTAGGCTGGGTTAAGTCCTCATTGACTATCATAAGCCAAATCACCACTATCAAGTGATTAGGGTTTGATTAGAACAAGGTATTACTCAATTGAACCTCTAAAGGGCATTTTGGTAAATTACCCATTGATATTCATTATGGGTCAATTCATTAGTCACTTAGTCCCTTAATGTCCTAGGTTACCATTAGGGTTTAGATCAGATCACCATTGAACCAATGTCACCTTCAATTGATCAAGTACAAACAACCTTGAAAACCTTCAAACGATTTCAACCTTCAACCACCAAACGGTCTTGAGACCGTTTGGTCTCAAATGGTCTTGAGACCGTTTGCACTCAAACGGTCTTGAGACCATTTGCTCTCAAACGGTCTTGAGACCGTTTGGGTGTGTTGACCGTTTGGGAAGGTTGACTTCCAAACCTTTTGGTGCTTATGCGGTTTGAAACCGTTTGATCAAAACGACTTGAGATTGATTGGTCCAAACGACATTGAGATCATTTGAGCCCAAACGGTCTTGAGACCGTTTGGTCCAAATGGGCTCAAACCGTTTGGACCTCAAACATGGTTCAAAAGTTACAATCGATTATGGTTATGTATGTTGAAGCCCTCAGTTATCCAAATCCATGTAAACCACTTACAAATTGAGTTAATTAGGATGAGCCTTAATCAATTGGACACCAAATTGACCCTCAATCGAAAGCCAATTAGGGTTAAATCCAATCTCAATTAGGGTTTCAATCGAATAATCATCAATGTTCAACAATGTGAATCAAATCAAGGTTGAACCTATCAATTGACCTCCAATTGGGACCAAACTTGGCCCAAACGGTCTAGAGATCATTTGGATGACCACCAAACGGTCTTGAGACCGTTTGCCCAAAGTTTGACCAAAAACCAAGTTGGTTGGATAAGGGTTGAACCCTAAATAGGTCTAAATCAGCATTTTTATTAATTCCTCAACTTATTGTAAGTGGACCCTCAAACCATCCAATTACTTCAACCCTAGACCTCCAAACGGTCTTGGGTTGTCACCAAACGGTCTTGAGACCGTTTGGATGAATCCCCAAATGGTCTTGAGACCGTTTGTGTCCTTCAACCCAAAACTCAACAAAATCTATACTTGAAATCAACAATTTCAGCCCGATTAGGTTTAGGGTGTTGAAGTGCCTTCAACTCTCAATTGGTTTGAAATTAGATTATGATTCTTTTTAGGAATAAAATTCAATATGTTACCAACAGACCCTCAAACGGTCTTCCCTTGGTCAACCCTATCAAATGGTCTTGAGACCGTTTTGATCCAAACGGTCTAGCAAGATCGTTTGAGATCAAACGGTTTGAGACCGTTTGACCTTAAACGGTTTGCAACCGTTTGGACCAAAAGGGTCCAAGGTCGGTTGATAAAGCTACCTAGAAATTCACGCCCATCATCTTCAACCTCTGTTCAGGTTGGTTACTCCACCGTTTTGCTTGCAAAAGTGCAAGGAAGAAGAGAGGTAGAAGAAGAACTAAGTATACTTTGCGAGAACAAAGATATGCATAAAAAGCAAAGAGTTTAGAGTTATAAAACCTGCCTCAAACGTTGTTCCTAGAGCTCCAAGATTCCAAGCTTCAAGCCTCTAATGGCGTCTTGAGCTCCACAAGTCGGCCAGAGGTGATTCTCCAAGGAAAAGATGGGGATGGTCGGCTAGAACAAAGAATCTAAGTGAGTTAACCATAGAACCAACCTTATATGATGAATTCATCCAAGAATCTGAGCTAGAAGATGGTTCCTTCTCACCTTAGAACTACTTGGTCGTCTCCCTGAGCTTCAGAGCTTTGCCTTGGTCGGTTGAGGAAGATGAGAAATGAAGAGGATAAGTGATACGTTCACTTAGTTTACAAGGGTGAAGGCTTATATACCTTAAGCCATTTACATCATAAGGACCTCTAAAACATGGAATTCTCATCTAAGTCCCTCTTTGTTTCTATGGCACGTCCAAGACATCCAAACTTTAGCAAAGCTCATCAAAACTCAAGATCTAAGGGTAAAGGAAGCCAACTTTCAACTAGAGTACATACATGAAAGGTCTCCTCACTCATACTTAGTGAATTTTTACCACAAAGACCATTTTCCTTATCTGATTACTCATTCATGTGCCCCTTTCATCACTTCTACTCTAAGTGATGTCAAGAGTCATTAAAGATATTCTAGAATGTGTATTTTATAAATTGCACCCCATAATTTGGGTAAATTGCACTTTACTCCAAAATTAAGGTTTTAAGCACAAGGATTATTCCTCAAGCTGCATCTTGATGCCCAAGCTTGGGAAATCCATCATACGTAACCTCATCATTTTCACTCACATGATGTCTCATCATCAGAGGAACATCTTAACCTGTGAAAATTGCAAGTTAAACCCCCTTAACTGGGTAATTTGCACATAGGTCCCTGCATTATAAAATAATACTACAACTTTGTTTTAGAAGGGCAAAATTGAAAGTATATGTTCCTGGGGAACTTAATTACATGCCAGGAAGTAATCACAAGTATATAATTACATATTTAGGCAAAACATCTAGGGTTAGTTTATAACCCAGGTCAGGGATGTTACAGTTTTAGAAACCCTTTAATTGGCTTTGTCGGCGCGGCTCGTGTCCGGCACACAGTGGGTGCAAATTCCACCTCCCCGGGCTCCTTTGTGGGTGTGACCTCAGCTTGGTTTTAATAATTTTTTAACATGTGTCGCATCTCTTTGAGACTGTACTTGCACCTTATTTGTTTGACAACTGCAACCCCTCGTAACTTTTCATCCGCAGTATGTTTATATTAAACAAACACATCAACAAGTCTTTCAAGGATTGAAAAATGGAAAACTCTCTCACTCCCTTTTCATCTCATTTTGATGTTGCAACAGTCAATTCTTTGCATGAGTCTGTGTGATCGTTGGAAGAAGGATCAACTTCTGTTTGCCTGGACGTGTGATTTGCATGTGCACGCTTCGACGCTCCAAGCATTAGTGTATCATGTGAGGATAGACGCTCTACAGTACTGCAACAACATTTGTTGTTGAGTAAGATAGAAATACTCTTAAAGACAATGCATTCTGCACGCATCAATTAGTCGCTAACATCATTTTGTTTCTAAATTTCTTATTTCCTCTAACTAGTACATACAACATTTAGTGCTACAAATATAATGTGGTTTATGTCAAAATTATAAATGCACCATTGTTAAAAATCAAATAACGTATTTTCATCATAAGATAGGGGGCACCACATTTTAAATGTATCTCTTTATAAGACGAACCAACACTATCCAAATTTATTCAAATATATTTTTTCTACATGTTAGATACAACATTATGTAAATTTTATTTAGTTAAATGTACACAAATTGAACATCCAAAACAAGCAAACTCTAAAATAATTATACTAGGACAAGCTTAAATTATAAGTATAATTATAATTATTATGTATCATGAAAAAAATCTATGATTTTTAAGTTTTGTGGTAAAATGTATCCTTATAGATAGACCTGCAAGCTTTTTGTGGTACCATTGTATGTGTATCCCAAGTTTACGCTCCTACACAAAATTAAGGACTCCATTATGTGAATTCAAGAGTATAAGTATCTCTCATGATATGCAAATGATTACTTGGACTAAATTCTAATAAATGCAATTTTAGTCACTCACCATAATATCACAAGTTGTTATCAAGAAATATGTTTTTTATCCATATGTAGAACTTTATTCTATGTTTTTTTTTTTAAATGTGGCCATTCTATTCATCCCGTGGCCTGGGCTCGATCCTGGGACCTCTCACTAACAAACCGAATATCTAACCATCTTGGTGTCTTCTGTTAGACAACTTTATTCTATGTTCGATGACAGACACATCATACTTTGAGATGACAAGAATATAAAATCATATAATCAACGTGAATGTCATTTTTATAAAAATTAGCGATTCATTCATCCCATCAACTGGGGGGGGGGGGGGTGTGTGTTCAAATTCACAATCTCCCGGTCTTACAACATCACCTTTACCACTAGAGTGCCAACGTGGAATGTCATTTCTTATGCATTCCTAAACATCAATTAAAGGGGGAATATTGAAATCACTAGTGAGGAAAATGAAAAAGAAATAGTAATGCGCTACTCCAAATCAAAACTGATATCAAAGAAAATTCACCACCAATAGTATGTGGAGGTCGTAGCACAGGTTTACCCCTTCTTGTGCTAAAAAGCAATATGAGAAATCACAAAACTGACGGAGAACAGTTGCGACCGGAAATTACTAATGTTGGGCCACATCCTTTCTAAACCATGGCACGCTTTAACTAATTCAACTTCTTTCATCAATTTACTATTGCTTTTCAATATCTATTTGCTTGATTAGGGTGGCACAAAAAGGGCAATGCCTATCCATGCCGACATGTGACTCCGTCACTTGGCATCGTAAAAAAATTGTGATTAATCACACTACACCACAATACAACACACTATGTGCATGTTTGTTTTAGCGCATTCGGCCGTATTGGATTGTATAATTAAATACAGGGAGCAAAACATTATGTTTGATTAGCGGGAGATGTAAAAACGAAAGAATCTAAGAATTTTTTATTATAATGGTCATCCTGCATATTGGATTCTATTTCATTTCTGTCGGGCGCCAACATCCCACAGACGACAACGATGGCTGCAATTGACAGCTCCGATCAAAGCAGTTGACAGCTGTGCCCCACCGTCATACCTATGATCAGTGGCAGTTGAGTTGGTGGCTGGGGTAAAAAAAAATTAAATGTCCAATATAGGATTGGAACTCATGACCTTAAGTACAACAACAAAAATGTTAACCACTACACTAAGTCAAATTTTGTATTTTAATATGTCAAAGACAATATATATAGCAACTTTTGTTTTTAATAACGCTATATATATAGCAACTTTATTCTGCATGTGTTGTGAAATATGAGTAATGTATACACAAGGATTCAAACTCGAGACATCTTGGATATGGTTGCAGCCACAAACCAGTCCACCAAGTCTATATTTATGACTAGTATTTGATATATATATATAATATATATTATCAATATAACATTATAAAAATATGTATAGTACATATATATACACTATATTTTTAATTATTTTTTTGGGGGGTGGGGGGCGGCTTCCCTGCCCGTCCCCTTGGGTCTGCCCCTGCCTACAATGACTTGCACTTCTATCAAGACCCAGCTCATTCGTGGGGACACTATTACCAGAGTGGTGTCGTTCCTAACCAGCTGAATATAATGCAACAAGTGCATACTTGTAAATCAAACATAAGTCATATTTTCTCATGAATTTTAAACCCCAGCAGATTACGATTCCAGGGATTGACAAAATGTAGTATTTATCATAATTTAGCTATATCTGACAATCCAAACGTGTCCTATATTGTCAAAAATGTTATATATAACTCTTACTAAGATTATACATAAAATTTATGATGAAGTTATACATAATAAATTAAAATCACAACATATAATTGTGAAACAAGAATATCCTATTCATGTTACACAACAAATGAATGTCAAAATTGTGGATGAACATTGGTTTTTTTTAATTAGTAAATATAAAAATAATCTTCTCTAACTACGTATGCTTTTCCATTCAAAGTTCAAACGTCTTCCTCTTTTGAAACGTATTAAGTCTCACTCCTCACTAATATATATATATATATATATATATATATATATATATATATATATATATATATATATATATATATATATATATATATATATTTCAAAAAAAATATCATATTCAAAATAGATCATCAAGTCTATCTCTCCTATTAAACCATCATCTTCATTTCAAGTATGTAAATTATATTCTATTTTTCTATATATTTATTTCTAATGAGAGAAATTAAAATGATATATAGAATTAAGTGTGATGATATATTTTCTAAGAGAGGGGGAAGTCAAAACTAAAATAGGGTGATAAAATTTATCCTTATAGATAGACCTGCAAGCTTTTTGTGGTACCATTGTATATGTATCCCAAGTTTATGCTCCTACACAAAGTTAAGGACTCCATTATGTGATATCAACAGTATAAGTATCCCTATGCAAATGATTACTTGGACTAAATTCTAATAAATGCAATTTTGGTCACTCACCATAACATCACAAGTTGTTATCTAGAAACACATTTTTTATCCATATATAGAACTTTATTCTATGTTCGATGATGGACATAATCAATGTGGAATGTCATTTTTATAAAAGATTCATTCATCCCATCAACCAGGGGTTTTCAAACTCACAATCTCTCAGTCTTACAACATCACCTTTACAATTGAAGTGCCAATGCGGAATGTCAGTTCTTACGCATTACTGATTGGACTTGAGGATGAGTATCTAAACATCAATTAAAGGGGGAATATTAAAATCACTAGTGAGGAAAATGAAAAAGAAATAGTAATGCGCTACTCAAATCAAAACTGATATAAAAGAAAATTCACTACCAAAAGCATGTGGATGATTGTAGCAGAGGTTTACCCCTTCTTGTGCTAAAAAAGCAATATGAGAAATCCCAAAACTAACAGAGGAATAGTTGAATTACTAATGTTGGGCCACATCCTTTCTAAACTAGGGCATGCTTTAACTAATTCAACTTCTTTCTTCAAATTACTATTGCTTTTCAATATCTATTTGCTTGATTAGGGTGGCACTGATAGGGCAGTGCCTATCCGTGCTAACATGTGACTCTGTCACTTGGCATCATAAAAAATTGCGATTAATCACACTACACTACAACACAACTCACTATATTGACAAAAAGGTTATCTATAACTCTTACTAAGATTATACATAAATTTATGATGAAGTTATACATAATAAATGAAAATAACAACATATAATTGTGAAAAAAACAATATCCTATTCATATTACACAACAAATGAATGCCAAATTAAACCCCGTGACCTTCGGCAGCGTTACCCTAATGGGCCAACGCCCAAGTTGGGCTGGAAAAGGCTTTAGGCCCTGTAAACAATCAATGGCCCTTTTATCAACGTAGCACCTAGTGGTAATCTTCAGGAGTTGAATTTCGGTTGATAGTGGGACGTGTTGTTCTTTCAATGTCTACAACTTCAAATGCATATACATAGCTTCTTGTGAAGGTCAATAGGTCATTTTTTCTATGCATAGGAAACGACAATAGTGCTGTGAAAAAATTATCTATGTGCATAATTTGCATCATATTTACAATTACTTAATAGCACTAAATAGTTATCATACAAATATATTTTTGATTAACCTATGAAGGGTGGTGCTATTATGGTTCTAGAGAAAATAACTATGGTATAAAAATCACACTATAGTTTATTTATTTTAAATGTATATAAATATATGTAGCATAACTTCTAATCTTACTATTTTATTCAAATCAACTACTAGATCTATATTTTTAAGTGGCATTTAATGTATAGAGAGGTAGAAATTTTCAATTTTTATACAATCACTAAATACATAGTTTGTTCTTTTTTGTACAATTACTAAATATACATGTGTCCCTAAAATATTTCCAATAATAGTTTCTTTTATGTATTTTACACTTAATATTTATCTATGTATTTAAAAAAATATGAACATTTGTATAATGGTAATATATAGTTGTTGCCTTTGTAGGAACTATCTAATGTGTTTTGTTAGATTTTATTGACTTGTTTCATTTCAATCTCAAAGATTGAAAAATGAGAAATACATAAGATGAGAATTTGATTTATTACCATATGGACTAGTATGCATTGATTGAGAGATGTAGTTACTAGTGGAGATTAAATCAAGTTAAGATAAATAAACAATTGTGAAAAAATATGGGAAGATATAACAGAGAGATTGAGAGAGTCAAGAAGAGATAACTACACCATTATTACTAGTCATCTTTCTTCATAATTTATTCAAATATTTTATCACCCTCTTTTAGTTTTGACTTCCCCCCTCTCTTAGAAAATATATCATCACACTTAATTCTATATACCGTTTAATTTCTCTCATTAGAAATAAATATGTAGAAAAATAGAATATGACTTACATACATGAAATGAAGAGGATGGTTTAATAGGAGAGAAAGACTTGAGGATCTATTTTAAATAGGATATTGTTGTTTGAAAAAAAAAATATTAATGAGGATTGAGACTTAATACATTTCAGAAGAGGAAGACGTTTGAAATTTGAATGGAAAAGAATATGTATTTAGAGAAGATTATTTTTGTATTTACTATTTTATAAAAAAAACCAATTTTCATTCACATGAATAAAAAAAAGGCCCCTCAATATCTTAGAGGACGGCCGCACAAGAAAATGAAGAAGTTTTCACCCTTGTGTATTGTTGTTGCTGTTGACGATGGGAAGAAAGGGGCAGACATGAGAAAGTAAGGAAGATGTAGAGAATCAGAGGGGAATTAGACAGCGTTGATTGGTTTTTGTTCTATTATGAGTATTTTTGCTGGAGGTACCTTTTCAAGAAGTTTTGTCACTGTGATACCGTATTCAACTTAAGTATTCTTTATATATCTTTTTTGTATCTTATATTGTTTAAGTTCTAGGTTGAAACTTAACAAGAAATTATCTATCATTTTGGTCGTAATAGATTTCTTCAAAGGCATGGCCTTGTGATTTATTCATCATACATTATAGGAATTTTCTACATTATTCTGGTATAGTTGTTGTGGAGGTTTGTGTCTTTAATTTTTTTTTCTAGATATATCAAGACATGCTCGTAGTAAGTTTTTATGTTTCAAATATGTATTTGGGTTATGTATGCCTAGTCCAAGATGGTATTGAGCATACTAGGATACATGAATACATTGCAGCACACATATATCATGAAAAAATTGGTGATGCATGTTCATCCACTTGGAAGATAAAGATGGTAGATCATCTCCATTGTAACCTAATGTAGATACCAATTTAGGGAGAAGAGAGTTCCAAGGGTATGAAATAGGAGGACTTGACCTAAGTTAGCATGAAATGGCTAAGACTCATCTATTGATGGGTTGACAAGTCAGTCTTGATGGGGATCACATGTCTAGATTTTTGTATTTTCCCACATGCCAATTATAGCGGAAACACCTCCATGTATAGACTAGATTTACAAAGTATAAATATTTATATGTAGCATAACAAAGTATCTTGAGATATGTCTTGGAAAGTTTAGAAAAATGATAAATTACACAAGCAATCACATAAATAACACAAGGGATTTTACACACAAAAAGCCCGAAGGGAAAAACCAAAGTCAAATCATGGGAAAATATATGATAATCAAAACGGAAAAGAGTTTTGTCCTAGTTAAAGCCAAAACTTAAAGTATACATATTAGTAGGAAGAGATACATATATTACCTAATTTGTGTGCATCACCAAAAGAATTCTTCTCAAAAAAATATTATTTCACCAACAATATCAAAGATAGAAAAAATTTGAATGATGCAGTGGAGAGTCTAGAGAAGAAAGTAGAGTCATGCAACCCTCATTCATTTTCTTCTTTCATTTATTCTACCTTTTCATTTTCTTCCTTCATGTCTCAAATAGTAGCACAGTAATAGCACCGGTGGATGTGGCTCACCTCTTATACGCAAGAGTATCCTTTGACATCGCCTTAATGGGCTTTATCCAACGTGGAAAGATCCTTACAAGTAGCAAGATGTCCAATCTAGTAAGTTCTATACAAGTAACAAGCTTCATAGGAAATGCCCTTGTCAGGTGTAAGAAAGATTGTCACTAGTGTAGATTTTATTTAACTTTAATTTGTGTATTAATTAATGGTATCTAAGATTCCTTTGATTCGTTCTAGATTACTAAGAAGTATTCTTTCTTAAGTCCATGACATTTTTCTGCCACAAAAAACAATAATAGTCATCATATTTCAAACCTAGTTCCTACAAGAAACGTTTGAGCCAACCAAATTCTTTCTTTGTTTCAGAAGATGTGATTTACTCTACTTAGTAGTAGATAAATCACTACACTATTGCAGCTTTAACACTCAACTAATGACTTCTCCTTCAAAAGTAAACAAATTACATGAAGGTTGAAGGTTGTCTTCATATCAAGATGCTCACTATCAATGTCCAAGCAAGCTGTCAAGCCCAGATGGTAATCTCTAAAGAAAATAACTCATCAAACTCAATCCAATGAAGTTTTTTAAAGCCTTTCACCACAAGTATAGATTTTGATCTCACCTTGTTAGCATTCTTAGATTTCTTTATCTTGAAAACCTACTTTTTCTTAAAATCTATTTAGCATTAAGAAAGTTTGCATAAGTTATGTGTATATTCTTTTTCATCCCATCCATCTTGCCTTGCTTGCCTTTGCCACATGTTTTTCTAGATGTGAATTTTCTTCCTTAATGGTTTTTGGATCTTTATCTTCTATGATCAGTGAGAATTTTGAATTAGAATATCTAATAGACACCCTTTTCTCTCTAGTATACCTCCACATTAGGGGTTCCACTAGGTCTTCGTGTTAGGGTTGCTTCCCATGTTCAGGAGCTTCTTGTTCATGGATGTCCTTTTAATCAAGATCATACTCTACCATATCATCATGAGAGATCGAATCCTCTTCAATATTCATTGAATCAACACCTTTATAGACTAGAGAAGGATAGGGATGGAAATTGAGTGACATTTCCTGCCAACCACACCATATCATACCATACCACTGAAACAACAAATTGTGCAGGCACATGATCCACTTCCCCATTGTTTTCTTTTCCCAATGACTGGGTAACAATGGGAACCCCTCCACTTACCATTATAGGTTACTACACACATGTAACCATCACAACCTCTCCTTCTATCTTCCTAGATGGCAAACTCATGCCATGAACATGTCACCGTTGCCATGAACTTATCCTTGTTGTCCTCATGCATTCATCCTCATCCCCATGCATTCACTACCATCGCCATACAGTCATCACCTCCATGCACTCATAGTCTTGCACTTATCACTCAGTGCATTGGGCATCCGTGGTACGGTCGGCCATGTATGGAGTAGTGCATTCATACTTAGAGGAAGACACTTTTGTCGCCATTGTCGAAGTCCTTTGGAGTTGGCGGTCGACGACCCTTAAAGATCAAATTGTTGCCAGAGAAGCGGTAGAAGTAGGAGTTGAGGCGCATGGATTCGAGTATGTCGATGGCTATCCTTGCAATGGCAAGGACAAGACCATGCGGGCAATGGAGGAGGAAGATCAAAGTAGTGGATGATGAGGGTCGATGCATGAGGCCATCGTTATGGCACACTATGGTGGATCAGGGTAGTTACACTATCATTATAGGCAATGTCATGAACTTCAAGAGGCGGGTGTTGTTACTCCTTGCATAGATATAGGAAGGTGAAGTGCTCACCCTCAATAATGCCTCCATGATGTAAGTATTTTCCATGCATGACAGAGCCACCTCAAGGTGGTCCTTGTCAGCGTTGGTGCATGGTGATAACGAAAGGCTCACATTGATCTATTACACCACATCCGGTGAAACAATATATAGGTGATCCACGAGCAGAGAAAGTCACAAGGCAAACATGTTATGTACTCCCACTCAACCAAAACATAAGTTCGGTTTACCACCATCGTGGCCCCACAGACGAAATGGATGTTAAAAATCCCCTTTTAAAGAGATGGTATGGGTTGGTAGTGGTTCATGGCTGGGAAACCGTAATTATTTCCATCCCTACAGAGGGAACTAACATAGCATGATACTTTTGTCTTCTATCTTCTCATACTTTGTCATCATAATTTGAAATTACATATGGTTTTCAAAGAATATCAAATCTATGAATTAGATCATTACTCATCTAAATTTCTCATCACGTAGAAAACAATAAACAAGGAGTACACCTATCATCAAGCTTTTACATCTACTCCTTAGGAACTTGTAGAGGGAGCTAACATGTCATAATACTTTTGTCTTTTAACTTCTCATACGTTTTCATCATAATCTCATAGTACATATGGTTTTCAAAGAAGATCAAATCTATGAATTAGATCATTACTCATCCAAATTACTCATCACATCGAAAACAATAAAACAAGGAGTACACCTATCATCAAGCTTCTTCATCTACTCCTTAGGAACCTGTTCAAAAACATTTCACCCAAACACTCTAAGGTGAGAGTAAGAAGATGTCCTTCCTACCCAAACACTCTCATATTATCAAAATCCAAGTGATTCAATGGTTCCAAGAACGGTTTTCTCATGCTGAATACCAGGCCCTTCCCAATAAAGCATGAACTCTTTAAATTATACTCAGTCCCATTTTCAGAACTAACATTTTAGATTGTTTACATGTATCCCTTTTAACCATGTCATGGAATTTCCTTGGAGGTATCAAACATTTGACTTCCTCTACAAGCTCTAAAAGGCACACTTTCATAGATGCATCATTAATAAATGGTCACCAAAAAGTGTACTCTCAAGGGTTTCACTTTCTTAGGACCATAAATAGAAAAATATATCATGCCTGATACGTTAAACTTCTTCTCCAAATAATAACTAAATTGGATCCTTTTTTATTTTACTTACAAAAAACTATTACATAGACTAAGAATTGCTTTGTTCATGCATGAAATTAAATATTTATTCTCAAGAACTTGTAACTCTTTCTCATTCATGTGGCCAATACATCTTTTCCCCATGTGTGGAGCTACTCTAATGCCCAAGCCAACCGCTCATGGCTCTAGTAGAGTTGTGGAAAGTATTATTTGCCCCACAAACCACCACTAGCCTCAGCTATGCGCTTTGACTTCACTCACACACAACCTGAGATCAACTTCTCTACATATCACCCATCCCAGTACTACTCCAGGTCGAGCATGCTTAATCACAAAATTCTTAGTGCCCTGAAAAGGAGGTGCACCTTGGTGATATGAATAATTCGATCATTTATTTTAAGATCATTACATCCATGGATTTCATCGAATGTTGATTTTAAAAAGTAACAAACAATACTAGGGCATTACAAACATGTGCATGAGATGTGATCTAGGATTAGGTATAATCCTAAAGGTCATTACTTAGGGGTTAAATTAGGTTTTGACTCAAACCCTAGTTTTCTTCATTTTATTAGTCCCTAAATTTGGAAACCCTAATTAATTAAATATTAACCCTCATTTTTTATTTTAATTATATGTGACTCTCATTTCCATGAAATATTTTTATCATTACACAAGACGAAAATTCATCTGACTATATCACAAAGTAAATGATTGTAAACGTTTAAACAAGACAATCATCAAGGTTAGCATTTTCCATTTTACATTCTATTAATTAGGCATGAAGACTATGGGACAGGAAACAATGATCATCCCAAGGACTTCTTATTATTGGATATTTTGGTGTTATCTTTATTTGGGGAGAGATAATGGCAAAATATGGGGTGATCGAGTTATCTCAACCTTCTATAGTTGATAGAGAAAAGATTGTGCAAGATTATCAACTATAGACTGAGAGATAGAGGTCAAGAGATGGATATACAATAGTCCACATGGGGAAGGGAGAGTTCAGTGCGGAAGTCAACCTCCTTGCCCATGATTTTACTTGACTCGAGGAATTTGGACCCGACAAGTATTCTCCTCTTGTTGACTAAAAGTTTATGTTTTGAATGAAAAATCATGAACCAAAAACTAATTGATAGGCCACATTATAACTTTGATTATCCCTAAATTTAGATTCATCTCTATTAAGATATTAAATGAGTTTAAGAAAATAATCAAGTCAACTAGACAATTAGTTTCTCCAAACTTGTCTTTCAATCAATGATTAGACAATGACTTTGTTAATTATCTATGCTACTAACCAACTTGGAATTTTCTAGATTTTTTATGATCTCAAAATTCATATACCAACTTAATTAAAATATACTTGGTATATAGCAAAGCTACAAATTATTAATTTGATAAATTACACTTTATGGAGTTATTTTTAAACCAAATATGTATGATGTAGGAATCAAAGGGACAATTCAATAATAGAATCAATTAAATCTCATTATTTAGGACTTCCCAAATCTCAAAATGCTACGTTGCTACATCCTTACCCTCCTTATATTATTTTTTCTCTCAAAATTCAACTTTACTAGAGGAAAGATGTGGATGTGTTTCCAATCATATAAGGAGGGTGAGGATGTAGCAACATGTTAGCATAGTCCCAAATTACATCTATATCCCTAAATTCTACTGAGGTGGTAGGGCTAGAAGATAATATGTCTTTCCAATCAATTTTAAGATCTCAAGAAGACCCACATGTAGGATCTCAGATTCCCACTACTTTTAGTTGTGGTGTGAAGGAATTAGATTTTCCAGAACTCATGATCTCATATAGAGAAATGCAAACCCATATGTATTTCAACAATATAATATTTTTTTGATCTTGGGCTCTCTTCAGCCTTTTCTTGATCAACACAACCCTATCCAAAAATTCAATACATCTGAGTTGAAGAAGGTCCTTTCATCTATGTCATTTTAGTGGAGTGGGGAATGACACGACATCCCGTAAAAATATCTATAAGGGTCTAAATTTTGTACTCACATACTTGAAGACTCATATACCCTTGGACCCGCATACAAGCGGGTCCACTGATGCGTATGCTTGGACCCAAACTTGCTAGACCTGTGTACCCTCTATACACAAATAACTACTCAAATAATATGTTATATATCATACTTTACCAGTCTAATTAATATAATATTAGAAATTATATCCAACTCTAATTGTAATAAGGTTGGGACTAGTCATTTAATTGTAATAAGGTTGTGAATAGTCAATATTCTAATTACAATCATGAGAAACATATGGAAAATTAAAATCAAAATAGTAACATGATATTCTACATAATTGCAAAACTATGAAAATGACTACAAATATGTAAACAATCAACTCAATTAATCATCAATAAAGTGTTGTATGTTAGTATCCTATGTAATAGAAATATATTTGGGTATTAACTTATATATAACATAGATGTAATTTTTCTTACATAAATAATATAATGTTTTATATAGAACCTCTTACTTGCATACCCACACTGCATACCCACTATTATTACGGTATGATGCGGCTCTAGATTTTTATAATGTATTTCTAGAACTAGAACCAGACCTGCTAAACTTAATGGGGTATGTGTATGGCTAAATCTGCACCATACCCGTGTCGTTTACACCCCTAGTCTCTACGTTGGCTTGGTAATTATTGTTAAAACCATATTCAACTAGAGGTAGATATTGTGATCATGATCCACCCCCTGTATAGGGCACAAGCCCTTAACAAATCTTTTAGGGTTTGGATCCTATGTTTGGATTACCCTGTGTTTGAGTATGATAAGTGGTGTCGCATTTCCGTCTTGTTTTATGTTCCTCTTTAACTTGATTTCACAGTTGGAAGGTCAGATTAGTATCCAGATCTCATTTGATGGCTCTAGGAACCCATGAAGGTGTACAATATCATAACTATATAGCTCATCTAGGTCAGACACCTTGGTGGTGGTTTTGTAGGAAATGAAGTGTGTGATTTAGCTAAATGGTCCACCAAGACCAATACAATGTTGTACCCCATCTTGGTTCTGGGAAGACCCACCCCAAAATTGTTAGCGGGGATTTCAATGGATTCCAATAATCCATCTAGTTGGTGATGCTAAGCATTCACCATTTGACACACGAGGAAGCTAGTTGCAAGCAATGTTATGTCTCATTTCATACCTTTCCACTAGAAAAAACATTACATGTCTCCATGTATCTTGGTGTTACTGAGATGTATGATATACTTATTCCTATGTTCTTAAAATATTTGAGCCTTTAGTGGAGACTCTTCAAAGGCAAATATATATGTTTATGTATTGATTCCATCCAAAACACATATATGAAGGTGAGTTTGAGTCTTACAGAAAAGGGACTTCATCCTTTTGAGGGTAGGGTTGGTTAAATGAGTAGCAAGCAACTTGGAAAGGAAGTCAAAGACAATCTATATGTTTACCAGGAGAAACTGATTAGAAATGGGCTTTGTAGTCCACCTAGAATACTATTTGAGTCTTTTACATTGGTTGGCCAATTTAGAAGCACAAGTGAGTTCGTTTTATGACTGAGAGAGTTGACCACCACATTAGTCTTAGCATAATGGTAAGAAATTGTGACATTGTAGTACTTTAGATATTCCATACATTGTCCTTGTCATAGGTTCATATCCTTTTGGGTCAAAAGATATTTAAGGCTTTTGTGATCAGTGAAGATAGAGTGTGGCTTCATATAGATAGTGTCATTATATCTTTACGGCATAGATATTTACCACAAGCTCTAAATCATGAGTTGGTTAACTCAACTCATTAGGTTTTGTCTTTCTTGAGGAAAATATGATAACATGTTTGTCATGTTCTAGGACACATCTAAAGTCCATCTTTGATATGTGGATTAAGACGACAAATCTAGTGTTGCCTAGGGTAGGGTTAATACTAGAGCAGGGTTAATACTAGAGCAAAAAGGAATTTCTACTTAAGATTCTACAATTTACTTTAATAGACATCAGACCAAATAAACTTCTTGTTTTTTGTGTAAGGTGGGTGAGTAGAAGAGCTATCTTTGAGAAGTTAGGGATGAATCACTGACAATAAATGGCTAACCTAGGAAACTATGAATATTGGTTTGTTACTAGGTATTTTCAAATCACAAACTATTGCCACTTTGGTTGTGTTCACTAAAGTAGTTCCTCTAATGTGATGTGGTCAGGGAACATAACTCGACCGATCTAGAATTCACATTTTGAGAATTTCCCATAAAATGTTTTTTTCTCTTAGGATGTCAAGGACCTTGAAAGTTGTTCTCAATGTTGCTCTATGTATTGTCAATGAAAACTATAACAAACGTGCCTAATAAGGGTTTGAAAACATTATTAATAAGGTTCACGAGTATGCTCGTTGCATTGAATAACCATGGGAGAATAATAACTAGGAATTCATAGTTTCCATATTAGGTCTTAAAGGTAGTTTTGATTATCATCTTCCATGACTCTAAACTTATGGTACTCAAAGAATATATTACTTTTAAAAAGAATAGGGTATTTTTACTTGATAAAAGAGGACATTGATTCTAGTATAGGGTAATTATTCTTTATAGTGGATTGATTCAACATTTGTTAACCAATGCACATATGAAGTGCCCCTACCTTTTTCACTATAGAGGACATGCACTCCCCAAGAATAGGTACTAAGTCATAGGAAGCATTTGTCTAAGAGTACTTTCATTGTTTTTTTAGATCAAGAAATTCAATGGGTACCATATACATGGGGCCCTATAAATGGAGTTAGTCTAGGAGGTAGCACAATGGATACTTCAACTTCTCTTTTCAAAGTTATGCATGGAAAATCCTTCTAAAACATGTTAGCATATTCTCGAATACCTCTATCTCCTCAATGAGACATACCTTAGAGTCTAGCCTAGTTACTTTGTATATTTTGATTCTAAGGAATGCCTCATTGAGGAAATAGAGGTAGTTTGGGATTGTGCTAACATGTTCTTAGAGGATTTTCTAGGCATAAAAAGAATTTCAAATCTTCATCGATCCAACTCTCAAGACTAACCCCATTTATAGAGCCCAATATAGAAGGAAACCTACCAAGTTTCTTGAGCTGAAAAAGCAACTTCTTAGACTCTCAAACAAAGGTTTCATATGACCTGATACCTCTCCATGGGATTCCCTATCATCTTTGTGAAAAAGGACTGCTTATTTTGTATGCACATTGATTGTAAAATACTGAACCAAGACACTACAAAGAGAAATTATACTATACCTAGAATGGATGACCTCTTTGGCCAAATAAAAATTGTCACATTCTTTTTAGACATTAATCTATGATACAGGTACCATCACTTGAGAGTCAAGGAAGATGATATTCTAAAACCTACATTTAGGACCCATCATGGCCACTATGAGTTCCTAGTTTTGGTTTGGGTTATCCAGTGTGTTGAGCATATTCGTGAACCTTATGAATAGTGTGTTCCAACCCTTCGTAGTTACTTTTCTAATAGTTCCCATTGATTATATCCTTGTATTTTTTATATCATATATAATTATTGACAACAACTACCAAGGCCCTTGACATCCTTAGAGAGAAAATTTTCTATTGGAACTTCTTGAAATGTGAATTTTTGGTCGAGTGAGTCATGTTGCTTAGACACATAATATTAGGAGGAACCATTCGAATGGATCTAGCCAAAGTGGTAACAACACATTATTTGCTAGCACCCAAGTTACCAACCAAAATTCACAATATCTTGTGATTAGTCGGTTATTAGAGGATTTATATCCCAAACTTCTCAAAATTTCTCTCCTTCTCACTAAGATACAGAGAAAAATGAGAAGTTTGTCTGATCCAACATCTCCAAATCTAGATTTGGGGCTTAAGGAGAAGATCACTTTTACTCCACTATTGACCTTACCCTCAGGAAACAATGGATTTTTCATCTTTATCTTTGTGTGAAGATGGGCTTAGGATGTGTCCTAGAACAAGAAAGACATTTTGTCACATTGTGTCGAGGCAGATCAAATCCGATGAGTTGAATTACCCAACTCACAATTTAGACCTTGTGGTAGTCATCTATGTCCGGAAGATATGACAAGGCTACCTATAGAGAGGCACATTCCACATATGCATTGAAAATAAAAGCCTAAAAGTATCTTTAAACCAAGAAGGTCATGAACCTTTGAAAATGATAATAAATATAATATATAAGCCTACAACATCACAATTGCCTACAATCCTAGTAAGGACAATGTCTTGAACAATGCTCTCAGTCATAGGTGACTCACATGTGTTGTTGGATTGGCCACCCACTGGAGCATTTGTAAGAGTTTACCTGGAGACCCTATATAATCAATTTCATCTAGACAACATTTATATCATTTTTGACCTACTTTTTGAGTTTGATGAAGCTCAATTAACCAACCTTACCCTCAAGTAGGTGAAAGCCCTTCTCTATAAAACTCAACCCACCTTTTTGTGGGTGCATATGGAGGATTTCAATACAAGCAATGCATCTGGGTCACCTCCCACATTTGGAATCTCCCTTCCTCACATGGAATGAAACCTGGACACATCTCCACGTTCCTCACTCATGCTCAGACTGATAATCTTACACAATATTTTCTCTATGAGCTCTGAATGGTAGAGGTGAACTCAACTAGCCCATGTTTCATCATCATCTCCTCGAATTTAGATGATCCCCAAATGTTGGATAATAAAAAATCCTAGGGATAATCTTCATATCCTCTCCCTTAGTCTTGAAGCCTATATTAGGACACCTATTTCACCCCTCCATCTCCTCAACACAACCCAACTTACAATTTCCCTTAAGATCCCCTACAACAATCCTTGTACTCAATCTTCTTCTCTGACCAACTTAACCCTATTTTCTTAGAACTAGAGAAACTTTAGCCAATTCCCTTGGCCCAAAGCACAACAAGGATCTAACTAAGGAATCACAGCTCTCAGAAGGATGTAAGGAATGCCCTAATACCTCCACTGGCCATGTCTCCTATTATCATGAAGCTCATCATTAAAGTAAGTCATTTGTCCATCACAGACACCCCTAAATGGAAAATGAGATTTGTCAAGCCTCTACGATCCTAATCTTATCCTTAGGTCACTAAAAAATGAGGTATTTTATTCCCCTATACCTCCCAATTTCCTGTTCTCTAACCCAACCCTTAGATACACTCTCTGATAATCTCATAGCCTATTGTAAGGATCAGTGGCCTTGCCAATCTCAGCCAAATGCAATCCATTTGTTTGTTATGACTTCCACTCACTGAAGATGAAAGTCAATCATACAGTTGACTCCATGGTTGCCTATCTTGTGTGGGATAATGAGAACGCATCCATGTGAGGGATTTACCCATATACCCTTGATCTACATGATCAAACTTGATCACAACATACGGGCAGTGTGGTCCTTTCCCTCCAATAAAAAAATAGCTTGTGACTGCACCTAAAGACTAATGTGATAGGCTGTGATTATCCATCATACATTAACTTTATAAAATTATGGAAAAAATTATAGTTCCAAATATAGACATTATATGCCAAATTTATAAGAAAAATGTAAAACCCAAACATAATAATTTCAAGGCATAATTTTCACTATAGTTCCAGAGTGTATTTTTTGATGCTTATGATCGAGAGAATTTAGAATGAAAAATCCTAACAATTATGATTATATTATTACATTTAAGAATCGTTAACTTTGTGATATGGTCTGATGAATCCTCATCTTGCATAAAGGCAATAAGAGTTCTTGAAAATAAGACGTGTATAGTTGATCAATTATATTAGATACAGTGATTAGTTAGGGTTCTAAATTCAAGGACTAACAAAATTAAAAAATTAGAGATTGAGTCAAACCCAAATTTAACCATTGAGTTGAGACCCTTAGACCATTCCTAAATCCTAGATCATATCTTGTGCATATGGTTCTAATGCCCTAGTATTGTGTGTTAATTTTGAGTTCAAGTTGGATTTCTTAGACACTTCATAGTCATTAAAAATGTATGTGGGTAATTACAAGTAAATTCTATTAACATGCTTGATTTTTGAAGATTGATGGAGCTTTATTGAAGTTTATTAATTATGCAATTTCCTTGGTTTTTTCAATTCTTGCAATTTCTGAAGACAAATGTGTATCACCTATGTAGTTAAGAAAATTAAAATCCAATAACATAATGATGGTTTAGGGATATAATCACTCCCAAGAACTATGGATCGGTCACTAAGAGAGTGACTGCAAATTGATGTGAATAGCATGACTAGATTCCATTGTTGGAACAATCGACATGAAATTTATTATCGGGACAAGCTCCACAAAGCCTTCTTTTGGACAAAAGACACGCATGCTCAAGGATATAAAACAATTATGGGTTAGAAATATAAAATGAAAATGAAAATTTCATTACTTGAAAATATTTTAATAGTACAACCATATTTATTTCTACATATAAATTGACACATTTTTGTTTCACCCACGTACACATAATAGGAATATGATGACTACATTTTGAATGTTAGTGAGTCAATTCAGTTTCATATCTGGAAAATTAAGAAATGCACTTCAAGAGGAATAAATAACATGGCATAAATTTAATACACTTGGAGGATTAGATAGTTTATTTCCAATCATTTCATTTCAATTCGTTTATTTCCCTTTTTGAAAAAACTTATGTAACTCCTTAGAGGATTTCTTCTTATCCTACAAATTCTACTCAAAAACTCTTTTTCTTTAAATTATGAAATTTTATTCACCATTTATTAAATTTGAATGATGGGAATTTTAATAAAGTCTGTTGCTTCTCTGATCTGCCTTTATTCGGGCTCACGAGAGGAGTGCTTCATTACAAATGATATCATAGCTAGTTTTTCTCTAATAGGTGGGGCCTACTTGGACATGTGGCACACTAGTCTTCAGTGGTGCAGTCCGACCAAGTTGGAAAGGGTTATCCACTAGGTTAAGATGGAGCTACCACTTATACTGGTAGTTGTGAAGAGTTGTGTGTACATGATCCATTATAGGTTTGCCTTGGAATGAAGAAGCAATTATGAGGATGTATAATTGAGACTTGATGAGGACGTCAAGAGTATAAGTGAGGGAGCTTGTAACATTCCAAATTCTAAGGTTTCAAATAAAATGATCTTAAAAAGAATGATTAGACGACCCACATCATCAAGGTGAACCTCCTTTTTAGGCAACCCATCAGTAGGTACTCCATGGTTTAAGTATACTCAACCTTAAATAGTATTAGGTTGGATGAAATGTCAAATGTTGATCCTTGACTATGCGTGATTGAGGACAGATCACATAGTAAAGGCCAGTGGTGGTTTGTGGGTGTAGTCATCATTCCAAAAACTCTACTAGAGCCTCAGGTAGTGGTCATGGGCATTGTAGGGACCCACTCTATTTTCCTAACCTAACCACTCAGTGTCCTTAATATATAGAATCAATGCATCCTTAATGGAGGGGGATGTTATCCGTATGATGTGGCTTCATTTCAACATTTTATACATTTAACTGCATTCCTTCTTTTTTTTAGTTGTACACATTCTCAATTGGATAGTCATCTACTAGAATTATGAAATTTCTTTACTTTTTCAGATGTTTTAATCTAACAAAATATTGCATGGGTTTTTCTTCTTCTAATGGACATTCTTCTTCTCCTAGTTATTTCTCTCCATCATAGCTATGTTTTGATGAATTTTTCAATATTTTATCAAGATTTATTACTTCGTGTGATTTGACATTCTTAATTAAATTAAGAAATAAAATTCTTGATTTATAATTACATGAAACATTGATGGTGTGTATAGTTTTTTAGTTAATAATTCATTTCATTTAACTTGTCATTAATTAAATTATAATATGGTATATGTACTATGCAATCAGATCTAAATGCCTCAATGAAATTTCGGTATAAATTTTAGTTACTTTGTGATAGATTACCTGCATGACATGATTATTACGAATTGTGTTAAAATTTTAACTGTATTGGTGGTTTTTATATTCATTTCATAATAATATTATACTCATGATTAAGTTTTAATTGTGCTACCATTTGATTGTCTTCATGATGTGCTCATGTTTTATCCATGTTTAAATTTAATTATGTTAGGGACTTACTATATAAATAGATAAAATATTCCTACATTTCTTTAGAGTTTATTTATCTATTAGTTTAATAATTCACCTTATATATGTAATGATAACATATGCATGACTTGTAATAATATACAAATGTCATTTGGTACACTTGCATGAGTTGTTAATCTACACTTTGATGGTCTATTCTTATGTGGAGTCCATCTCTAGCATCTACTAGAGTAATCAATATTTTAATTATGAACATTTTGTGAGAGTTCAAACCTTACACCCACAACCAGCTGACACTTGGATTAACAATACTCTCCATCACCCTATCTTCATTTTTCATAGGAGAAAATTGTATGCATGTCCAAACCGAAGATAGTGATGTCTTCAAAATCATTCCTCCTAAATATTAATATGCGTCATTGGAAAGTAGAAATGTATAACGTGAGTTAAGAAGAGGGATCATATTTAATTAGTTATATTTAATTGGATTATGAAAAATGGAGAATGATTACATGAGTCCATGGCATCAATTATTGAACTCCAATCACTATTGTAAATACCATTATATATGAGCAACCCAATTCTTTTAAATACCCATGCAATGATATTGAAATGAATGATGAGAAAGTAAACAAAAATGATTGGGGTGGTGACTAAGTAACAAAATAAATGATGATCAGATGATCAACTATCCTCATACATAATTTAATTTTATTAATGATGGTGACATGAATCTGAGTTTCATATATAGTCTATTTTCAAAGGATGGGGTTGAACAAAACCATTGTTCAGAGCTATGGAACTTTCAAAGATGATGAATGGGTTGATAACTTTGACAACCTATTGATCATGATTCTGTCATGTCTGGTGCTGAAATTTATAATGGTCACCTAGTTAAAGTACAAAACTATGGCCGTTAAGATGAGTCATATGATGTGTATACAAATATAATGTGGTGTATTTTATGGGGGAGTGGTCTATCGACAAGCTTTTCACTCTTGTTTGACAAACTGGTTAAACGTTCCCATAGAGTTTGCATTTTTTTCATTCCAAATGGATGTGTGGCATATGTAAGTTCACTCTTTATATTGGCAAACAGACTTGTAAAATGTATGTATTGAATGAGGATCATACCATGTAAACAAAATGTTATATTGCATAATTATGTCAATTTTAATTTCATGATTGTATACTCCTACAATGGGAATTAGTAACATGACATTTTTTATTGAATTCGACCATCTCATATAGGAAGGCATACATGCCAGGAAGAAGGGCATATACAAAACAAATTGTGTTTGGGGGATCCAATGTATGTCATTTTATTCTTGAACTACCGATCACACATTATATACCACTGAATTTGTACAAACATAGCTTATTCATGCTTGTTCATAAAAAATGAAGGCATCAAACATTTGATTGAGTGGTTTTTTATTTTGATCTAGCTATTATCCATTGGGTCCATTGCCTTCTTGCAGTTATTATTGATAGAACATTTGTTCTTATAAAATATGGTAGCACTCTTCTTATTGCTTGTAGAATAGATGTTGGTGATGGAATTTATCAGTTTTCATTTTTCATTTTTCATTTTTAAGAAATAGAGGATTAAACCCTGGTGTATATCTTCTCTTTATGATTCTATATGTTTACTCTTAAAATAATTTGTATATTATTTCTAATAAGATGGGTAGAATTATGGATACTATATAGAGAAAATGTCTCATGCAACACATCAACTATGTCTTTGTCACTTTTGTGAACTCTTAAACTAATTAGTATATTATTAATAGGATGGATATAATAATGGATACTATATAGAGAAAATGTCCCATGCTACACATCAACTATTTCTTTGTCACTTTTGTGAGAAATTTTGTACGAAACTTGGTTGTATGCAAAGTCAAAATCTCAAAATGAAAGATCAACTTGTATATGTATTCCTTCCGATAGATGAGAGACTGAGATCTAAGATATCAATTCAACTAACCATAGATGGTTGTACAAGTAGGCCCATCAAATGGTCTCCCTCATTGAATTGTGCTTCATATATGGTTTAGAAACTTGATATGTTACAAAATTGATAAAGGGGTGCCTAAGGGTTATGTAGATCTACTAATTGGGGAACTCATTGGTTGGTGTTAATGCTTTTGGTGAGAGTAAACTGACCCTTAAATAGGTACAGAACAACCAAAGGTTTTCTCAAATATTTCAAAGAAAAGTTAGAGATGTGAATAAAGCTATTAAATATCATAGGTGACACAATGTGTTAACAAGTATGAGTTTGATATTGTAGACATGAAAGGCGCAATCTTAATGTCCATTGTGTCAAGACATTGTAGTTTTGGATTATGTCAAGAGTTACACCAAGAATGTCTACATGTTCGGTCATCTACTTTGGAAACTTTGATTGCATCCACTTATTGATAAATTGTTATACAATACAAAGACAATATGACATATTGATGTGAATTTATTGGTATTTTGATGAAAGTAATCAATTTACCCACTAATAGTTTCAATTTTATCCAAACAGTTTGGAAGGCCATCGATTAGAAGGAATTACAAAATCATTGATATTTGATATGAATTAGGCATTTATAGTCATTTTTAGCATGGGAGGAAGACTAGAGTAAACAAACGTGAATCATGCATTGATTGTATTGCCATGGAATTTTCGTCTATTATATATCATTTTAATTGCAACATTCCTTATATTAGGTCACATGATGCTTCCTGTTGTAGGGCATGTGTTTTTCCTTCTTTTTGGTCATGTTGAAGTTAATCTTCCTACTTTCAAGTCACGTCATTCATCAATTTTACTTTTTAGTGAATGTATTGGAATGTATTTTTATTAGTCAATTTAAGAAAAATTATGAAAATTATTGTGGTATTACCATGGTCGTATATGTTTTTTTATTATTGAGTGAACATGTAATGCAATTCCACTCTTAAAACGTTGTGTCATCTAACATAATTGGTGTAATGTAATGTTTTTCAAGAAAATTAATTTTAATGCGATAAGTCTAAATAAAAATGGTTACACATTTCAATCTACATTTCATTTTCTACCTTATAATATATTATATATTTTGGTTCATGTTTATTATGCATGGATGTTAAAGTGACAATAGTTATACACTTTACATGACTAATATGGTTTGTAGAATGTCTAGTTACTAACTAGGAGTCCCTGCTAACATTTATTTAGTAGGTTTTGGGCTTGTACCAAAATTGAATCCAATCTTGTTAGATATGATGTTCATCACCACCCTAGCAAATCAATGGGATAGTGGTACAAACACATTCTAGCCTTCATGTGTTAGATGATTGTTATACCTCATGGCTTGGAAATGACTTTAGGTCTCATGTTAGGCATAGAACAATGTATCTCACACTGTCCTATAGACCCAAACCCAAGATAGTTTCTATTGTGTGTTCATGTTTGTGACCACTACTTAAGTACTCATCCATATGGAATGTCCTATAGGTTCACTTAACTTGGATGGATGAGATTCTTTCACATTTTTTTAGACCAATGGGATTGATAGTTCCATCCCAAACTCAGTGTTTTATGCACTAGATCCTATCTCATATACTTCCTTGTTTTCTACCTAATCTGTGTTAGCACAAAGGTAATTTCTAAAAAATTTGTCTGAATATTGATATTATCTACTTCTGTGCAAATTTTGTAAGGATATCCTTTTTCTTGAATTCAAATGTAGGCCATTACTCATTCAAATGCTTTACCTAATTCATCATGTGGCTCTACTTTAGGATGTGAAATGCATTTTTTTTAAAGACACCACATTCATTACATTAAAGCCATACGACATCTACATGTAAAGGGAGATACACTAACCAGACAAAAAAAGTAAAGAGCAGATACAATAACCAGAAACTCATATCAAAACGTGATAAGTACAATGATGTATTGATCTCTCTTCTATATTGCTGACCAAAACAACTTTTTATGAGAGATTCCTTCAACCTGAGATTATATCTGATATAAAGTATATGCTCCAAACCAGTGACCGAAGAAGGGATCACCTTCACACTTTCTGCCATATAACAAAGAAACAAAAAAAGACCTAACATGAAAGGAGGACACAAACCACACGAAAACATAGAACCTATAACTCACTAAAGAAAACTGCAAATAGAGAGAAAGATAATAGAAAACATGTCGCAATATGACACCAGCAGAAAAAGCCACTACGGATCCCTATCAAGGACAAGCAAAGGAGCAGAAAACACCAGAGGAAGAACAAGGATGGGGGATAGAAAACACAGCAGAACCCCACCACCACTCACCAAGAATCCTAACTCGATCAAAATCTAGGGATTAACGGGAGCAATGCCTCCAAACCCAAGACCCCTGATTATCCCCTACCCCAGCAAGCCAACAGAGAAACCGAGGGAACACCCACCAAACCTCAGATGGCAGAACAGACACAGACAAGTAAGAAACGGTGACAGACAACCCCACCACCAATAAAAGGTGACAAAAAAGGATAATATACTGCCACAGACCCAACCAAACAACAAAGAAAACCAAAAATAGAAAAAGAAATAGGAAAGCAGAGGAAAGGGGGAAAGATCCAAGCCGCGAGGACCAGCTCGGTGGAGGATAGGGCTAGATCCGCCTGAGGGGGCTGCAAGGAAACCCACTGTGGCGTGCCCCAGTTGTTACCACTGCTGCCAGGCTCTACCGCCGCAGACACCTGAGAGAAGTCTGACCCGAGGTACGAAACTCCACCTCCAAAGGATAGGAGAGGCAAGGACGAATCTGGACTAAACAGCGGTCGCGAACTGGATCCGAGCAAACATGGAGTGGAAGAGTGGCCCGGGGGGAGTGGGAAGGCACTCACCAGTAGCCTGGAGCCCCTCCCCCAAGCCAGTTACACCACAGGGGAGCCCTAGTCATCCCTTTTCGCCAGAGCGGAGCGGAGTGGACAATTATTTTTTATATCCATTCTGAATATGAGTTGGATTGGGTGATATTTGATAGTATTATTTGGTAGATATGTATTATGTGTACTTCAGCTTCAGGACTGCAGGATGTGTTCCTGGTCCGGCTGGTGGAGTGTCACACAGATAATGTTATTGTTATGTATTGATTTAAAATGCTTAGAACTTGACTTATTACTCATGCAGTAGTATTCTTAATCTAAACTAAGAAGTATCTACTGATTTTCTCACAGACATGCTCTAAAGGATGTAAAAAAAGTTATAATTGGTTTAAGTGATTACCTTATATGTATGATTAAACTACCATTGCAAACTAGATTTTCCTTATGCTAGAACTATCTACTATACTTTTCAATATTTTCAAGTTCCTTTGAGTTCATTATAACTAATATGATGATGATGCATGTACCTAGCTTGAGTGGGAGGTATCCACTCACTGGGGCTCTATATGAGTCTCACGAGGTTGTTTCAAATGTTTTTTTAGGTATAATGCTATCCAGAAAAGAGGTTGTGACAAAGAAGATATGAATAGCATAATCTAGATAGATTAGAATATCCTTGTACTCTCTCTTTCCCAAGATGGGTTGTAGACTAAGTTTGTTAGTCAATGTACATGTATCCGATGTAAATTGAACCAGATATGAGAACAAGAATTGATTTTGGTTTTAATGGAGTTGAATAATATTTGTGATATCTAAATGTGATGTCCTTAATGTGATATTGATTTATGAATTTGTGAAGAAAGAAAAAGGAAAAAAATTATCTATGTTTTTTCATATATTGTTTAATCGCCTTTATTGAGAATTCATTGTTTTATTTCATAATCTGGGTTTAGATTTTTAGATTATCTCTAATGGTTGATATTTATGATAATTAAAAGAGAGGTCCCAACAGTAATTGGCTCATTGAGTTGCTTCAGCCTAGCTTCTTCCAATCTAGCTTTCATACTTTCTTGGGTGGGATCCCCGTGAACCTTTATGTATTTGAGTACTTCATCCTTCGGTCTTTCTATTTTTTTTAATCTCCTCTTGTATGAGTTTTTACTTGATTTTATCTACTCAATCATTCTTTTGGCAAGTCTTAGTGAGAGTTAGGGTAGCTTGTTACCTATATTTCCCATAATTTGAGTTGAATTGCGATGTACATATATATGTATATCTCGTGTAGAAAGTTAGGCTAACTGGTAATATTGGAAATTTGGAGTAACCATTGAGCTAATATTAAAACAGATTGAGGAGGAATATACCACCCATAGAATCGAAAGTATTAGTTGGTAAACTCACACAAACTGATGGTGGTGTTTCACCTTATGATGGTTTGAAAACCAATATAAGATTGACTTCTGATGGGTCCTGAAACTAATGGAATAATGATGGTATTTGCGGGTTTTTCTACCAACATTTTCTGATGGATGGTACCTACTTTGGGAACTGAAGGTTTTAGTTCCACAAATCAATGGTTATGGAAACCAAGGCAAATAATTTTGAGGGTGGAGATGTAGTGCAAAACACGGAAACTGGTAATGTGAAAACCAAATATTAGAGTATAAAGATGAAAAGGAAGACACTGGAAATGTTGGGAACTAAGGAAAAAAGAAAATATAGGGAACAACCTACCAATGGTGATCATCATCCTTGCAAGCTTAAAGGCTCGGTATCATTTGGTCAAAATAAAGAAGGAAAAGAAAGTTCTTAGGGAGAAACTGATTGTTGTTGAGATTCGCAATCTTCTTTGAGCCTCCACTACTTTAGAGTCCCAAACGACTCTTCATGCTCGACTTTTCTCTCATATCGATACTATCATTATGTATACCACAACATCTACTTCTCTGCACCATCTTGTAAGGTTCCACGATGAAGCCTTCTCCTTCTGATGGAGGATGTAGAAGATGTGTGTGAACTAAAGGTGGCAAGGCGATGGTGCAAATCATCCTTCTTTCGATGGAGTTATGTGAAGTAGATAGGGTTAGGGTTTAGCTTCCCTCTGCTAATTTAACTCCAATTGTACATCAGGGCATATAAGTGGAGGGTCCCCTACTTCTTTTATAGTAGTCACGTTACATGGTGGTGGGGGCATGTACAATGTTCAATATACAATTTTCTAGATTCTGATGGTAGGTTATGATACACCTTATGAAGCTAGGTCAATTTCCTTCCATTTGATGGTGAGTCCAGACTATACAACTCGATGGTTGGTAAGTCATTTTCTTTGTAATGGTGATGTGGGGTTATTCAAACTGATTGTTGATTAAAACCTTTTGTTTTTAATGGAAGGTATGACCACTAAATCAGAACCCAATGGCCTTCCTACTACCCTAAACTCGATGTTTAGCTAGTAGTTGATCTTTCAAGGATGAAAGTTGATGGCTATACTGACTTGGCTTCCAAGGTTTCCAGGTTTCTCAAATGATGGTTGAGAAAATATCCCAACCGATTGAAGTACCTTCAAATGGTTAAATCATTTTTAGGTCATTCACTAACTTTATCCTATGCACACTAAAATTATAAAATAAAAGCAATGTTAATCTAGAAAGATGACATAATAGATGAATCTAAAGGCTAAAAATATATGAAACAAACTCTAGTTATGGAGAAGTTATATAAAGTGAAAATTCAAAATACATAGTTAAAAAAGACTTGGGTTGCCTCACAAGAAGTGCTAATTTATAGTCTTTAGCTTGAATTTCTATGGGGTCAAGGATGATCTTGTTCTACCGATGCTGAAGGTGGTTCATCTAGATGAATCTTTGTTCCCTATGTGAAAGCATCATCAATTTATTTTCCCTGCAAACATTCACAAGGAAAGTTCCATACTTCTCACTAAATAATTCCATCATTCTCGACAGATATATCTTTGACACAGTGAATGGCCCCGACCATCTTGATCAGTGTCTTTGAGGGAAGAGTCTTATGCTTGACTCAAACTATAGGACCTTGTCTCCTTCCATGACAAATTTTCTTTTTAGGTGGGCATCATGCTACACCTTGGTCCTCTGCTTATATATCCTAGCATTCTCATATGCATGAAATCTAAATTCTTTGAGTTCCTAAAGCTACAAGAATCTCTTCTTTCCTTCTATATCTGGGTCCATGTTGAGGAACTTGATGGCCCAAAAGTCTTTATGCTGGAGTTCAAATGGAAGGTGGTACGCCTCACCATATATTAGTCTATAGGGAGTGGTCCCGATAGGATTTTTTGTAGGCCATATGATATTCCAGAGGGCATCATTGAGCTTCTTTGCATAGTCCTTTCTATGCATCCAAGATTCTTTTCCAGAATTTATTTGATCTATGTATTGGACACTTCAACTTGTCCAAACATTCATGGGTGATAATGGGTGGTAATCTTGTGTTTTACTCCATACTTTCATAATAGGGCCACAAATTGTCTTTCACCAAAATGAGAACCCCAACACCTATCATGGTATGTGGGAACCCATATTTTGGGAAATTAACCTTCTCAAATAGCATCATCATGGCTTTTAAGTCACAAGTAGGAGTAGACACTACCTCTACCCACTTGGATATGTAGTCAACCACAACTAGGATATACTGATTGACTTGTGATTAAGGAAATTCTCCCATATAATCGATTCACTTCTATCCAATCTAATAAAGGCATCTTATTCCTTTTTGATATGTTTCCTATACATTGACATTTGTTGGGAGCCTTTGTATTAGTGTGAGCATCTTTGAACAGAGTAAGCCCATAAAAGCTTGTCTGTATAATCTTAGTGCCAGTCCTAACATTACCCAGGTGCCCACCATACATTGAAGAATGACACTCATAGAAGGTGTGGTACTTCCTATGGACTACATCATATGTACAAGTTATCATTGCATTTTCTAGAGTGAAGGGCGTCATCCCAATAGTAATGTTTCAGGTTGGAGAATGACTTTTTTGTTTTCATTATAGGTGATGTCTGGTGGCAATTTCTAGCATTGTAAGTAGTTTGAAATATCAACAAACCATGGTACACAACTACATTCTCTTTTTCTTTCTTATCTATAATGTTGTCTTTGAATTCCTACAGTAGGAGTGACCACCTTAAAAGCCTCGTCTTTGTATCCTTTTTCTACATCAAATACTTCATAGCTCCATGATCAGTATAGACTATCACCTTTGATCCTGCTAGGTAGGAACTAGTCATAAACCATGACCATCATTTCCTTCTCAAATCTGGTATAATTGATTTGAGATTGTCAATTTTTTTGCTTGCATAGTATATGATGTGGAACTTTTTGTCTTTCTTTTTCTCTAAGCTGCTCTAACTTCATAGTCACTTGCATCACACATCATTTTAAAGGGTTCCTAACATGGATCTTGAAGGATTTTCATAGTAGTAAAACCCCTTCATGGTGTTTAAATCTATCAAGCATTCACCAATAAAATAAAAGTGTCATCTTTAATAAGGAGATTGGACATAGGTTTAGAGGTTTTTGAGAAATCTTTAATAGACCTCCTATACTATCTAGCATGTCCAAGGAAACTTCTTGCATCAATCATAGATTTAGGAAGTAGAAGCTTGATATAGATTCCACTTTACTCAAATTGACTTCGATTCCCTTTTGAAAGATCTTATGATCGAACACAATTCCTTCTTGTACCATGAAATGACACTTTTCATAATTCAACACAAGTTGATTTTCCTCACAACATAAACAAAATGGAGACAATTTTCTTAAGAAATCATCAATATTTGTTCCATAAATGGAAAATTCATCCATGAAAACTTCCATAATATCCTCTAAGAAGTTTTTGAATATGGAGATCATGCACCTTTGGAATGTTGCATGTGCAATGCACAACCCAAATGACATTCACCTAAAGGCATAAGTTCTATAAATATAGGTGAAGGCGGTCTTCTCTTGGACATCGGGGTGTATGGGAACCTGATAGAATCTTGAATTCCCATCTAGGAAGCAAAAGTATGAATGGTGAGCCAGACACTCTAAAACTTGATCAATGAAGGGCAATGGAAAATGATCTTTCTTTGTTGTAGCATTTAATTTTCTATAATCAATACACATTCTCCACTCAATGACTGAATAGGTTGCTACCTCATTACCATTTCCTCCTTTAACTATTGTCATACCTCCATTATTGGGCAAAACATGAATGTAACTTACCCATTCAGTATCGTTGATGGGGTAGATAATTTTCACATCTTGAAAATTTGTAACTTCATTTTCAGCAACATCTTCAAATTCTGGTTAAGTTTCCTTTGTCCTTGGGCTATAGGTTTTGCATCTACTTCTAGGTGGATCCTTTGCATGCAATCAATAGGACTCAAACCTCCAATGTCATCCAAAAAATAGCCAATTGCTTTTATTTTTAGCTTGAATTCATACAAAAATTTTCATGTTGGTCTTTCGTCGGAGTATAGTTTATGATAACATGTCTCTCTCTTCATCATCTATAAATTCATACTTCAAGACTCTAGGGAGATACTTCATCTCTAGCGTGGGATTTGGCATTCCTTTCTTTAGAAGTCCATTCTAGCAAATCATATTTCATAGTTTTTATGAATGCATCATCTTCATCATTGTATTCATTCTCTATTTGATTCAGATAATTGAGTTGTTCAATGACCTCTTTATCTTCTTCATTAGGACTATAATTATTTAAAAATCTCATTGGAGGATCTACCATCAAGTTCTACTCTTGAAATTCCTCAAAAATTGGTTATAGCATTCCATGAAGTAGAATGATTCAAAGAGGGAAGGCCCCCTCACATAGTCTTGGATGTGGAAATCTATATGGTCTTTTCCTACTCTTATTATAATAATTCATAATTCTACATCAATTAAATCTCTCACTTTAGAAAGGAATGACCGTCCATGGTGTTTTATCCTATGGTATTCTTCTCCTTAACTTCCCCTCATAATTGGTTATAACTATCCATGAAGTAGACTGATTCAAAGTGGGAAGGTCCCCTCATAGAGTCTTGGATGTGGAAATAAATATGGTCTTTTCCTACTCTTATTGTAATAATTCCTACTTCTACATCAATTAAAGATCTCTCATTAGAAAGGTCCCCTCATCAGAGGATCTACAATGGCTCCTGAACCTCCTCACAAAATTGGTTATAACTATCCATGAAGTAGAGTGATTCAAAGAGAGAAGGTCTCCTCATATAGTCTTAGACATGGAAATTGTAATGGGTCTTTTCCTACTCTTATTGTGATAATCTTGATTCTACATCAACTAAAGCTATCCCAAAAGAAAGGAATAATCTTCCACAAATCACCAAGCACATCAGAACTTTCACAGTATCTATAACGACTATATCACATGGAATAAAGAATCTTCCAACAAGAATGGGAACGTCCTCTTCTATCCCTATAGGCTTAGTGAAGGAATTGTCCACTAGATAAATATGCATTCCACTCTTGACCATGTTGGTCATGATTAGTCTCTTGGAAAGGGTCAGAGGAATTAAACTAGTTGTAGTGCCTAGATCTGCTAATCCTTTCCTCTCTTTATTGTCTCCCATACTGAATGGGATAGTGAAGGCTATAGGGTCCTTTGATTTAGTCAGAATTGTGACTTGCACAAAGGTACATGACATCTTAGAAAGCCTAACCATTTTCACTTTATCTTCACACCTTGTCTTCATAATAAGGTCTATAAAGAACTTTACATAAGTTGACATTTCCTCGATGGCATCGATGAAAGGGATGTCTAAGTGTAGATTATTCATGGTTTCTAAAAACTTTTCATACCTCTTGTTTAGATGAGCTTTGATTAGTTCGTATGGAAAAGGTATACTTGGTGCATAAGGATCACTATTGGTTAGGGGCTCTTTGGCTACATCAAGCTTCTCATCTTACACTTGCTTCTTTCCTTTACCTTTTTCTTTGGATTTAACCTTTTTAGAAATAATTTCAACTATGGGTTCTTCCTCTCTTATGTTATCTTCAAGTAGGGACTCAGTGATGGGAATACTTCCTTGTCTAACCTTATTTGTTGATTATTCTATAACTATGTATGATCTGAGCATATCCATCTATGTAGTCTCAATTGTTGAAGGATCCTTTCCTTGTATGTTCTTGATCATTTGGGTCAGTTGTTCTAGATGTTGATTGATCATATTGTTGTGGGAATGCTTATCGGCCGTCTGTGTAGTGACACACCCTACTTGAGATTCCATCATAAATAGTAGACATGTATTACTTTTATCCCTTTGGCTCAGTTGTCCAGCCATAGTAACTTGTATTTTTGTGAAGGTGAACAGTTTATACATCAAATCATGCTAAGTAGAGTTTTGGTTCTGACCTTGACTTTTCCACCAGATTTTTAGTTCTAGTTATAGTTTTATCCTTGAGAATTGTTTTTGTTTTGCTTCTATCTCATATCCTGAGTGAATTTTGAGGGTCTACATCCTCTATCAAACCAAGGTGGTTTTTTAGGTGGGTCATTCAATTGGTGGGAGTTCTCAATAACATCTTTTTTCAATAAGAGAATCCAGGATGGTCTTGTCTTAAAATTTACATGGGAAACTTTCTTGGTATCCTAATATAGGTTATCTTCCTCTTCATGGTTGTAAATACAATGGTCTACACCATGGTCACTTTCTCCAAATGTAACACTATTTGTTACCATTTCAACCTTGTTCTTCTCTTTATTCCCAGAGTCTTTCAGCTTACTAATGTTGGTAGAGATCTTCTGAATTTGCAAAGCTAGATCCCTAAGGGCCTTTGATTTAGTTCTCATCCCTTCAATGGATACCTTGATTGGTGGACCTCTCTCGTAATCTAGGCCATCTTTTAGTTTAAGCATGTTACTAATCATCTTCACAGTTTTCATTGGGTTGTTACCCAAGAAATCACTACTCATAACCACATTTAGTGAAGTCCTTTCTATAGAGGTGAGACAATTATAGATGATGGTTACCAAGAATCCTTTGTCATAATTATGATGAGGGCAATACTTTTCTTATTCTTGAAATCACCAACGCCTCATAAAAGTTCTCACTTGATTTCCATCTTAAACTTGTGATCTTATGTCTTTTTAAAAATGTTTTCTCGACCAAATAGAACTTACAAAAGCTTCATATAGAGGTCTCCACCCATTGATGTTTTAGTCTGTCAAAGTGAGATATTGTGATTGGGCCTTGTCCCTCAGAGAGAAAATGAACGCTTTGCAATAAATAGATTCCTGAGGTACTCGTATGATCTTAATGGTGTCACAAATATTCTTAGAAATATCATGGTGGTGATAGAGATTTTCAGCCAAAGAGATTCCTATGAAAGTCTTTTATTGGATTAGATTTATGACTACTAGCTTCGGCTCAAAAATTTGCAACACTAAACTAAGTGATGATGACTGGGCATCTAGATTCATTGGCCCGTGTGGCAGATAGATTGTCAAGAGACGGGACTCCATCCTCATCATCATCATCATTGCTGCCATTGTTGTTTTTGTTTCTTTGATCAACACGAGGTTGAGGTCCTTCTTCTTCACGGAAATGTCTTTGTTCTCTTATTCTTCATGATGATACTCATTATGGTCTTCATTGTGCACCTCATGGTTCCCCCCATTCTTTTGCATGAGAACAGTTGGTCACCTCTAGGGAGGCATGATCCTTACAGTAAGGGCCGACGTGGTTTGGCTCACACTAAGTTTCAAAAATAAATCTTACAACTGAGTTTAGAAACTGGACACATGATGTGAAGTACCCAAGAAAGCAAGAGCTATAGGATCTAAAATGTATAGTTAACTCTATTTCTAGACTTAAGGTAGGGGTGTATGCTAAGTTGATTTAGGTTCTTAAGAATACAAATTTTATTTTCCCCAAAAATGGCACCATAAAGTTGATCACCTAAACTTGCATTTCAAAAGGAGGACCTAGTATCAGACTTTAAATTTATAACCTGATATCGAGATACCCCCAACAATAATAATAGGGCTGATGTAGTAAATCAAGGTTGAACATAGGGACAAGGGTGATATGTGTTGAGAAATGAAATACTTAGCTTAATTACTCCAATCAAAGGTAATGTAGGTGTTCCTTATGAAACTTTGGTGTTTTCAACAGGAAAGGTCACAAATAAGTAAAGCAAGGAAATGATTAAATAAAACTAAAGAAGAATGTTTTAATATGATAAGAAAATATGGATGTGAGATGAGGATCAATCTTCACCATCTAAGATCTATCACCAACATGCAATACCCATACCCATTGTCTACCCTTAGAAAGTTTACAAGCAATAATTATAAGCATATATTCCCTCCTCTTTCAAGCATAGGATAAATCTAGATTATAAGGTTGTCTCTATATAGATATGGAAAATAAAAAACCAACATAAAACCATATCATCATTAGCTTAAGCATTTCAACATTCTCATGCATTATGCATGCCCATAACTCATAGGCATATCTCAATATTGCTCTCTCGAGGCAACAATAAAAAACACAAGATGGTGGCTAATAATGCAAGTGAAGCATTAAGAATAAGAGTATGGAGATAAGCATTACTAAGAGTATATACTCAATCGATATAAGTGTTTACATGATGGGAGAGCCTTGGTGGCTACTCCCATTCAAAGTTAATGAACAAGACACTCATGGTTAGTGAGTGACATGATGAAGTTACAATGGAGTGGAGCCATTCAAGATGGATGGAAAGGAAACAAGATCGAAGGGTAAAGGTAGGGGGAGTAGGAGGAAGACTGGAAGGGAGAGTAGAAGGAGGAAGACTCACATAAGTAACCACAAAAGGGGGTATTTAAGCTCAACGAAGACCTCCTTCTCAACTTTGACATTAGTGATGGCAAGTTGGATGGTGGGCGTCAGCTCCAACATCCTTCTTCTCTCAAAGAGGGATTCAAATACTACTCAGGGATGACAAAGGTATTGTAGAATCTTGGAGAAGGGAATGTGGAGCCCTTGGTTGAGGGGCACTGCTGGACCATTGGTAGATGGATGGTAGGTTGTCTTTGGAAGGGTGGTACCCCATCAATCCATCAGAAGGGTGATGCTCAACCGATTCATTAGTAGGCGAGAATGGACGGAAACCTTCAAGTTGATGACTTCTAGATAAGACATCAATAGATGTAGGCGGCCACACCATGGGAAGGTAATGCTTCACCGAGCCTTCGATAGGTGGACGATCATCTCACATTTCAGTTGTATGCATGTTCGACCATCAAAAAGCCACCCAAGTGTGATCCTCAGTTGTCATAGCTGAGGGGTGGTTAGATCAGTTGTCTTCTCAGTCGATGGAGTAGTTGGAGGCCTTAGAAGCTGGATAAGGAATGACCATCAGTTGTGGGAACTGATGGAGGGCATGTTTGGGGTGGGTCTCTTTGGTTAAGGCCATTTATTGATAGTTTTCCTTCATAAAAGAAGTAGTTAATGCCTAGTTAAATCAAAAAGAATTATTTTATATAAAATGTGGGAAAATTAAAGCAAGCTTGTACTAAGAAGGTAAATAGGGATGAAAATCGGCATGGAACTTCCACAAAATTAGATGTTATCAGTGGTTAGACCCATGACCTTGAGTAGTGGAAGAGGCATAGGCGTCCTATGGCTAGTTGGAGATATTTATTTGTCAATAAAGGTGTTATCCCCTAGAGTGTGAGAAAATGAGGCAATTAACCCTGTAAAAGATATGATATGAAGGCACCAAACTTGTTTAACTTGTTCTCATATTTTTTAATTTGATAGCCTAAATAATTTACATATTTCTATTTTGAATATTCTAAAAGTATGACAATCTTGACATTTTATAATTTTTCCTATGGGAAATTTGAATGCTTAAAAATCTTGAATTTTGACATCTTTTGATGTTTATATTGTGAGCCTTCTCTCGATCATACTAGTTGATATCTTGAATCTTTATATGCTTCAACACTTTGATAATATGATTAATATTGAAAACCTTAAACTTGAAACCTTTTTATATCAAGTACTCCACCAAATATTCCTTGCCTTCAATTTTTTTACATCACATATTGATTCCATTTTGCTTATCTGAATTCATACCAACTATTGTTCCTAGTTTTCTCTTACGGTTCATGCATTGATCTATATACCAAGGAAAAGGAATGAACATGATCGTGGATTCAATATTACATAAAAGGGTGAATTATAAGAGATTCATGTTGTGATTCAAAACTTAATGGGCTTATATGTTTCAAATTGTAGTTTACAATTATAAGTAGTTTGAGATTCCAAGTACTCTAATGAATTGTGTGGGTACATGATGATTGTGTATAATTCTTGGTACAAAATTATATGAATAAAATTGTCATCATGGGTAGGTTTTACAAAATCTTAATAGGAGAGATTTCCATGACCTACCTACCAAAAATGTTCTTCAATCCCAATGAAAATATCCCCAAAATGTTCTCTAGTGTACTAAGGATATCATCCCTTTGTTGTCTGAACGTGGATGATACCCTTCCAACATTATGCAGAATGATATTTCTTTACACTTTAAGATGATTCCCAAACCAACCACCTTCAAGCATAGTCAATATTCTTTCATGAACCTCAGATTGTATGCTAAACCCAATCCTTTAGTTCTGAGGCCCCCATTCCTCGAAAGGCACACTCACCTTCTTTTTACGAACTTAGTCAGACATCTAGTTGGCTCTATGGAATCCCAAAGGAAATCTTCCATACAATGCTACACCAAAACTTTCAAAGGAGCCACATAGGTTCACAAAGAATAACAATGAAACCACACCAACACTGACCTCATTAAGATCAACTATCCCAATAAGGATATGATTTTACCAGTTGAAGCTATCCATGATACGATTATACTTCCTAACAAATAGACATCATTCTAACTAGTATCATCCTTTTCACTAGGTAACCCAAGTGTCACCACCTCCCAACCCTTGGGACCTCTTCCCTAGGTATCCTTGGGCTCACACTACTTCTCTAAAATAAGACACCTAGTGAAAACAAAATCTTTCTTTTATATACCATAAGTTTGGACCCCTTCTAGTCATCTTCTAACACCTCCTCAATCCTAAATATAGATATCTCTTTTGATGATCATATCCTATCACCTATCACGTGATATCTTATAATTTCCACCTTCTAAACCTCTAATTGTTAACACCTCCGACAAACCTCCTTCGGAGAAAAATAGAAATGGGGATAATAGGGAAAAACAATCACCCTAATATAGGCATGATGCATCCTTTAGTATTTATAGAAAAGTCCCCTGAACTCCCATTCAATGACACTAAGAACCAATAATTCCTCATCAATTTAAACACCACACTAATATCTATTTTGTAAAAAGAAACCAGTCCCATCACCTCTTCTAGGAAATCTCATTTCATTGAATTATTTAATTCCTTTATAGTTTCAACCATGTAAACCAAGTTCCCTTCACTGCCTATTTTAAATCTCATCACAACTCCTCATCCATACTAATATATGTGTAACTTCTAGGATATTCACTATTGGGTGTTCTTGACAATTAGGCACTCCATTGATTTTATACATGTTGAATGAAATGCAATTGGCAACATCATTTGTACATTGTTGAATATATTGGGTAGGACTCAATATGTTGTGAGATCTAGAATGGATTGGCGTACAAGAAAAGTATCTACATTAGAAAATAGGGTACAAATCACATATGTGAACAATATAATAGTGTCTCTAGGTTATTTTTCAAATATACATACACTAATCCTAGTGTAGTATCTAAAGTTAGTTGGTCTCAAATCTCATGATTCCATACCTTGCTATAAAAATACTAAACATGGTGATTTGATATATATTCTGAAAGTATGTAAGGTAGTGAGTCTTTAGTCTCTATTTCTTATTTAATAAAATTTGTATAAGGTGATTGACATTGAGGAGTTGGAAAAGCTTCAAGCAGAATTTTTTTCAACTTTGTGTCAACTTGAGATGATTTTTACAAATTCATTTTTTGGTCTAGTGATTCCTCTAATTATTTAGTTGACCAGAGATATTACAACCATCTCCACGATGAATGAGATTACTCAAAGGAAATCGTGAAATTATTACTAACCACAAAATTACCACAGAATAGGGTAAATTAAAACCAATTGCACTTTGATATCCCAAGTGGAAGTATTTTGTAAACAACCCTTCAGCATAGTCCATATGTATGCCACATACCCCAAAATATGTTACATATCACATTCATAGTCTATAAAGCCACATTTGATACATTTTGCAACCCGTTCATATGTACAAACCTTTCTATACATTCGTGGCATAAAACCAAAATCTTTGTGTCGATAAACAAAATAGAAAAATTTCTCCCCAAGACCAGAGAGTACAGGGACAACACATAGGACTCTTCTAAGACACTACAGTAGTAGCATGCCCAACCTTTCGACAACTACTGCTCTCCTTGCTGGTCAGCTCCTGCACCATGACCTAGACCTCCTCATCCACGACCACTACAAAAGTTGTGGAACCCACAACGTGAGACCAACATACCAATGAGAGTTATAACTCTTCACTAATGCCTATAATAAGCATATTAATACAAAGAAATAATAAATAGAGCAGGTATTTCATTTTGAGCAGTTTAAGCAAATACAAATTGAACAATAGAACATTTAATGCTTTTAAAAGGAATATGAAGAACATGTATAACAATTAATTTCTCTTATCATATTATAATTCAAGAAATCAATACAAAGATAAGGCATGGGGTCATCCAATGTGATTCGTATTTGACCCTAAAAAATACACTATAGGGTTGTTTAATCATTTTCATGCCCTGAGGATTTGAGGTGTACCACTGAAATCCAACTAACCGTTGCTAAGTCGAAATCAATACCATACAAGATCAATGGAAGAGTCGGACTCCATGATCATCACCAACACTACTTGGTCAGTTCAAGTCTGCAATACAGTGACATATATTCATACTGTTAAAAGACAACAACTTGTAGTCATAGCTACAATCCTATAGAAATAGCAACTCATAGTCGAGGCTATGGTCTTGTAAACTAGTCTACCTTAGTAGATGGAAAAACACTAGAGAACTAGCTCACATATGAATATTCCATAATAAATAATATATCACTATTTCTAAAAATTCAAGGACATAAGAAAATATATCACTTGCACCCCGCATATTCAACAATATGCATTCTGAGTTTTCCTGTAGGAGTTACTCATTTCACCATCCAACAAAATATTGAGTTTGCATATGGATCTATGGTACAAAGAAACTACATTATTAGGGCTTCACTTGATTAGGCATGCCAATTGGGTATCTTTTAATGCATCAATCACGTTACAACATATTAACCTTAAAAAAATTCTACAAAATTAAGGTAGGATCGAACTTCAGAAGATGTAAAATGTATTCAGTGAGAACTTGTCTCATTATCACATAGCACTAGTATTACCTCCATTCTCAATACTATAATTAACAACACAATACTATGGGATGTCAATCCCTCATTTATACACAAAGCACTTGCTAGGCCATTAGATCAATTCATATGCCCCTACAACATTCAATATCTCAAAAAGACTCATCATTACTCACAATCACCACTCTGTATTGTGTACGACTAACCATAGCATTCACTTATCTATGCCATTCATTTCACCTGCAAGTTAGTGTTGCACAAGTAGGAGAGAGATAATACTATCCATGAATAACAACCTTCAAATATAGTGAACATACTTATCTTGTTATCACCAGATTAGGGTTTATTAGCATCATACCACCTCAAAGTCCTAATTTTATCACTTTCCATATTGTAAGAGAGTCATGTATTATTGTTGATGGTTAGACATTCACAAACACATTACTTTTAGATAAACCATTACCCTAGGTACTAACCATATTCATACTTATATGTGTGTATCTTATCCACCTTTAACACATGAATGTCAATCACCCTTTAGCAATGAGGCATCACACCCTGGCCTAGTATAGGGACAAGGGTGTTGCAACCATCCATCTATGGAGTGTCGCAACATGGCCAACAAGACATTTGACCCTATCATAGCCTCAGAAGGCATTGCACGTAGGACCATCTTAGGGTGCTCGACCCCTCAACAACTCGACATCGTGTTAACTCAACATCACAATCGTCAAAACTGTGACTAAACCCATGCAAGACTTTGTTGTGACCACAACTCAAGGGACATCGTGACCTCTATTAAAAAGTGTAGAGGAAACTGAGCAACTGGAAGGCTAAAAGCATCTCCTTAGCTGGAAGGATACTGCTTGCAAAAAATGTTCACGACTACGTGTTGTGATCGAACCTCCAAGGTGTGTCGCAACCACCCAAACCAAGTGTTGTGACCAGGTCATGTAACATGGTTTTCAAACACAACATCTCATATGTTAACAAGTTCCAAGAAGGTGTTATGACCTGTGCACTTATCCAAACAAAGACTATAATGCTAACCGGCTATCATGTCTAACACTGCAGCAACGTTGCTTCGTGACTCAACTAATAGGTAGCGACCATATTAGGATTAAGGGAGTATCATGACCACCCCACCAAGAAGTGTCAATCGTGATAGATTACTAAGGGATTGTCTTGACCACCTGCACCACCCCCAAAACAAATCTGAACCATATCATAATAGGGGATCAACCCAAAACACCAAATGTCACAGGGTGAGCATCACTATATTCTCAAGAGTTCAACAAACCTTAACAATAATAATGAAAGATCATCAAAAGAGAAACATTTATAGGAAGATAACCTAGATCTTTATGCATGTGTAATAGATCAAAACTTCCTGCTACTTGAAGTATAATGAAACACATAGAAGGTAGTATGTAATTCATGTTAAGATACACATAATAGAGGTAGGAAGAGTTATAAAATTAGCCTGAATTTTGGAGAGAAACAACTCCCATGATCTCAAGATCTAAAAGCTTCACCCAAGATCCAACACCTCAGTTAAGAGATCACCTCCAAGATGAAGAAAGAAATCATGGTCACCAGGGAGTTAAGAAATAAGGAAATCATGCCTAATCTGAACCAAAGAAGAAAGGTGAAGGATATGGAGTCATCTTCACAAACAACCACCATGGAAGATTCACACCTCATGGTCAAGAAGGAGGTAAGAGATGGAGTTTTTAGGAGAGAGAACACATGATCAAGTGTAAGATCACTTACCAAAAGAATAATATTATACAAAATCTCTACCAAGATGTTGATCTAGCACAAGATCTTCCTGAAGTAAGGTAGATCAGCCACCCAAGGTCCAAGTTCTGACATTCCTTGCTCCTCAAGCTCCAAGGGAGATCCAAAGGAACAAGATGAAGTTGTAGGCTGAAAAAGATTGCTTGGTTGTGAAGAGTATGGTTTATATACCCAAAAGATGGAGAGAAATGAAGATCTTTGAGGTGTCAAAACCATATCTCACTAAGGGACACATGCCCTCGAAAGAGATAACCTTTCCTTCATTCGCATGCAAATATCCATGGTCATGTTTATCCAGCAACTATGTCATGACCTACTAGGTCAGTTGGTCCCCTTGTCTTGGTTGAGATGCTCTCATGCACACCATTGTCTCGACCTAACCCTAATCACCATAGCATGGTTGAGACACCTACACTAAAGGACAATTGTCGCGACCATCCTATCTATAGGGTGTCTCAGCCGTAACCATGCATCCAAGCATGTGTCTTGGTCACGTCCCTCATCACAAGTGGTGTAAAGGTCATTACATCAAACCCTAGGTCAAACATTAAGTCAACTATACAAACCCTAGAAGCCCTAGAAACCCTAATTTCACATTTATTCAAGATTCAAACAAAGTGCCCCATACTATATTATTCTCTCTCATGATATCAAAATACATGATGCCCTCTCTTCATGTGATATTTTGCAAATTAAACTTCACTTATGGGTAAATTGCAAACTAGTCCAAAACACACACATATATTGCATAATAGCTCAAACATTAATCAAACTGGACTAATAATGAAAATACAAGTATGTCACATGATTTTAAAGCATATAAAGATCTTAGATTAAGGTTTAATCATCTCATTATATAAAGAAATTAAAATTATTCTCAAATCTAGGTCATGGATCTTACAAGTATAAACCCCTAATAGGGATTTCTCCCCCGAAATCCTATGAAAAAAGAGACAGATACTTTTTTCGCATCTTGTCTTCAAGTTCGCACATGGAATCTTCAATGCCATGATGATGCCACAAAACTTTAACTAGAACAATGTCCTTCTTCTTCAACTTCTTATTCCTTCAATCCAGGATCAACACAATTCCTTCTACATAAGATACATCATGATCAAACTCCACTTTCACAGCTGAAGAGTCAACTCCATATGCGGATGACACTTCCTCAACATAGTGGTATGAAACACAAGATGTAACTTTTGTAACTCAGGTGGAAAATCCAACTTATAGGCTACCTTCCCAAAGCATGCAACTACAGGTTAAGGTCCCATATATCTAGAAGATAACCTACCCTTTTACCCAAACCTTAGAACTCCTTTCCAAGGAGAGACTTTAAGGTACACCCTATCTCCTACCTAGAACTCTAAAGGTCTATGACGATTATCAACATAAGATTTTTGCATATCCTGAGCTACCTTGAGTTGTTGTTGAATGACTTTGATCTTCTCTCTTGTCTATTGTACTAACTCAAGACCCAGAAGATGATACTCCTCTAACTCATACCAACATTAAGGAGATCTGCAATGTATCTCATATAATGCCTCATATGGTGCCATGTCGATACTCCTATGATAACTATTGTTGTAAGAAAACTCTATCAAGCTAAGATGTATATCCCAACTGCCCAAAAATTACAACACACATGTTCTTAACAGATCCTCCAAGGTCTGTATTGTCCTCTCAGACTGTCCATCTGTATGTGGATGGAACACAGTGCTAAACCTCAATTGTTTACCCATCACTATATACAAATGCTTCCAAAAGTGACTAGTGAACTGAGGACCTCAGTCTGACACTATTGTAGTTGGGATAATGTGTAGACGTACTATCTCACTGACATACATATGTGCAAGCTTCTCAACTGTATACATTGTCTATACTGGTAGAAAGTATGCTGACTTAGTCAACCTATCCACAATTTCTCAAATGGAATCACAACCTTTGATTGTCCTCGGAAGTCCACCCACAAAGTCCATTGTGATATGATCCCATTTCCACTAAGGTATAGGCATTGGTTGTAAAGTCCCTACAGATTTTTGAAGTTTAGCTTTAACCTATTGACATATTGTACACTTAGTTAAAAACTCAGCTATATCCCACTTTAATCTTGGCCACCAATATAGATCTTTCATATTCTTATACATCTTTGTGCTTCTTGGATGCATAGCATACAAAGAAGAGTGAGCTTTTTCTAGAACTAAAGTACTCAGATTATCTATATCTAGCACAACTGATATACCATGATAACATACTGTCCCATCATTAGATTCATGAAAACCATCATGCTTCTCACCGCCCAACTCTTCCTAATTCTGTCGTGTCATAGTATCATTCTATTGTGCATCTCTGATCTGCTGACTTAATGTCGGCTTTACTTGTAATTGTGCCAACAAACCTACTAACAAGGATACTTCTAACTGTACATTCATATGTTGAAGAGAGACCAACATATCTCTCTTATAGCACACTAAAGCACTGAACTGTGCTGGCGAAGAAGATGATAATGAGGAAGACTTCCTGCTTAAAGCATCTGCCACTACATTTGCCTTCCCTAGATGGAAATCTATAGTGCAGTCATAATCCTTAATCAATTCCAACCATTGTCTTTGTTGTATGTTCAACTCCTACTTTGAAAAGATATACTGCAGGTTCTTGTGGTCGGTGAAGACATGACACTTCTCCCCATATAGGTAATGTCTCCATATCTTCAATGAATGAACCATAGAGGCTAACTACAGGTCATGCATTGGGTAGTTCTCCTCATGTTTCTTAAGTGTAGTAAAGAAAAAGAAATCATGTTCTTATCCTACATAAGTACACAACCCAGACCATTCTTCAATTCATTGTAAAAGACTATATAACCTTTTCCTTGCTTTGGCAGCATTAACATCGGTACACTGGTCAACTTCTCCTCCAAAGTTAAAAGGAGCATTGACATTTGTCATCCCAAACAAATGGCACATCCTTCCTTGTTAACTTTGTTAGGGGTAATGCCACTGCACTAAATTTCTTAATGAACCTCCTGTAATATCCTTCCAAGCCTAGAAAGTTGTGAACCTCCATAGGTGTCTTTGGCTAATCCCACTCTAGCATTGATTACACCTTCTTTGGGTATACACGAACTCCTTTGGAAGATATTACATGTCCTAGGAAAGGCACTTCCTTTAACCAAAACTCGTACTTACTGAACTTTGCATATAACTGGTGTTGCCTCAATAAAGACAAAGCCTGACATAAATGTTGCTCATGTTGTTGATCATCTTTATATTAGATCATGATATCATCTATAAACACAACTACAACTGATCTAAATGAGGTCCGAACATTTTTTTCATTAGATCCATAAAAGTTGTTGGTGCATTGGTTAGCCCAAACGACATAACCACAAACTCATAATGACCATACCTTGTCTTAAAGGCTGACTTAGGAATGCCATCTGCCTTAATCCTAAACTGATGTTAACTCGACCTCAAATCTATTCTAGAAAATATTGTGGCACCTCATAGTTGATCAAGCAAATCATCTATACATGGCAACAAATACTTATTCTTAATCGTCATCTTATTCAACTATCAGTAGTCAATACAAAACCTCATTGATCCATCTTTCTTCTTTACAAATAGAATGGGAGCACCCCAAGGAGACATGATCGACCTAATGAAACCTTTCTCAAGAAGTTCTTGCAACTATTTCTTAATCTCTTTCATTTCTATTGGTGCCATCCTATAAGGTGTATGCACTATGGTTTGGATACCTGGAATTAGATTGATTGCAAATTCAATCTCTCTAGGAGGTGGTACACTTGGAAACTCATCAGGAAACACATCCTCAAACTCTCATACAACTAGAACCTCCTGAACACTGGGACCCTTCGCCTTTGTATCCACCACATGTGCCAAAAATGCATCACAACCCTATCTCATCCATTTTTCTACTGTCATAGAAGAAACTAGACATGTTAGAAGGATTTTCCAATTACCCTGGAAAACCCATGTGGCATCATCTTCTACAAATGTTTCCATATTATCACTACAATCCAAGATCACTTGATACTTTTATAAAGTATCCATCCCAAGGATTACTTCAACCCATTCATATCAACTGGTAAGAGTTACACTTGTATATTATGTCCTGAGAAGGAAAGAATACAGGAGAAGCATACTTCCCATAGCTCTACGGAACCAACTAAGGGAGTCTCTAGATGAAAACTATCATGTCTATGAATAACCGACAAGGAACATTTAACTATCACTTCTCTAGTGATGAAAGAATGTCTCGCACCCGGGTCAATTTAGAATAGATATAAAACATGAAGAAGACAATTCAGAATTATATAATTCCATCAGGCCTATCACAACCCTCTGGTTGATGACTCCCTCTGGTTGACTCATTGCATAGAATCGAGCCTTCACCTGTTGTCACCCTCTACCTCTACTAGCATGTCCTGATGAACCAGCTTGTGATGCTTGTCTGCGTCCTCTACCACTGTGTTGTTGTCATTGCTTCCAACTCTGTTGACTTTGCCTAGGCTACTGAGTCACTTCTTCATCCTTCATAGGGAAGTACCACTTAGTATGCCCCACTTATAAACACTTGAAGTAGGTTTTTCACTCATACCATGGCCTAGATGGACCTGTCACATATACTGACATTGCACTCTAAGATCATGTAGGTGGCAAACTACTGCCTCTGCCACTGCTTTGTATCCACTGTGACTGAGTTATTGACCTCTGTTGATACTATGGAGCTTAAGTACCTGGGCTTTGTGAAGCCTCTAGAAGATTGTCCGTTGATACTATGGTGCTGAGTACCTGGGCTTCTTGAAGCCTCTAGAAGATTGTCCTTGGTACTACATCGACCTCTTATTGGCCTTTGATTTGCATTTCTCTATCACAAATCTCTCCACTCACCTAACTGACTCCACAAAAGTTGCAAACCTTTCTCTATTCTCTAAGGATGACATTGGGGTTGATAGCTCAGTACTCAATCCCTTCTCAAAGCACATAATCATGTCCTTGTCTGTAGTTGCCATATGTGGATAAAACCTAAGAAGCTCCATAAACTTAGCTTCATAAGCATTGATTAACATGGTTCCTTGTCTAATGTTATCGAATTGTACAATTGTTTCATCCAAGTAGGTCTCAGGGAAGTACCAACTTACAAACTCCCGTCTAAATTCCTCCCATCTAATCCCTACCCCCAACATTTTCTCCTCTTCAATGGCCCATCAGTGGCCAACACTCCCTTTCACAAGTATACTGCATGCTTTACCTTATCCTCCTCAATGATGTTGAGGATTTTAAAAGCCTTCTCCAGCTTAGTGAGCCACATATTTTCATTGGTTGGATCAGATGTACCTACATATTCGAACGCTCCTACACGTCGGAGTCTCTTAAAAGTCTTTCCAAACCCATGAGTTTCAGCACTAGGACCCTCTGCCCTAGGTAGAATTACATGCATCATCTCCACTGTATGGTTCATTGTAGTCATAAACTTGTTAGTATATATGCCCATAGAGCCATCCCAAGCGATTTCATGGAGTCGGATATTAATTAATCAATTAATGCGATTATTTGGTTAATTAATGAATTCCATAATATTCTAATTAATCCACGAGCATTTTAATTAACGCAGTGTTTCTATTTACCGATGGATTAAGGAAACCCTACTTCCCTTCGTATCCTATTTAAAGGAGGATTGATGGCCGATATCTATATAAGATATCGAGAGAGGCTTTTCAGTTTACGCTCACATATGTAAACCCTAGCTGTCACCATCCTTAGGAGAGAAAGGAGAGCAACGCACTGTTAGCAAGCCACCGCACAGACATGACTTCTTCCCGTCGGCTTAGGAAGTGTGATGTGGAGTTCCAGTCCATGTGCGTGGATGAATTAGAGACTCAAACGCTGAGACACCTACGTTCGGAGGACATCAACGTCCATCTATGTGCGTTATGAGCAGCGTACATCATCGCCGCAAAGGAGCATTGCTGGATCTTCTTGCGACAGTGAACGGGAGAGAAGTTCCGTCCATGTAGACAAGCATCGTTGCACACCTTTGTGCAGCGATACATCGCTGGACTTGCTCTGTGATAAGGTATATCCTGCAAACACTCCTTCTGAATACGCTGTTGTCGATGAGATCCTGTTTCGGGTTGCGTGGATTTTTGTTGCTTCTGCCGCACATGTTTTCTCCACAAAACCCAACAGTGGTATCCGAGCAGCGTCGATCTATGACGTATTTGGATTCATTTCGATATAATCGAATCATTGTATACTATTTCTATGTTGCATACGATGCGAATTAAAACTGCTAATGTGCAAATCTAAACCTAATTCCACATACGTTGTAGGTTTCTATTTTTAACATTTTGGATGGGGTCGACTATGGAAAATATTGATTTTCCTAAGTGCATGGAAGTAAAATTCTGTAGACCTTTCAGGGGCTCTGCCCCTGAGACCGCGTGAGGGGCACTGCCCATATGTACCCTGCATAGTCTGCGTGGGAGTCAAAAATTTATTTAATGGGGAATGTCCCACATTAAAAGTACTGCAATTTTAATATGTATATATGTATATGTAGATATACCTATGATAGCATACACGTTGCCTTTAAAATCTGTTTTATGTGGTGAGTGCATGTACAGTTATGGCCTAGTATCCCCTTTTATGAATGTTGTGAATGGATGTGGATGTCAATCTTATGGATATGTTTGTTTGTGAATGCTATGGATGTATAATGGTTCCATATGGATCCTTTATATAAAGTATTCAGTTTGCATGTCGAGTCTCATCTCTTATTTCAAAGTGTAATTAATTCTTTTCTTTTATATTTGTACTCATATGATGTAATAGAGATAGGATTAGTTTTAGTCTTTGTAAACTTGATGTAAGGAGGCCACTTGAAGATATAAATCCAAGGAGTGTCCATGGAGAAGCACCATGAAGATCCAATTCCAAGAAGCAACCTGAAGATCCAACTCCAAGGAGCGTCCATGGAGAAGCAACAAGGAGATCCAATTCCAAGAAGCAACTTGAAGTTCCAACCTCACGAAGCATCGATGAAGTTGTTCATTGTAATGTTGATCATTACAGGCTTACAGGTTGATTCATAGGTGTTGCATGAGATGCATAAGACCATAGGTGGATCGTAATCCTTTGTTGCTCCAAAGGATTATAATTGTATGACCATAATCGATGTATGTGTGTTTGTGATTGCATGTCTATCGTTTGTGTTTGTGGATATAGTAGTATATGATACGTACTATAAGTATGTGGTGTTTGGATATGTATATGTATTAATAAAACCCCTGAATTAATAATATTAAGCTTTAGTTGCCTTCGATAAAGCAACACACATGAAAAGCTTGATCAACTATGTGTGGACACTGTTCGGTTTTAGGGGAGGCAGAGAAGGCAGCGGAAACAAAAATTTTCTCCCCCAAACTCGGAACAAGGAAACGCGTCAACGTCTATATAATAGGAAAGGATGGTGTGGAATCATACCATGTCCCAAGGCTTGCTTGGCGACAATACCTCGCGTTGTGCGCAGTCTTCAACTCAGGTCTTGGACGGCGTCTGTGCCTCTCCGGGTCACACCGGGACTGACGACTCCTCCTCCTACCAGACTGTCGGATGACAGTTGTCCTCCTGAGCAGCAGAAACCTCCTGCCTCTGAAGTAGTCCACACGGACCACCTGGAACTCCACACTCCTTGTCCCACAACGAAGTGGAAGGAGTTGCACCCTCCTGTTGACGTACTAGTCACCAACACACTCTCCTGCCTCCAGTTGTAACTACAGTTGTCTTTCCCTTGCTGCACCTCCCGTTGCGGGTAGCACTTTCTCGGGCTCTCTCTTAGTTACCAAAACCAGAGAGAACGACAACTTTACAGAGCAACTGATTGCACTGAGTTGTACTTTGAGAAGCCCCCAATACCCCTATATATAGGAGGGTCATGGGACATGGTTCTCCATCCCGGGCAAGGCGGGACTAAAAGCAGGAGTAGAAGGGTTCGAGATTTTCCACAAAAGAAACCAACTCACAACCTGAACCGATCGGTTCACAAGTGAACCGGTCGGTTGGTGACCTGAATCGGTCGGTTGACACCTCAACCGATCGGTTGGGACACCTGAACCGGTCAGTTGGTGGTCCTGGTCAGTTCCCGATTGACTTACCTTCTTTTGTTTCTAATTGGTATCGAATACCAATCCTATTCCCAATCAAATTGGGCAATTTGAAACGAAAGGAAAATTCTCACCAATCCTACTTTCCCAACTTGCTCAGTTGCACCAGTTGAATCGATCGTTTCAACAATTGAAGCAATCGGTTCACCCCGGACTTCATTCGATTGGATCAACACTTGAGCCGACCGGTTCAGCAACCTCAGTCGATCGGTTCAACACTTGAACTGATCGGTTGGGAGTGCAGGTTGTGCAGAATCAGTCAATTGCGATTTCAATCAATCTGATACTCCAATCAATATGTCCAACACCTTGAACATTATGATATTGAGCTATCAATCAATTGAGTGTTTAATTGAACTACTAAACTCCTTTAGTAATCAATCTAAACCTTGCTTGTGGACAAAACTCCTCTTCCAGGTTAAATCCTATGTGTATGATCCTGCAGGTCCATTTCACGTTGGCAGTGAAAGTCCATAACACTTATGACTTCACAAGAAAAGAGCGGTGCCTAGTCACACATCAGTGATACCCAAGTGAAAGTAGAAAGTTGGAGAACAAATTTCAATCCTACAATCCGTGAATGGTGTTACAAAGAATGTATAATTCCTTTGTCACTGATATCCCGAATGAACTCAAGGCATGGAACATTCATCCTGTCAATGTTCATTCACTTTCTTGATCTCATAGTAGATTGGAAGAGATATGTATGACATCAGTATCACATACTGACTCACACATGTATGCACGCCTTTCTCAATCATACTCATCAAGTGGTCATGGATATCAAACTCCCTCAGGAGGGACAAATCCCATATCTATCACTCACCCCTCAAAATCCCCATGTGTCAAAGCCACCCAATCATCACCTTTATAACAACCCATGTTTCAGGACTGTGTTTGATGATGTCAAAGTGTGCCCAACGACATGTGTTGAGTGCAGTGATTTCAGGTCTAAGAATCACACTCACCACCATCACTGTGAGTACTGACTGTGACTACCATGTCATGGTTCCATGTGTCAAACTCACGGTGGGTCTGTCAGGTACACTTGTTCTCTAACAAGTACCAATGTATTTGGTTTGATATCTCTATATCATGACTAATGAGATTCTGTCATCAACCAACACCACAATCTAGTCTTGTGTGTCATTGTTGTCTATCTACCTTCTACAATGACATCCGACTAGGGACATAACAAGAATGTACAAACTCTTAGCATCCGTATGATCTCATCGTTCAGGTCATGAACCTGAAGGCATACGTCATTGAGTACTGTCATTCTCTAGACATTCAATCTGTTCTATCACTATCTCATATGACTGAACCAGAAAGAATTGGAAGCTTGCCTTTGATGTTTATCAAATCAATCTTAATGTATCCCACCAATCATCCCATGATTGGCTCTCAAGGCATACATACCAACAGACTCCCACTTGCACTGCGAGCCAATCACCCTTGAATCATATTCATAGTGATCTTCAAACATGTCCCACATTTTACTGTGCTCTAGTGCTTAACATAGTGAGTAATGGCAACACCTTGCCAAAGTCAGTATAAATTGCATGTCTCACATCTCTTCATTGTACGTCACACGTATGAGATGGAGTTGTCGTAATATGTGATCTAGTATTCCTTTGCTAACCTTTAGCCACATTGCATGATCAAGGATTCCAGACTTGTCATCAATGAGTGGAATATAAGTTCATCTCATGAACTACCAGATCCTTATGGTATCCACTACTATTTTCTAACACACGGACACTCAGCATTTCCTTTTAAATGGTTTCATTGGAACACTTCCAATTATCAACAAACTTTCACTTTTATATATCCTATATATATTTTGCGATTAATTTTCTGTCTTTTCCAGAAGTTCGCATCAATGTAACTCTTTACATCGAACTCTTCCTTATCTCCATAGAACTAGTATTTATCAAGTACCTATGGTATTCCAGTAACCCTTACTGGAAGCAGACAAACATCCACTCGTCATGTCACACATACGAGTTATCAGGATGAGCACATCATATTGCCATGTCCTACATACAAGATGATGAATGCATTTTGTTGTTGCCATGTCAAAACATGCAAGATAATGGTATGATTACATACATGATAGATCCATATCTATTCTTAGTGTTCCCATTCTTCATAAGAATTGGACACTTGGCCATGGGATCCTAACTCCATGTAGCATGGACAAGTTTTCTCCCACTGAATTTGTGCATACTGAACACTTCAGTATAGATTGCCAATGTATGCTCTCTTTTCAGGTCAAGAGATTTTTCGAGAACTATCTCTATAGATCTCTATTCCTATCACATAGGAAACATCTCTATCTTCCTTAAAGATAATTTCCACTTTTGGATTTCCATTTTAGAACATTTCCATTTCACATCAACATGTGGAATGTGAACACGCTCCCACTAAATCACAGATCCCTTCTTTATCTTTGATATATCAATCAAACCCTTTGACTATATCATCAAAGTAAAGATCCAATTTCGAGTTGCTTGTACTCAATCAATCACATTGATTAGTCCATTGTAACTTATAGACTTCATTTGCATTAGTGGATTCATAAACCTTATAGGTTGTGTCACGTACACATCCTTGTTTTATTCCTCATAGGAATGCGGTTTTAGTATCCATATGTCAAATGTCTTAGTCATTAAGTTGCAATCAACAAGAATCATCCTTCTCAAAATGTTATCCATGTGTCTTAACATTTAAGACATATTCACACTTATGGATTTCATCCCAATGAGTGCTACCATCAAGGTCATACCTTATGGTTCACATGGATGTCATTTAGGATGTAATGGTCATAAACCATAACTCAAAATTTGATTCCTCATATTCAGCTAGATAGTTGACTCATCACATGAACAACTCATCACATTGATAATTGAGGAGTATCTGTTAAGGATATAAGAACTCACAACCCTTGTGATTCTTAATTTCTTTTATTAGTGTGGGGTATTCTTAAGAAGAATTCAGTTATTTGATAATCATTCCCTAACTCCTTATAGTATGATTCCTTCTTTATTTAGACATCATCATGCCTTAATCATGAGTTCACTATGATACATTATCATAATCACTCATAAGGATCTCAAACATTTGGTCCAAGTATTTCATTCATTGATCTCATCAAGAATTAACACTTTACCGAATTTGTACTTCATCTATGATAATCTTTGAACACTTCAAGATATTTATATTGGTATTTCTCTAAACACCATTTGAAGTATTAGCATTTATTCCAATAGGTATGTAAATACATCACATGTATTATACCTGATTGGATAATCATTCTCCCACTACCATTAGTGAAGATTGATTAATCATGTCCAAGATATTCATGTCCCTGAATGGTTTTCTAACCAAAAGAGTCTAGATTTATCCATCATATGGAAACTAGAAATGAATTCCTCGTGATTGATGCTAATTAGATTGTTTGAGTTATCAATAACTTTAGATATCATTTTATCTTATACATACCATGTATTACAAGATAAACAAGGCATTGCCACAAAGATCATATCTTTAAGATTGAAACATCAACTTTATTAATTGCTATCATTGTCATACAATATGCAATAATAAAGTGTTTCTATCTTTTGGCAATATATGAAATAGCAGTTCTCAACTCTATTTCATGCCTTTTAGACTGAAATAAATTGAAAGGTACTCCTATCTATGGCAGCAACACTTTCTCCAATGATGGGTACTCCTTTCTTGGTCCTTTCACAAAGGCCATCACTTCTTTGTGGATATTGCATATCATATATGACATATCCATATCTTGGTATCATATACCTCTGATAAAGAAGCGGTTCATTTCATGATACCTTAGGTGGAGATCTCCATCCCCTCCTTCATCTTCTTTTGTTCTTCCAGATATAGAGGGCATTTCCCTCATACACCCTTTCCCCATGTGCCTTGAGGTTGAAGACGGCTTGGATTGCTGGCTAGCATCAGAACACTTCTTTGCTTTGCCCTTGTCCTTGCCCTTAAGAATTACCTTTTCTTTGATCACATCAAAGATTATGGTTTGTCTTTCTTCATCTTTGCCTCTACTATCCTCAACATGTCCAACAACTCTGTCAACGCTTGTCAAAGTTGTTCATGTTGTAGCTTACCATGAATTGTATGATTCTCGCAACATTTGCAGTATCATACCAATAGCCAACTCTTGGCTCAAAAGGAATCCTTGTTTGTCAGGTTTTCCACATACCCAATCACATTGAGTGTGTGAATACCTTTCTAGATCTCCTTCTATCATGACATACTAGGATAGTGTCCTTGAGACATCATATGTCTCATGTTGTCTCTGCAACTCATAGTTCAGAGAAAACAACATCAAGCACTCCTCATCAATGTCATCCTTGGTATGCTTCCATAAGCATACTTTCAGCCATTGATGTGGTGGGATCGAGTTCATCTGGTTCTGGTATAACTAGGACTTAGATTTTTCACTCTTTGAATGAGAACACTTCTCATCATCCTAACCAGTCGTGGAATCATTCCCATTTAATTTGTTGGTCTCAAAGACTGATCGCAAATAAAGTGATTTGTTGATTAACCATTTATTTTAACAAAAGGAAATATATGCAATTTTAGTCCAAAACTCTTTTGACTTATTTGATTGATTTGAAAAGTTGACGATAAAAGTAGGCCTTTAATTAATTATCACTCCCACTATTTTACTTCAAATTGATAGCCCTCACCATCAATTCGGAAGATTGCAGCGTACAACCTTCTAGTGGGAAAGATCCTAAAATCCTCTAAGTCATGGACCAGCTAGGGTTGTCACCCACAACATAGATCTCTCAGGTAGGCAACTCTTGCCAATTGCATCATATGAAACTCTTGATAAGATGTCATATGCAACTCCTTGCTATGAGCATCTCCATGCCTCAAGGTGCTAGATCCTATCTAGGTCACCTTGTTAAGTCCGACCCAAAGCAAACACGATGAATATGCACCATACTAGGGCAGACCCACACATTCATCCTTCACGCTTCCACGAGATAGACGGTGCACCACGCTAGGGCGTGCACACACTTGGTCAATCAAGCTTTTCACGTGTGTCACATTTGGAAGGCATCTAAAACTTAATATTTAATGAGGGATTTGGTTTTTATATACATATACATATCCAATCACCACAATACATAGTATGTATCATATACATGCTATATCCCACAAAAAACATGCACAAATGATAAAAGTGATGATTATGGCCATCCTAATGTGATTCCTCGAGCCAAGAGGAATCACGGTCATCTAGGTCTACATCACATGCAACCTGTACAAGATGAATTCTGTGCCTTGCCATCCGAGTTGATCAACTCATCCCATGAATGATCTTCTCTCTTTGGCTGGTCGTCTGGGTGCCACCAGTCGATCGGTTGGATCCTCCAACTGATCGGTTCGCCTGGTCATCGTGCATCTCTCCATGGCTGCCACCCACTCGTCTCGCTCCTCGAACCAGTCATCAACCGATCAGTTCACTCCTTGAACCGATCGTCTGGAACGTCAACCGATCAGTTCACGCCTTGAACCGATCATCTCAGTTGTCGTCTGGATGTCCGCCGTTATTTGACATAACAAGAAATAAAATCTATCCTAATATTACATTGCATAAAAGGGAAACCCCGAGTTACATTCGGGGGGAGCAAAGGTAGGAAACAATCTCGAATCATTTTGAGTTACATTAGGAATAGGAGAAGGAAGATTGGTGCGCAGACCGAGATGCAAGCAACCACACACAACCAATCACAGATAGGGTTTATTGGCCATAACCACGCTATACATCCACCACAAAACTCGTTTAAGGGTGACGCGTATCGAGTGCATTAATAGTACATATCATATATGTAATTGGGATTTGTGGATTTAGGATTGGACATGCATAAAGCCAATTTTATTTGCATCGTATGCAATAAATAAAGGCGAAAAACCAAAATCGATCATATTGATATTCCTAAAATATAGAAGAGCAGTTGACGTGGCTCTGATACCACTGTTCGGTTTTAGGGGAGGCAGAGAAGGCAGCGGAAACAAAAAAATTCTCCCCCAAACCCAGAACAAGGAAACGCGTCAATGTCTATATAATAGGAAAGGATGATTTGTGGAATCGTACCTTGTCCCAAGGCTTGCTTGGTGACAATACCTCGCGCTGTGCGCGGTCTTCAACTCCAGTCTTGGACGGCATCTGTGCAGCTCCTGGTCGCACCGGGACGGACTCCTCCTCCTCCTACCGGACTGTCAGATGACAGTTGTCCTCCTGAGCGGCAGAAACCTCCCGCCTCTAAAGTTGTCCACACGGACCACCTGGAACTCCACACTCCTTGTCCCATAAGGAAGTGGAAGGAGTCGCACCCTCCTATTGACGTACTAGTCTCCAACACACTCTCCTACCTCCAGTTACAACTGCAGTTGTCTTTCCCTTGTTGCACCTCCCTTTGTGGGTAGCACTTGCTCGGGCTCTCTCTTAGTTACCAAAACCAGAGAGAATGACAACTTTATAGAGCAACTGATTGCACTGAGTTGTACTTTGAGAAGCCCCCAATACCCCTATATTTATAGGAGGGTCATGGGACAGGGTTCTCCATCCCAGGCAAGGCGGGACTAAAAGCAGGAGTAGAAGGGTTCGAGATTTTCCACAAAAGCAACAAACTCGCAACCTGAACTGATCGGTTCACAAGTGAACCGGTCGGTTGGGGACCTGAACCGGTCGGTTGACACCTCAACCGATCGGTTGGGACACCTGAACCGGTCAGTTCACAAGTGAACCGGTCGGTTGGTGGTCCTGGTCGGTTTCGGATTGACTTTCCTTCTTTTGTTTCTAATTGGTATCGAATACCAATCCTATTCCCAATCAAATTGGGCAATTTGAAACAAAAGGAAAATTATCACCAATCCTACTTTCCCAACTTGCTCGGTTGCACCAGTTGAATTGATCGTTTCAACACTTGAAGCAATCGGTTCACCCTGGACTTGAGCTGATCGGCTCAACACTTGAGCCGACCGGTTCAGCAACCTCAGCCGACCGGTTCAACACTTGAACCGATCGGTTGGGAGTGCAGGTTGTGCAGAATCAGTCAATTGCGATTTCAATCAATCTGATACTTCAATCAATATGTCCAACACCTTGAACATTATGATATTGAGCTATCAATAAATTGAGTGTTTAATTGAAATACTAAACTCCTTTAGTAATCAATCTAAACCTTGCTTGTGGACAAAACTCCTCTTCCAGGTTAAATCCTATGTGTGTGACCCTACAGGTCCATTTCACGTTGGCAGTGAAAGTCCATAACACTTATGACTTCAAAAGCAAAGAGCGGTGCCTAGTCACACATCAGTGCTACCCAAGTGAAGGTAGAAAGTTGGAGAACAACTTTCAATCCTACAATCCATGAATGGTGTTATAGCGAATGTATAATTCCTTTGTCACTGATATCCCAAATGAACTCGAGGCATGGAACAGTCATCCTGTCAACGTTCATTCACTTTCTTGATCTCAGAGTAGATTGGAAGAGATATGTATGACATCAGTATCACATACTGACTCACACATACGTGCATGCCTTTCTCAATCCTACTCATCAAGTGTCCATGGATATCAAACTCCCTCAGGAGGGACAAATCCCATATCTATCACTCACCCCTCAAAAGCCCCATGTGTCAAAGCCACCCAATCATCACCTTTATAACAACCCATGTTTCAGGACTGCGTTTGATGATGTCAAAGTGTGCCCAACGACATGTGTTGAGTGTAGTGATTTTAGGTCTAAGAATCACACTCACCACCATCACTGTGAGTACTGACTGTGACTACCATGTCATGGTTCCATGTGTCAAACTCACGGTGGGTCTGTCTGGTACACTTGTTCTCTAACAAGTACCTATGTGTTTGGTTTGATATCTCTATATCATGACTAATGAGATTTTGTCATCAACCAACACCACAATCTAGTGTTGTGTGTCATTGCTGTCTATCTACCTTCTACAATGACATCTGACTAGGGACATAACAAGAATGTACAAACTCTTAGCATCTGTATGATCTCATCATTCAGGTCATGAACCTGAAGGCATACGTCATTGATTACTGTCATTCTCTAGACATTCAATCTGTTCTATCACTATCTCATATGACTGAACCAGAAAGAATTGGAAGCTTGCCTTTGATGTTTATCAAATCAATCTTAATGTATCCCACCAATCATCCCATGATTGGCTCTCAGAGCATACATACCAACAGACACGCCTCTGTGTGGTACATTGTCTATCTCTTGGAAGTGTGATGGTGGGTGTGTGGGTCTGCCTCCGTAGGGTGCACACTCATCGTGTTGGCTTATGGGTTGGACTTAACTAGGGAAACTTGATAGATTCAAGTACCTAGAGGCACATAGATGCATCGTGGCAAGGAGTTGTGCATGATCATCTATCTAGGAGTTGCATATGATGCAATTGGCAAAAGTTGCCTACCTTAGTATTTGGTCTTTGACGTCGGCGTTGGCTGGGCATTGATCCAATTATTTTGGGTCTTGGCTCACTAGAAGGTTGTGCATTGCAATATTTCGAGTTGATAGTGAGGGCTATCAATTTGAATAAAATAGTGGGAGCATAATTAATTAAATGCATGATTATTCTCGTTTATCAAATCTTTACAAGTCAAAATGTTTTGGACTAAATGCAAATTTTTCTTTTGTAGCAATCAAATGGCAAACAACACTCACACTTTCTCGTTGCGATCGGTCCTTGAGAAGGACAAACTTATCGAAACCAACTTTCAAACCTGGTTTAGGATGTCGAGAATTGTTCTCACACATGAGCGTAAGCTCTATGTACTTGAAACACCAGAGCCAGTGGAGCCCGCCATAAATGCGCCCAAGGCTGAAAAGGATGCTTACAAGAAGCACCTTGATGATGTCGTGGATGTCAAGTGCCTGATGTTGTGCTCAATGAACTATGAGTTGCAAGAGCAACATGAGAACATGAATGTCATGGAGATGGTAACACATCTCAAGAACATGTATCAACATCAAGCAAGACAGGAGAGATATGATGTCTCAAAGGCTTTGTTCAAAAGCAAGATGAAAGAGGGAGACTTAGTTGGCACCCATATACTCACTTTAATTGGGTACGTGGAAAGACTATCCAAGATGGGATTTCCCCTAGGTCAAGAGTTGGCCACTGATGTGATTCTACAATCATTGCCTGAATCATATAGTCATTTTGTCATGAACTACAACATGAACAATTTTGACAAGTCGTTGTCAGAATTGTTGGGCATGTTGAGGACAGCTGAAGCACAGATGAAGAAAGACAAGCCCAAGTCTGTGATGATGATCAGCAAGACAAAGGGAAAGTCAAAAGGAAAAGGCAAGGCTAAGAAAAGTTCTAAAGTCGGGCAGAAGCCAAATTCATCCGCACTTAAAGCTAAAGGTGGGATCTCCAAAGAAGGCAGTTGTCACCATTGTCACCAGGCTGGACATTGGAAAAGAAATTGTCCTCTCTACCTAGAGGAACTGAGGTATTGAGATAAACTTAAATACTTCTTCATCATGGGTATAGGATACCGGATGTGGATCTTACATATGTTCTAATATGCAGGATCTGATAAGAAGTAAGCCTTTACGAAAGGGTCAAGTTGAGCTGTGGGTCGCTAATGGAGCAAGAGTTGTTGCCACCGCAGTTGGAGTTATTATTTTATCTTTTCCTACGGGCCTTGTAATAGAATTAGAGAATTGCTATTATGTACATGCCATTAATAGAAATATTATTTCTGTATCTTGTATGGACAAGAGTGGATTTGAATTTCACATTAAGAATGGAATTATTTCTATTTCTAAAGATGAGATCTTTTATGGCAATGCCCCTATGTCTTATGGTATCTACTTGTTATAACTTGAGACTAGCATATACAACATAAATACTAAAAGGTTAAAACTTGACAACTCAAACAAAAGATTCTTATGGCATTGTCGTCTTGGGCACATAAACGAGAAGTGCATATCTAGACTCCATAAGGATGGTTATCTAGACTCTTTTGATTTTGAATCATTAGAGACATGTGAGGCATGTTTATTAGGGAAGATGACCAAGACTCCTTTCACTGGACATAGTGAGAGAGCCAGTGATCTGCTAGGGCTCATACATACTGATGTATGTGGACCTTTTAGATCAAATGCTACAGGAGGCTATCAATACTTCATTACCTTCACTGATGACCTCAGTAGGTATGGCTATGTATATATTATGAAACACAAGTCAAAAACTATTGAAATGTTCAAGACTTTCATGAATGAAGTAGAGAAGCAACTTGGTAAGAGTATTAAAGCACTCCGTTCAGATCGAGGTGGTGAATACTTAAGCCAAGAGTTTGAGGACCTTCTGATAGACCGTGGTATTGTATCACAATGGACTCCACCTGGTACACCACAACATAATGGTGTGTCAGAAAGAAGGAATCATACATTATTAGATATTGTACGATCAATGATGAGTATAGCCGAACTTCCAATATTGTTCTGGGGATATGCCCTTGAAACTGCAGCGTTTACACTTAACCGTGTACCTTCCAAATCGGTTAAAAAGACGCCATATGAGATATGGAATGGGAATCGTCCCAATTTGTCTATGTTAAAGATTTGGGGATGTGAAGCTTATGTTAGGAAACAATTTCCTAAAAAGCTTGGACCCAAATCGGAAAAATGCTATTTTGTTGGATACCCCAAGGAAACTCGGGGATACTACTTCTACACACCAACTGACAACAAAGTGTTTATTTCTAGGACTGTTGTATTTCTTGAAAAGGAATTTATTTCCAAAGGAATTAGTGGGAGGAATGTAGAGCTCAAAGAAGTTCGAGACCAACAAGAAAGCAGAGAACCTGAGGAGGTACATAAGGAACATGAAGACTCACAAATTGTTGTAAAATTTCAAGTTCCAAATGTAACACAGGAACCTCATAGGTCTAGTAGGACACGACTTGAGCCTGAGAGATTTAGATTTCTCATGACTCAAGACATTGACGAATTGGGCATAGAAGATGAGCCAACTTCCTATCTAGAAGCTACTAAGGGACCAAAATCTGAGAAATGGCTCAAAGCCATGAGATCTGAGATGGAATCCATGTACACCAATAAGGTATGGACCTTGGTGGATCCACCCAAAGGGGTAAAACCCATAGGGTGCAAGTGGGTCTTCAAGAAGAAGACTGACATGGATGGAAATGTTCAAACCTATAAAGGTAGATTGGTTGCGAAAGGATTCCGTCAAATTCAAGGTGTTGATTATGATGAAGCCTTCTCACCAGTTGCCATGGTTAAATCCATCAGGATCATGCTTGCCCATTGCAGCTTATCATGACTATGAGATTTGGTAGATGGATGTTAAAACAACGTTCCTTAATGGGAATTTACTTGAGGATGTGTACATGACACAACCTGAGGGTTTTATCGATCCAAAGGAAGCCAATAAATTCTGTAAGCTACAAAGGTCAATCTATGGATTGAAGCAAGCATCTCAGAGCTGGAATCTATGTTTTGATGAAGTAGTCAAAAAGTTTGGCTTTAGTCAAAATGAAGATGAACCTTGTGTTTATAAAAGGGTTAGTGGGAGCACAATCATATTTCTCATATTGTACGTGGATGACATACTATTGATGGGAAATGACATCCCTACTCTTCAGACATTATAAGGTTGGCTAGGGAATACCTTCTCTATGAAGGATTTAGGCAAAGCATTCTATATACTAGGGATCAAGATCTATAGAGATAGATCTAGAAGGCTTCTAGGCCTAAGCCAGAGCACATACATTGAAAAGGTGCTAAAGAGGTTTATCATGGAGGGTTCTAAGAGAGGTAACTTGCCCATGTCCCATGGGGTTACGATCTCTAAATCCCAATGTCCTAGTTCATGTGATGAATGAGCACGCATGAGTAAGATTCCATATGCATCAGCAATTGGATCTATCTTGTACGTGATGTTATGTACTCATCCTGATGTGTCGTATGCTTTGAGCATGATGAGCCGGTATCAGTCATATCCAGGTGAATGTCATTGGACAGCCGTAAAGAACATCTTAAAGTACTTGAGAAGGACTAAGGATCAATTCTTGGTATATGGTGGTGAAGAAGAGCTCGTCGTAAAGGGTTACACCGATGCTTGCTTCCAAAGTGACAAAGATGACTACAGATCGCAATTTGGATTTGTGTTTTGCCTGAACAACAGAGTTGTGAGCTGGAAGAGTTCCAAGTAAGAGATGGTTGTGGATTCTACAATAGAGGTTGAATATATTGCCGCATCTAATGCTGCAAAAGAAGTTGTGTGGATCAAGAAGTTCATTTCTGAACTTGGAGTGGTTCCAAGTGCTGGTGATGCAATTGAGTTGTTTTGCGACAACAACGGAGCAATTGCACAGGCTAAAGAACTAAGATCGCACCAACATTCCAAACATATTCTACAGCGGTTCCATCTCATATGAGAGATCATACAATGAGGAGATGTGAAGATTTGCAGAGTACCTATAGAAAGTAATGTGGCTGACCCACTCACAAAAGCACTTTCACAGTAGAAACATGAAGGACATGTTCGATCACTTGGATTGAGATTCATGAGTGATTGGGTATAAGTGTAAGTGGGAATTTTTCGGTATGTGTGCCCATAGAGACTATCCTTCGATGATTTTAATGGGATACTATGTAAATGATTTGTAATACTACATTGATTATATCAATAAAGGCAAGTTTCCAATCTATATGTTTGTGTTTTATATTATGAGATGACAATAAAATTTATACATGTCTATAGAATAATATACTCAATGACATATATCTTTGGGTTGATGACCTGAACAGTGAGATCATATGTATGCTAAGAGTATGTATTCTTGATTTGTCCCTAATTGGTTGTTATTGTGGAAATATCCATAGACATCAATAACACATAAGATTAGAATGTATGTTGGTTGATGGAAGAATCTCATTATCCATAATATGGAGATATCAAACCAAATACATAGATACTTGTTAGAGAACATTGTATCAGATAGACCCACCTTGAGAGTGACACATGGATACCATGATTGGTAGTTAGAGTCACATCTCATAATGATGGTGGTGATTGTGGTTTTTAGACCTGAAGTCACTACACTTGTCACATGTCGTTCAATGTACTTTGACATCATCTATCGTGGTCTTGAATAAGGATTGCCATAAAGATGGTGCTTGGGTGCACTGTGACACATGGGGATGACTGTGAGTGATGTAGATGGGATTTTTCCTTCCTACGTGAATTTGATATTCCGACCACTTGATAAGCGAGACTGAGAAATGCATGGCCATGCTGATGTGAGTCAATATGTGATATTGAGCTTACATATATCTCAGACAGTCTGCTCTAGTTCAAGGAACATGGATTGAACATTGAAAAGGATAACAATTCCATGACTCGAGTTCAATCTGGATATCAGTGACAAAGGAACTATACAATCACTGTAACACCAGTCATGAATGATAGGTTAAGTTGTTCTCCAACTTCTCCAATTACTTGGGTAGCAATGAAGTCTTGCTAGATACCAATCATTGCTTGTGAAATCATAATATGATTATGGATATCACTACCAACATAATTTAGAGCCTACCGGGTCACACACATAGGATGTGTTGGAATAGGAGTATAATTGTGGATTTGATTGGAATTCCTCCACTTCACATTGATTACTAAAATGTTTATGTAATCGATTAGAATAATATTGGAGTGACTGGCTCTAAGTGCAAGTGGGAGTTTGTTGGTATATATGCCCATAGAGCCATCCCAAGTGATTGCATGGAGTCAGATATTAATTAATCAATTAATGTGATTATTTGGTTAATTAATGAATTCCAGAATATTCTAATTAATCCACGAGCATTTTAATTAACACAGTGTTTCTATTTATCGATGGATTTAGGAAACCCTACTTTCCTTCGTATCCTATTTAAAGGAGGATTGATGGCCGATATCTATATAAGATATCGAGAGAGGCTTTTCATTTTATGCTCACGTACGTAACCCCTAGTTGTCACCATCCTTAGGAGAGAAAGGAGAGCAACGCACCACTAGCACGCCACCGCATAGACACGACTCCTTCCTGCTGGCTTAGGAAATGTGATGTGGAGTTCTAGTCCATCTGTGTGGACGAAGTAGAGACACAGACACTGAGACGCCTACGTTCGGAGGACATCAACGGCCATCTGTGCACTCTACGAGCAGCGTACGTCACCGACGCAAAGGAGCGCCGCTGGATCTTCTTGCGACAATGAATAGGAGAGAAGTTCCATCCGTGTAGATAAGCGTCGTTGCACACCTTTGTGTAGCGGGATATCACTGGACTTGCTTAACGATAAGGTATATCCCACAAACACTCCTTCCGAATATGCTGTTATCGATGAGATCCTATTTCGGGTTGCGTGGATTTTTGTTGCTTCCGCCGCACATGTTTTCTCCACAAAACCCAACAAAACTGTCCAACCACAGACTCTAAAGATGGGTTGGCTACATTAACTGGATTGACTTGAGGCATCTCGGGCATAGATTCTGCCCTCTCTTGCCTCCTAGCAATATCTCCTGGTGCAACAATGTTGCTTTCTATAACATGTTCATCATGCTATCCAGACATCTTTTCTATCTTCTTCTACTTCTGCAACAGCACAAGCTAATATAAGATATACTGAAGGAAACTAAAATAGACTCAAACCTTAGTCCCATGTTCCTATAGACTCAAGAAACATGTAGCTTTGATACCACTAAATTTTGAAGACCAATGCTATGATAAATGAGATTACTCAAATCAAATCGCGGAATTATTATTAACCACAATATTACCACAAAATAGGGTAAATTAAAACCGATGGCTCTTTAATATCCCAAGTGGAAGTATTTTGTAAACAAGCCTTCAACATAGTCCATTTGTATGTCACATAAACGAAAAGATGTTACATATTAAGTTTAAAGGCTATCAAGCCATATCTGATACTTATTGCAACCTGTTCATATGAACAAACTGTGACGACCCGATAACAAAGCAAGCCATCACCAGTTATAATCGCGGAATAACCATAAGCAGCGGATTTAAAAAAAATACTAAAAATTAAAACCATTTTGAAAGAGATCCTCTTCCAGGAAACTCTTAATGAAAGAACCAAAACTTTTATATACATCATGGTTCATATTGTACATATATTGTACCATCTCATCTCGAGGATAATGAGTACCAGTTTCTTTACTCAAATATATACAAAAACAACATAAAACCTCGAGGTAAATAAACCAAAATCTCAATTCACTCATAAAAACCACTAAGTACGATCTCCCAAGGACCTGAGAGTACAGAGATGACACATAGGACTTCTATCTACAAGACATGACAGATAGTACACTCAACCTGAGCTACTACTGTTATCCCTATTGATATGGTCCTTCCTCTATAGTCCAGTTCCTACCTCCTCGTCTGTGTCCACCTAAAAATTGTTGATCCCACAGTTGTCTCTGCGAGATATATAACTCTCCTCCAACAATATTATTATTATTGGAAACAATATAAAAACTAAGAAGAAGATACTTTATGCAAGTAAGTAGATATATATGTAGTGCAAGGCAATATCATTGATAAGATAATTCAAATGTTCATAACAAATCTATAAATCATCTATATGCCTTATAAGGAGTATGAAGAACATGTATAACATCTATAAATTAAGATGTATAAAAGTAACAAAGCAATAACCAATTTTTTCGGTATTCGATCCTTAAGAAAATACGCTACACGGCTGATTACATGTTCACATTCACACTTATGCCCAAAGGAGATGAGGTATATCGCTCATGCTCCAACCAACCACTACTAAGTCGAAATAGGTACCATACAAGGTCAGTGGCAGAGCCAGTTGCCAAGACCTCACCTATTTCAGTCAGTATGAGATAACTAGCAGGACATATTGTGTCAACTACAATTAGCTTACCAGGTTATACTGGTATCTTTGCTATAGAGTTACAACTGCATCATGTAATCTCTTCGGGAGAATAACACTAAGCTTTCCCGGATGATTTTTCATCAGGAAGACCACTGAGCGATCCTAGTTTCATTTCATCAAGAAGTCCACTGAGCAACCTGGTGTAGATGGGGAGTCCACTGAGCAACCCCTGGTATAATTTACATATTCAATAATATGTATACCGAGTTAAACTTGTTTCACCATTTAGCAAATCCTGACACTAAATGGATCTATGGTCTGGGAAACTACATGATAACATTTAACTTGATTAATTAAGTATATTACAGTATCTTTTAGCATCAATCAAGTTGCAAGCAAGGACTATGTCAGATGCTACAAAGAAAAATATAATATGTTTATCAGGTACTTTCATGATTCTTTGGAACACACATAACACTTAGACTCTCAATCTCTTATCATCATCATTCTTGGGTTTTCAAACCCTTTGTTCATCACTGAGTACTGTTACCACTTATTAGGTAATCATTACCTCTAGGTCATCTGACCAAGGTATACATTATACTTGTTGCACAAATAATTCACATAGTTCACAAAGCCCATTAAATTTGTATCATATAAACATCACAGCCTTACTTAGCCATTCTCATCACCTCATGATACATGCATCGTTAGTATTTTATGATGACAGAAATATCAAATACATGTCATCACCATGCAATGCAAAAGAGATACATTTTTCCCATTATTTAGGGTTCGGGTTTCCCTTTGTCAACCGATTAGGGTTTCAAATCATCTCATCACTCATCATTTAACATTTACCTTCATTAACCACTTAGGATTTTCAAGATTACATCATAAAGAATTAAACCCTAATTCATACTCCATTCATACTAGAAGTATCAACATGTACTCATTACATGGTTAATATCTTAATTTCTCTCTCATCCTCACTAGGATGTTGATTGGACCATACTTTTACTAAGTTGGCTCTATTCTCCTTTTAAGGTACGTTAGATCATAATTATCAAATTGCATTAAACTGATTACCTTTTAATGTTGTATTTAACACAACATATATCACTAGTCAAATACATTGGATTGAAACATCCCCACCATATTGGGCATCTGTGTATGCTACCATATCGTGCTTAAGATGCACCTTATCATCATATCATGTATCTATATCGAGCATAATGGTGTAACCACATGACCATATCGTGTTTAGGGTGTTGGATCAACATAATATTATCCTCAACATAATGGAGTCCCCGGCAATGGTGCCATTTTTTGATGGAGCTAGAACTTACACCAAAAGATTATTCTTCCAATGGAAGTCCTAATATGCACCAAAAACCCTAGGGAGTTGATGTTCTCTCTAGGTTTACCTACAACTGGTGCTAGATAAATGCTCCAACCCCACAAGAGTGTGGAAGCCTTATCATAGTACAGATTTAGGATCGAACCCAAAGGACAACGTTAAGAATCTGAGTGTCTTTTTCTTGTTTCGTATCAATCTAAGTTAATCATCTAAGACCAAAAGTTTGATTTGAGTTATTTAACCTAAAACATACAAAAGTAAAGGCAAGAATAAAAACTAGTTTAAGGATTAGAAACTAAGATTAGCAAATGATGATGGATCACTGGGGTGATGCGGGTATTCACCACCACTACACATGAATTGTACTTGTACCAAACATAGCAAGACTTGTAAGCAAGATACATGGATGTTGTACAATACTGATGTCTTATAGGGCAAGAGTAATGCACACATCCTTCACGGGTTGAGTAACTCTCATTCGGTACGTATCTATGTGTCAATGAAGATATGTAGTCTCTGAAGAGAAAATCTTACTCAACCTCGTGAAACGTGCATCGGAAAACTAACAAGTGAGCGATAATTACCAAATCGATTAGTATCCTTATAGACTATCCCTCTTTCGAGGATATAGCTACGAGAAATGTGAGAGTGTTGCAACGTCAGCCATTCCCGAATGAATGGTCAAGTACTTTGCACCACTCTCTCCTCAGAGTGTGTTCCTCGACCTATCAAGGTTGCACTTTTGTACGTCAACTTATTCTATTTCATAGTACAAAAGTACAACGATGGAGGTGAGTTTACTCCACTCCTTAGAAAGCGTTCCTAGATACCGAAACGGATGCGCGGTGGATACACACACTAGAAACCAACACTAAATCGGTATTCGAGTCTCAAGAGCGGTCGTAGACAAACCACAACGAAAGACAATAGATGCACACAAGAATGCGGCTAACATCCAAGCATGTATGAAACGATTTAGTATTGAATCGGAAAGATAACATCTTTTTTATACAAGTTACAAAACACGGGCAGTGGGGCTAGTCCCCGCACCCCAGTGAATGGAACTACTCACTCCTCATAGAGGGAGAAACAAAGAAAGAGAAGAGAGAGAAAGAAAGCATCGTCAGAGCAGAAGAGTAGATCTGTGACAGCCCGGTGTAGATCGTCGCAGTCTCCGGGACTGCTCCATTGTGGTCGATGACGCCTGTCTCTCCGCCTCGATCGTCGTGTCTACCTCCGGGATTGCACAGGTAGAATGAGGTAGAACAATGGTAGAAGTGAGATGATAGAGGTGAGATGGTGATGGAACAACCTTCTAGATCTATCCCCAGTCTGGCAGCACACCGGATCTGGACTCAGGCTGGGATTCTGAGGCTGTGGGTGAAGTTTGGTTGGAAACGGTGCTCGGGCATTCTGGCGGCGTCCCGGCACTGGTCCCAGTCCGGCAGCCTTGGGCCGTAGTGAGATGGGGTCCCAAATGAGGACCCATGGGGTCCTATTTATAAGCACAAATCTTGATAAATATCTTGCTCATGCGGTTTGGCTTTGCACTTACTTTTTCATGCGGTCTTGCACAAGTGCTCATGCGGTCTTGTTTATGCGGTCTTTCCTGGTTACGCGAATAGCTGATTTGCTTTTGATCTTCACGTGAGTAACTTGTTTCAAACGGTCTCCAGCACGGTCTCGCATGTGGTCATGCTTTGCAACAATCCCATGCGGTCTCGCATGCAATTGGCCATGCAGTTTCGGCTCAAGCAAGCAAACGGTCTCGACGCTGGATCGTCGCTGCTGCTGTCTTTGCTCATGCGGTCTTGGTCACGGCTATGTGCATGCGGTTGCTCATGCGGTTGTTCATGCGGTTTCAGCTACAGCAAGCAAACGGTTTCGATACTTTAACTTCCAAGCATTTTCCCGGCGCAAACGGTCTCATGCGGGCCCTTTTTGCTGCTTTGCATGCTGCTATTGTTCACGTGATCATCGTTCACGGTTCGCATGGTTTGCATGCATATGATCTTTTTTTGGTTTTCCATCTCGTTACTTAGCAAACGAACTCCATAAGGCAGCAGCAAATGATTTGCATGTGAGTGAGCTTCCTTAGCAAACGATCAGCTCTCTCGGTCTTCTCGTTAACAATTCACACGACCCTCATGCAGCAGCAAATCCATGCGGTTTTGACTTAATAGCTCCATGCGGTCTTGGCTTCTCATGAGCTGCTATTCATGTGGTTTCACACGCAGTTGCTCATGCAGTTTGGTCTCCATTCAAGCAAGCACTTCATGCGGTTTCACACGCAGCTTCTCATGCGGTTTCGGCTCAGCTGGGTGCATGCGATCTCATGCGGTTTCCCATCCCAGCAGCATACGGTTTCGTGAGCACAAGCCCATGCGGTTTGCCTACACGGTCTTGTTGCCTTGTGAACTCCAAACGGTTTGGTGTTTAGCAGCAGTAAATGATCTCACACCAAGGTTCTAAACGGTTTGCATGCATGTGCCTGATGCAAACGGTCTTGCATGCGTGGTTGGCGAGGGCGGCATGGCTGCTGCGATGGCAGAGACGGTGGTGGCGCTGCTTCGTGCACGTGCGATGGCGGCGGAGCAAGGTTGGTGAAGATGACGACGTCGACGGTCGCAGACAGCAGTGGTGTCATCGAGTAGGCTGCAGGTGTTTTTTGCGTGAGCTGCAGAACGTGGATGTCGACGGCGTAGGTTGCAAGTGTTGCGGGTGCCGTCGTTGCTGCTGCTGACGACGTGGGCGCCGTCGTTGATGTTGCTGACGACGCGGGCGCCGTCGTTGCTGCTCTCCAAATGGTCTTGTATTTGACTGTCCATTCGGTCTTTACAATCACAGCAAACGGTCTTGAGACCGCATGGGCTCAAACGGTCTTGAGACCGCATGGACTCAAACGGTCTTGAGACCGCATGGGCTCAAACGGTCTTGAGACCGCATGGACTCAAACGGTCTTGAGACCGCATGGGTTCAAACGGTCTTGAGACCGCATGGGCTCAAATGGTCTTGAGACTGCATGGGTTCAAACGGTCTTGAGACCGCATGGGATCAAACGGTCTTGAGACTGCATGGACTCAAATGGTCTTGAGACCGCATGGGCTCAAACGGTCTTGAGACCGCATGGACTCAAACGGTCTTGAGACCGCATGGGGTCAAACGGTCTTGAGACCGCATGGGCTCAAACGGTCTTGAGACCGCATGGGCTCAAATGGTCTTGAGACCGCTAGAGTTAGCGTTGTAGGGGTCCTGACCGTTGGTGATAGTTGAGGATGATCTGTAGAGGAGAGAGATCGTGAGTAGGAGAAAATGAGATCAAATAAGCTGGAAACTAGGGTAATTTGAGCTAGTAATGCACTAATTACACGAGACTGAAAAGATACTTAAAGTAAACCCAAGGCGAGGGTAGATCAGTCGATATGCGGCATAAAATCCTTAGAAATGGCGACTGAGAGGGTGAATCTGGAGGATTCATCACACAACACACAACATATATCACTAGTCAAATACATTGGATTGAAACATCCCCACCATATTGGGCATCTGTGTATGCTACCATATCGTGCTTAAGATGCACCTTATCATCATATCATGTATCTATATCGAGCATAATGGTGTAACCACATGACCATATCGTGTTTAGGGTGTATTCCCTATTACCATAACGTGTACCCATATCGGGTTGGCTATCACTTAGATTTTATCATCTCAAGTTAACCTCATATCATGTATGAACTGAATGCTTGACCTCATATCGGGTATAAGGGGCATACTCGATACCATATCGTGTACAAGGTGTGCACCATATCGTGCATGGGGTATATGCTCCATCATGGTATCGTTTTAGTGGTATATACACAATACCATATCGGATTTCTATGTTGGATTATCATATCGGGTTACCATGTTGGTTGACATATCGGGTTAGCATATTGGGTAGACCATTATGCTCATATCTTTTTATACCTTCAAAGGAGAAGTCCCATCATATATTTTAATGACAAGCTAGATATCTGGCTGAACTCTTTCATAAAGAACCCTTTACACAAAATGATAGGGGTATGGGTTCAAAATCATGTCGAGTTTCATTTCCTCATCTAGGGTTTCAACACCATATCAGTTAGAGTGTACCATATCATGCATGAGGTATGAACTTGACCTCACATCATGTATAAAGTATATGTAGGTATCACTCATATCATTCATGAGGTAACCCTCATATCGTTCATTAGGTATTACTCATCGCTATATCGAGTTACCCGTCATCTTGGGTTTCATGTCGGGTTTAAGGTACTCCAACCCAATATCGGGTTGATACCTGATGATGTCACCATAATCAACCTCTAGACTATTTTTCTTACTATACTAGTTCATGGAAAACAGTCCTAACATATTTTTGGAACTCAAGGAAACATCAATTAATCATAAGAACTCAAAATTGAAAGTAGATCAACAAGTTCAACAATATTGAAAGCGAATAATAACAGAGTTGGGTTCAAGTTATATAACCCGCCTCTAGAAATACTTACAAGCTCCAAGCTCCTAGTCTTCACATTCCAAAGGTTGAAGATAAGCTTATCAAAGATCCAAGACTTGAGCTCCTCAACACTATGCATGATATATTCACCACTTGTCACTAATATCACCTTGCTAGGTTGATATCACTTCTCTATGGCCATTACAAAGGCTCTAAACTCGACACTCCTTAACTTATGCATGATAACTAGGATGTTGTGCATGATATCTAAGGGAAAGATGATAGTGAGATCTGAAAATTCTACTAATAGGTGAAGGGAATGGTATTTATAGTTGGGGTTCATGAAGAAAAGTGAATATGAGGTGTCATCACCTTAAGCTACTAAGTGCCACATGGCCATGCATAGATTGACACATGTATTTGCATGAATCCCATCTTTATCTTGCCATGCAAAATAAAAACTTGTGGATAGTGAAAGGGATAAGGGTCACCCCCTTTGGTTATCTTCTAGGGCAAGCTACTTTCACTCACATTATTATAATATTCACAATGCAATACAACCTTTTCCAAAGAAAAGTTACAAACCGATATCTATAATTCCCTTGAGGTGTTTTAGCTCATCATGGACAAATCCAAGAATAAAAAAACTGATACGAGACTCCCTTCATGTCTCCTTGGCTGAAAGGCACTTCCATAGAAAATCAACAACTCAATATAACTCATACAAAGATTTCAACTATACTTCTTCCTTGGTCTTTTCATCACCAAGAATGCTACTATTCCAAAAATGATTCAAACATAGTGTCTCCTTCTTTCTCTTTCCTCTAGATTATACTAGGAAGGAGTAGGGATACTCTAGAAGACTTAATTGCACATCAACCCTTCATTTTGGGTAATTTACAATTTGTACTAAAATTGGTGCACAAAGTACTTAGCATTATTCAAATAAGTTTTCGCTTTAGAATTTAGGCTTTCCACAAGCCACCACTTAGCATCATTCTCTCTCTTATGATGTTAGAACACTTAGGGTACATTCAACATGTGACATTTTGCAATACAACCCCTCATCTTGGGTAAATTTCACTTTACACTCAGACTATCATATAATGCACAAATAGTTTGTAAATAAGCTCATTCATGAAAATAAACTCAAACTATTATATAATGCACAAATAGTTTGCAAATAAGCTCAAACTTGAAAATAAACTTCACAAAGAGTCTTAATTACTTTTTAAAAGATTAAAAACAAGTTTGCAAATAACTTACTTAAGCAAAACATCTAGGGTTAGGCAATAACCCAGGTCAGGGATGTTATAATTATCAACCCCTAAAAAGGATTTCGTCCCCAAAAGCTCAAGAGAAAAGAGAAGGGTACTTCCTCCTCATCTCTTTCTCTAACTCCCATGTGGCTTCTTCAATGCCATGATGATGCAGAGAACTTTCACAAGAACTATGTCTTTCTTCTTCAACTTCTTGACCCTTCTGTCAAGAATCATCATTGGACCTACCACATAGGATATATCTTCATTAAATTTTACCTCTATAGGTTTCAATACCAACTCTGTATCAGGATGACACTTTCTCAACATAGATATGTGAAATACTAGATGTAGTCTATGTGTCTCAAGTGGCAATTCCAACCTATAAGCTACCTTTCCAATCTGTGCTATCACTGGGTAAGGTCCCATAAATCTAGGAGCTAACTTACCCTTCTTCCCAAATCTAAGAACAACTTTCCAAGGAGAGACTTTGAAAAACACTGTCTCCAACTCAGAACTCTAAAGGTCTACGACGTTTATCAGCATAAGACTTTTGTATATCTTATGCAACCTTCAATTGTTGTTGTATCACTTTAATCTTTTTAGTTGTTTTTTGCACTAACTCAGAACCCAGAAGTTGGTATTCTCATCTCAAACCAGCATAATGGAGATCTACAATGTCTACCATATAATGCTTCATATGGTGCCATATCAATACTAGCCTGATAACTATTATTATAGGCAAACTCTATTAAGCTCAAGTGTAAGTCCCAACTTCCTAAAAATTGAAGAACACGTGCTCTAAGAAAGTCTTCCAAAGTTTGTATAGTCCTTTCAGATTGTTCATCTATCTGAGGGTGGAAAGCTATCCTAAAATTCAACTGTGTACCCAAAGCTTTATGTAGTCATTCCCAAAAATGACTTGTAAATTGGGGACCTTTATCAGACACAAGTGTAGTTGGAACTCTGTGCAACCGCACTATCTCATCTATATAGATTTGTGCAAGTTTTCCAGTAGTATAGGTTGTTTTGACAAGAAGAAAATGTGTTGTCTTTGTCAACCTATAAACTATCACCCAAATGAAATCATGACTTTTGTCTATTGTAGGTAGACCAACCACAAAGTCCATCGTCACGTGATCCCATTTCCACTGAGGTATAGGTAAGGGTAGTAATGTTCCTACAGGCTTATGTTGTTCTACTTTAACCTGCTGACACATCAGATACTACATAACAAACTCAGCTATATGTTTCTTCAAACTGGGCAACCAGTACATATCTTTTAAGTTATGATACATTTTGGTGCTTCCTAGATGCATTGCATACATGGATGAGTGATCTTCTTCCATAACTAACTTTCTTAAGTTATTGACATCAGGTACTACCATCCTATCATGGTAACAGACTACCTCATCCTCTGACTCATGGAAACTGTCTCATTTCTCACTGCCCAACTCTGACCTAATCTGTTGAATCACAGTATCAGCCTATTGTGCCTCTTTGATCTGTTCTTTCAAAGTAGGTTTCACATGCATATCAGCTAACAATCTAGCTAACAAAGATACTTCTAACCTCACATTCATTTGTCTCAAAGAGACAAGTATGTCTCGTTTACAACACACTAAAGAATTCAAGTGTGCTTTATGTGTGGGTGGAGATGAGGATTTCCTACTGAGTGCATCTGCCACTACATTAGTTTTCCCTGGATCATAATCAATTGTACAATCATAGTCCTTGATTAACTTCATCCAGTGATATTATCTCATGTTCAACTCGTGTTGTGAAAAAATGTATTTTAAGTTTTTATGGTCTGTGAAATCAGACATGTTTCTCCATAGAGATAATGCCTCTAGATTTTCAATGCGTGGACCACTGTAGCTAATTCTAGATCATGCATTGGATAATTCTCCTCGTGTTTCTTAAGATGTCGGGAAGAAAAAGAAACTACATGATCACTCTACATCAACACACATCCTAGACCATTCTTAGAAGTGTCATAGAAAACAATGTATCCCTTTCCCTACTCGGGTACAACCAACACAGGTGTACTAGTCAACCTTTCTTTCAACAACTAGAAAGAATGTTGACACTTGTCATTTCACACAAAAGAAATTTCCTTCCTAGTCAACCTGGTTAGGGGTAATGCTACAGAACTAAAGTCTTTGATACACCTTCTGTAGTACCTGCCAAACCTAGGAAACTACAAATCTCAGTCGGTGTCTTGGGCTGTTCCCACTGCACAACATACTCCACTTTCTTAGGATCAACATGAATACCCGAAGCAGATATCACGTGTCCAAGAAAAGATACTTATGACAACCATAATTTGCATTTGCTGAATTTGGCATATAACTTGTACTGTCTCAACAAAGTCAAGGCTTGACGAAGGTGTTTTTCATGTTGTTGACCATCTCTACTGTAGATCAGGATGTCGTCTATGAAAACTACTATGAACTAATCAAGGAATGGCCGAAAGATTCTATTCATCAGCTCCATGAATGCAGTTGGTGCATTAGTTAGTCCAAACGACATAACTACAAATTCATAATGACCATACCTCGTCCGAAAGGATGACTTAGGTATGTCACTCTCCTTAATACATAACTGATGATATCCTGACCTTAGATCTATCTTAGAGAACACTATTGCACCACACAACTAGTCAAGAAGATCATCTATCCTTGGAAGAGGATATGTGTTCTTTATTGTCACTTTGTAAAGCTGTCTATAGTCTATGCATAGTCTCATAGACCCATCTTTCTTTTTAACAAAAAGAACTAGAGCACCCCATGGTGAAGTACTCGGTTGAATGAAACCTTTCTCAAGCAACTCCTGTAACTGTTTCTTGAATTCTTCCATCTCAGAAGGCTCCATCCTATAAGGTGTTTGGCTATGCGTTGTGTACCTAGAATCAGTTTAATCTCAAAATTAATCTCTCGGGGTGGAGGAATATCTGGAAATTCTTCAAGAAACACATCCACGAATTCCCTGACAACATGAACTTCAAAAAGACTAGGACTCTCTACTTTGGTGTCTACCACATGTGCCAAGAATGCAAAGCTTTCTTGTCACATCAACCTCTCAACTAACATTACTGACACTATACATGTTGGAAGAATCTTTTTATCCCCCTGAAAGACCCATGTCTTATCACTGTGTGTGAACATAGCTTGCTTGGAACCATAATCCAAGACAACCTTATACTTCTCTAGGGTATCCATCCTGAGAATTATATCAAACCCGTGCATCTCTAGTGGTATAAGATCCACCTCAATGATGTGTTATGAAAAAGAAAGAACATAGGGAGAGCATACCTCCCGCAACACTGTAGATCCAACTAATGGAGTTTCTAATAACAGATTATCCATTCTATGACTAACAATTATATTGCAGTCATGAATCACTTCTCGAGTGACAAAGGAATGCATAGCACCCGGATCAGTCAAAACAGATACAAAACTTGATGAAGACATATTAGAATGAAACAATTCCATCTGACCTGTCACAACTCATGGATTGACCACTGCCTCCGAATGATTCATAGCATAGAATCTCACGGTTGCTTGTTTTTTACTGCATGCTCTATTGGCTGGTGCAGATGATCCTGCTTGGGATGCTTGTCCACATCCTCGTGTTCCACTACTAAACTATTGTCTCTGAGAGCCTTGTTGACTCTTCCTCGATGGTTGGGTTACTTCCATGTCTCTAATTAGACAATCCTTTATCATATGTCATGTCTACCTACATCTGTAGAAGACTCTATCCTCCCATTGTGACCTATATGGTCCTATCACTGACATTGATGCTGAGCTATGGGCTCCACTTGGAGGAAAACTACAGCCTCTACCTCTGTTAGATGTCCACTGCGTCTGAGCACTGAACCTTCGTGGTTCTACTGGTGCAGCAAACTTTGGTTTCTTAAAATTCCACACCTCTAACCCTGAACTGTGCAGGTACTTTCCTACTATTTGCCTCACATTTATTAGTCACAGACCTCTCTATCCTCCTAACTGACTCCATAAAGGTGGAAAACCTCTCTCTGTTCTCTAGAGCAGATACAGGTGGTTAACTCAGCGTTCAGGCCCTTCTCAAAATGTTGAATTCTCTCCTCATCTGTGGTAGCCATGTGTGGACAGAACCGTAGAAGTTCCATAAACTTAGCTTCATACTCGCTAACTTTCATCAATCCTTGTCTAAGCTACTCAAACTGTGAGATCTTCTCATCCAGATAAGTCTTAGGAAAGTATCTACTGACAAATTCTCATCAGAATTCCTACCATCTAACCTCAACATTAGGTCTTTTCTCTTTTTCAATGGCCCACTAATGGCCAATACTTCCTTTCAAGAGGTATACATCATGCTTAACTTTATCAGCCTCTGGGATGTTAAGGATCCAAAGGCTTTCTCTGTCTCAGTAAGCCATGAATCTACGTCTACTGGGTCAGCTATACCAGCATATTCAGTGGCTCCTACCCAGCATAATCTCTCAAAGGTCTTACCAGATCCATGTCCCTCATTGGGAACTGGTATTCTAGGTGCTGGTGCTGGTATCTTATCAGCCATATGCATCATTGTGGTCATGATATGCCCAAAAAGAGCATGAAAGGTTGGGTTTTCTAGCATATCTTGGTCAAGATGGGGATTCTCAAGTACTAGTTCTTCTCTAGCTTGATCCCTTACACCACCTCCTGGTACAACAACACTGCTCTCAGTAGCATGTTCTTCATGTGCTCCAACCATCTTTCAGTTTTACTTCTTCTCCTGTATGAGGAGAAGTCACTATAAGATACACTAGAGGACACTAGAACATACTCAACAAAATTAATCCTATGTCTCTGTAGACACGGCAAACCTTACGCTCTAATACCAAAACTTTGTGACAACCCGATAACAAATCAAGCCATCACCAGTAATAATTGTGGAATAACCATAAGTAGCGGATTTAACAAAAATACTTAAAATTAAAACCATTTTACAAGAGATCCTCTTCCAAGAAACTCTTAAAGAAATAACCAAAACTTTTATCTACATCACGGTTCATATTGTACATATATTGTACCATCTCATCTTGAGGATAATAAGTACCAGTTGCTTTACTCAAATATATACAACAACAACATAAAACCTCAACGTAAACAAACCAAAATCTCAAGTTGTTCATAAAAACCACTAAGTACTATCTCCCAAGGACCTGAGAGTACATAGACGACACATAGGACTTCTATCTACAAGACATGACAAATAATACACTCAACCTGAGCTAATATTGTTGTCCCTACTGATATGGTCCTTCCTCTGCAGTCCAGTTCCTACCTCCTCATCTGCATCCACCTAAAAATTGTGGATCCCATGGGGTGCGACTATTGTCCCAGCGAGAGATATAACTCTCCTCCAACAATATTATTATTACATGAAATAGTATAAAAACTGATCAGAGAATACTTTATACAAGTAAGTAGGTATATTTGTAGTGCAAGGCAATATCATTGATAAGATAGTTCAAATGTCCATAACAGAGTTATAATTCATCTATTTCCTTTATAAGGAATATGAAGAACATGTATAACATCTGTCAACTAAGATGTATAAAAGTAATGAAGCATCAACTAATGTTTTTCGTATTCGATCCTTAAGCAAATATGCTACACGGCTGATTACATGTTCACATTCACACTTATGCCCAGAGGAGATGAGGTATACCTCTCATGCTCCAACCGACCACTACTAAGTCAAAATCGGTACCATACAAGGTCAGTGGCAGAGCTGGATGTCAAAACCTCACCTATCTCAATCAGTACGAGATAACTGGCAGGACATCTTGTGTCAACTGCAATTAGCTTACCAGGGTATAATGGTATCTTCGCTATAGAGTTACAGTGGCAGCATGTACTCTCTTCGGAAGAAGACCACTAATCTTTCCCAGATTATTTTTCATCAGGAAGACCACTGAGCGATCCTAGTTTACTTTCATCAGGATCTCCACTGAGCAACCTAGTGTAGTTGGGGAGTCCACTAAGCAACCCCTGGTATAATTTACATATTCAATAATATGTGTACCGAGTTAAACTCGTTTCACCATTCAGCAAATCCTAACACTAAATGGATCTAAGGTCTAGGAAACTACATGATAACATTTAACTTGATTAATTAATTATATTATAGTATCTTTTAGCATCAATCAAGTTGTAAGCAAGGATTATGTCAGATGCTACAAAGAAAAATATAATATGTTTATTAGGTACTTTCATGATTCTTTGGAACACATATAACACTTAGAATCTCAATCTCTTATCATCATCATGCTTGGGTATTCAAACCCTTAGTTCATCACTGAGTACCGTTACCACTTATCAGGTAACCATTACTGTAACATCCCTAACCTGGGTTATAACCTAACCCTAGAAGTTTTGCTTAAATAGGTAATTAAACACATGTAATCATCTTTTAGCAGGTAATAAAAGCTCCTAAGGAACTTATGTTTCCATTCCTGTCCCCTAGGAACAATGTGGTAGTATTATTTTGCAATACAAGGACCTATGTGCAATTATCCAGTTAAGAGGTTTAACTTGCAGAGTTCACAGGTTAAGATGTACCTTTGATGATGAAACATCATAAGAGTGAATCTGATGAGGCATGATGGATTTTCCAAGCTTGGGCGTTCAGATGCAGCTTGTGGAATGATCTTGGTGCTTAAAAACCCTAATTTGGAGTAAAGTGCAATTTACCCAAATTATGGGTAAAACTTGGGAAGTACACCTTCTAGAGCATCTTATATGACTCTTGGCATCATTTAGAGTAGAAATGATGAAAGATATGCATCAATAAATAATCAGATAAGAAAAGTAATCCTTGTGCATAAAATTCACCATGTATGGGTATGAAGACCTTCATATGTGTACCCTAGTTGAAAGTTGACCTTTTCTACCCTTAAATCTTGAGCTTTGATGAACTTGGTTTGAGTTTAGATGGCTTGGACGTGCCTAAGAAGCAAGGAGGGACTTAGATGAAAATCCCATGCTTTAGAGGTCCTTATGGTGTAAAATGGCCTAAAGTATATAAGCCCTTTTCCTTGTAAACCAAGTGAACGATCCTTCATTTCTCTTCACTTATCTTCTTTCACAAAACGTCTAAGGCAAGCTCTAGATCTCAGGGAGGCGACCAAGTAGTTCTAAGGTGAGAAGAACCATCTTCAAGCTCGGATTCTTGGGTGAATTCATCATGCAAGCTTGGTTTTGTGGATAACTCACTTAGCTTTCTCGTTCTAGCCATCTCTTCCCAACCTTTCCTTGGAGAAACACCCTTGGCCGACCTGTGGAGCTCAACACACCATTAAAGACTTGAATCTTGGAAGCTTGGAGCTCAAGGAACGACCTTAAGGCGGGTTTTATAATTCTAAACCTTTTGCTTTGGTATGCATACTTTTATTCGTTCAGATAATAGTTAGTTCTTCTTCTTCCCCATCCTTCTTTGCACCCTTGCACGCTTTTTCGTAAAGAACAGACCTTGGTTTCAAGGTTGAAGACAAGGGGCGTTAATACCTATGTTGGTCCTTATCCAACTTTACTAAATGATCTTGGACCAATAGGTCAAACGATCTCACACTCGTTTCAATCCAAACGGGTTCAATAGGTCGGTTTGGCCAAACGGGTTCCAACCCATTTGAGGGCGTTGAACAAGCGTTGACCGTTTGGGATTTCTGTTCAAAATTATGTAGGCTAATGACCCACCAAATTTGAGGGGTTAACTCCAAAGGAATCATAGGTTGAAGGCCAATCAATTAGGCAATCGAATTGAATTAAGTGCTGTTTTCTAAACTGATTAACTTGAATCTTTGGGCAAACGGGTTCCAACCTGTTTGAAGGAGTTGACCAAGCGTTGACCGTTTGATATTCCTGTTCATAATATATTGAATTTCATTTCTACCAAGAATCATGATCTAATTCCTAACCAATTAAGAGTTGAAGGCATTTCAACACCCTAACCCTAATCGGGTTAAATTTGCTGATTTTCATATAGATTTTGATGAGTGTTGGGTTGAAGGACCCAAACGAGTTCAAACCCATTTGGGGGTTCATCCAAACGATCTCACACTCGTTTAGTGACACCCCTAGACCGTTCGAAGGTCTAGGGTTAAATAAATGTGATGGTTTGAGGGTCCAATCACAAGATATTGATTAATTGATGAAAAGTGCTGAATTGTAATTTAATTAGGACTCAACCCTTATCAAATCAACTTAATTTTGGTCAAACTTTGATCAAACGGTCTCAAGACCGTTTGGAGATCATTCAAACGATCCCAAGACCGTTTGGGCCAAGTTTGGGCCCAATTGGAGTTCAATTGATAGGTTCAACCTTGTTTTGATTCACATTGTTGAAAATTGATGAGTAGCCGATTGGAAACCTTAATTGAGTTAGACTTAACCATAATTGGCTTTCAATTGAAGGTCAAATTGGTGTCCAATTGTTTGAGGCTCATCCTAATTGACTCAAATTGTAAGTGGTTAACATGGCTTGGGCCAATTGAAGGCTTCAACTTAAGAAATCCTTTTCAATCATGACCTTTGTATCACCTTTCATATCCATGCGGTTTGGACCCAAACGAGTCCACACTCGTTTAGACCCAAATGAGTCCACACTCGTTTAGACCCAAACGAGTTCAACCCGTTTCAATCCAAGCGAGTTCAACCCGTTTCAATCCAAACAAGTTCACACTCGTTTCATCTCAAACGAGTTCACACCCGTTTCATCTTAAATGGGTTCACAGCCGTTTCAACTCAGTGAGTCCACACTCGTTTGAGGGTTCAAATGGGTTGAAGGTTGAAGGTTAAACCCTAACCTAATTGGAGATTTTCATGATTGTTTATACTTAACCACTTAAAGGTATAATTGGTTCAATGATGATCTAATCTAAACCATAATGGTAACTTAAATTACTAAGGGACTAAGTGACTAATGAATCGACCCATGATAATGATCAATGGGTAATTTTTTTACCAAATGCCCCTGAGAGGTTAAATTCAGTGATACCTTGTTCTAATCAAACCCTAATCACATGATAGTGGTGATTTGGTTTATGAAGATCAAAGGGGACTTAACCCAACCTAATATAGAGTGGTGTAATCACCATATACTAGTGAGAGGAGAGAGAAAGTACCATTTATGGTGGAAACTCAAGTAAAATACCTTCAATATACATGAATGTGCATGATTAGGGTATGATCCACTAAGTGAGATCATGGAAACCCTAATTATGATAACTGATGAATCTTAATCTTATCTGAGGGCTTTAATGGTGGTGGTTCACATACATGGTGATGTTATGAGATCAATTCACCATGAGGTGAATAGTAAACCCTAATTCTAGGGTGATGACATGTATTGTGAATAGTAAACACTATTTGATGAAAACCAGGGAAACCTAGCTCTTGTAAGAGTAGGGAGATACAACTTCTTTAAATGAGTTATTTATTGTTATCAGTTGAATTGACCATGCAGGTTCCTATATGAGGATGATCATATCCAGGTATGAATGATGATGCTATATTTATTGAAAGCATGTTTTTAGCTTTATGAATAGTGATATATCCTGGTGCCCTGTTAGTGGCAACTTATGAGATTGATGGTCTGTGAGAGCCATGAGTACCATCAAGGTCATGCTTAACAGATGACTTGTGATGAGAGAATTGAGAAATGGTAATTGATGTAAGTTAGACTTGTTACATTTAGTATCCTTCTTTCTTAGCTGCTATGCTAATGTTTAATGTTCAAAAACATGTATGCTATCTGATAAGTGATAACTTATGAGTTTGATAGGTTGAATGAGTCATGAGTAATATGCAGTGATGATCATCAAAGGTCATATTATTTAGATGACCAGATAAAATAATATGTTATTGGTAATAAACATTATAATTAGTCTAGGGATTTGGACTCTCACTTTCTAGATTCTTAGTGATAAGATGTTTAGGTATTGATATACCAATGTTAAATTATGAAATGTGATCCTAATATAGAGTGTTACTATGTGAAAGTCTATTATAAGATAATCCTATGAAAGACTTAACTGCAGACTTATGGGTGATGAATGTAAATAACCCTTGTGTCACTTGAGTATGGTTAAGTATGATTTCATGTGTACTAATCATACAGTTATGTTGTGGATTTGGAATCCTAACACCTTGTAGAAAAGGGTATGGCTACAGGCCATGATATACCTTATTATAATGCCAGGTGATGGATATATGATCTAAGCCTGAAGAGAGCCAGTGTGGTGATGATGGACTTATAATAAATAAATGTTATACATGTCCTTTTATTTCTAAAAGAAAAGAGATATGTGGGTTGACTTAGAGATGCTTTGCTTCTAGTAGGAGGAATAGATTACAATCTGTGAAACATTGTTCTAACTACTCTTAAAATATATATGACTTCTTTGTGTACTGTTATTCTCCTTTTCTGTAATAATCATGTTTCTAGTGAAGAGTTATAACTCCCGCTGGGACAATTATTTAAAATTGTCTCACCCCGTAGATTTCAACTTTTTAGGTGGTCGCCAAGGATGAAGGGACCAATCTCCAGGTGACCAGTATCAGCAGCAGCAGTACCCAGAGCAGCAGTAAATCTCAGGTGGAGATTCAGACTGCTGAGTTATATAGATAGATAGTCAGTCCTATGCGTCCTCTGTACTCTCAGGTCCTTGGAGTCATGGTCTGAATTTTTATTCGTCTCTTGAGATTTTGTAACATGTTGTGTTTAATTACTCAAGAAGTAATTAACAGAGATGTAAACAGTTTATCTTGAATCTATGAAAGGAGTTTTTATGGTTTCAATGTCTTATCTCAAAAAGTTTTAATTTCCACTGATTTTTGGTATTCCACTGCTAAAAGAATCGCTTCCGCTATGTTTACTTCAAAGTTTATGTGTTTATCTCGGACTTTGGAGATCAGATCCCACAATTAGTGGTATCAGAGCTCTAGGTTCGCTGAGTCTACAAAGACATAGGACTTAGGATGTCGAGTCTATCCTTAGTGTTCCTTCCTTATCGAATAGAACCTTCTGCTCCTCAGGAGAAGAAGATATATAAGGATGTCTGAGCCACATGAAGAGTACGTGGCGGAAAGTAGCGTTGATGCACCACAGGGAGGTGCAAGGCACCCAGAAATGGAGCACCTGAGCAACCCAGGGAGCCACCCCAGTTTGACCCAGCTGAGATAGAAAACCCAATTGTCCATGCCTTATTTGATAAGTTTCTGACAGCCATAACACACATAGCAGATAGGGTGCCACCGTCTGCACCTAGGGTACCAGCCCATCAGGAAGGTTATGGAGCTGGCAAGACTTTCGAGAGACTTCGCCGGGTGGGAGCCATAGACTATGCTGGTACATATGACCCAGCAGATGCTGATCTATGGTTGACAGAGCTAGAAAAGGCTTTCAGGATCCTTGATATTCCTGAAGCTAAAAAGGTAAAACATGCGGTATACCTCCTAAAAGGGAGTGCTGGTAATTGGTGGATGATAGAGGAGGATAAGAGACCAGGCGAAGAGATAGGATGGGAGGTTTTCCGATGAGAATTCATCAATAGATACTTCCCTAAGACGTATCTAGATGAGAAGATCTTTCAATTTGAGAAGATCACACAAGGACACATGAACGTTAGCGAGTATGAAGCTAAGTTCATGGAGTTACTACGGTTTTGTCCACAAATGGCAGTTACCGATGAAGAAAGAATTCGACGTTTTGAAAAGGGTTTGAAATCTGAACTAGCCACTCCTGTGTCTGCTCTAGAGAATAGAGAAAGGTTTGCCACCTTTGTGGAGTCAGTAAGAAGGATAGAGAGGTCAGAAACCATGAAACAACAGACAAGTAGTAAGAAGATGTACACCCAGCCTCAAGAACAAGGGCCTGAAAGTTTTAAGAAACCAAGATTTTCTACACCATCAGCTTTGTCAGTATTTCCTACCCAGACACAATGGGTGTCAAGTGGAAGTAGGGATCATAGTAGTATTCCAAGAGGACCCTCCGACATAGCATCAACATCGGTAACTGGATCGTATAGACACTTTGCACCCAGGATCTGTTACCTATGTAGACAGCCGGGACACCTGGCAAGGGATTGTCCAGACAGGAATACAATAATGACTCAGCCCCAAGGACAGAGTCTGCAAGGCTCACAAGGGAGGCTCTATAATAATAGAGGACGTGGACAAACATCCCATACAGGTCAGATGAAATAAGTTTTGTTTTAATATTACATATCACGATTCTATGTGTTAAAAATATGTAATTTTGCTGCTTCTGAATTCCTTGACTAGATCCTGGAAGAACACAAGGGAGATAAGAACTTGTATCTTACTCAATATTCTTTAAAACAATTTATAATCTCCCTTAACTGTGTATGAAAAGGATGAAATATAGATGTGATACCTGAAGAATAATCTAGTATGGTAAATTCTGTGTGTATAATGATATGAAGAACGAGGAATATGTTGATAAGTAAAATACATACTACCTAATCTCAATACTTATATACCCTGGCCAGGTATATAGTTATTGTAGATAAGGCAAGTATGAAACTCCTAGATTGTTATCTTTTGATTACTCTGATCAGGTAATTATTCTATAACAATCTAGAGGGTATAAGGAAAAATTAAATAAGAAAAGCTCAGTGAATACTTAGTGAATATGCTTAGTGAATATACTCAGTGAATACTTAGTGAATATACTCAGTGAATACTTAGTGAATATGCTTAGTGAATATACTCAGTGAATACTTAGTGAATATGCTCAGTGAATATACTCAGTGAATACTTAGTGAATATATTCAGTGAATACTTAGTGAATATGCTTAGTGAATATACTCAGTGAATACTTAGTGAATATGCTTAGTGAATATACTCAGTGAATACTTAGTGAATATGCTCAGTGAATATACTCAGTGAATACTTAGTGAATATACTCAGTGAATACTTAGTGAATATACTCAGTGAATACTTAGTGAATATACTCAGGGAATACTTATAGAATATACTCAGTGAATACTTAGTGAATATGCTTAGTGAATATACTCGGTGAATACTTAGTGAATATGCTCAGTGAATATACTCAGTGAATACTTAGTGAATATACTCAGTGAATACTTAGTGAATATGCTTAGTGAATATACTCAGTGAATACTTAGTGAATATGCTTAGTGAATATACTCAGTGAATACTTAGTGAATATGCTCAGTGAATATACTCAGTGAATACTTAGTGAATATACTCAGTGAATACTTAGTGAATATACTCAGTGAATACTTAGTGAATATACTCAGTGAATACTTAGTGAATATGCTTAGTGAATATACTCAGTGAATACTTAGTGAATATGCTCAGTGAATATACTCAGTGAATACTTAGTGAATATACTCAGTGAATACTTAGTGAATATGCTTAGTGAATATACTCAGTGAATACTTAGTGAATATGCTCAGTGAATTTCCTCAGTGAATACTTAGTGAACAAACTTAGTGAATATACTTGGTGAATTTCCTCAGTAACTACTTAGTAAGCATACTCAATGAACTCCTTCAGTGAAGCCTTTGAGACAATATACTGAGTAAAATATCTGTGTTAAGGTATGTATGTTCCTCTGATGGTAAGCATTCTTGAGTAATATTGGAAGAATGTTCTTTTATGCTTTTTCCTTTCAAAAAGTATGGACACCTTATGTTAGGGGTTTATGCTTTACACAAGCATAAACAGTGATAAGAAGTAATTAACAAAAGGGACTTTGTACAAATTACAAACCCATAATATCATCATAATGATCAATCTGTTCTTTCTTTCCCTGGGATTTCAAGGAAGAAATCCTTGTTAGGGGTTTATAATTTGTAACATCCCTGACCTGGGTTATAACCTAACCCTAGAAGTTTTTCTTAAATAGGTAATTAAACACATGTAATCATCTTTTAGCAGGTAATAAAAGCTCCTAAGGAACATATGTTTCCATTCCTGTCCCCTAGGAACAATGTGGTAGTATTGTTTTGCAATACAAGGACCTATGTGCAATTATCCAGTTAAGAGGTTTAACTTGCAGAGTTCACAGGTTAAGATGTACCTTTGATGATGAAACATCATAAGAGTGAATCTGATGAGGCATGATGGATTTTCCAAGCTTGGGCGTTCAAATGCAGCTTGTGGAATGATCCTGGTGCTTAAAAACCCTAATTTGGAGTAAAGTGCAATTTACCCAAATTATGGGTAAAACTTGGGAAGTACACCTTCTAGAGCATCTTATATGACTCTTGGCATCATTTAGAGTAGAAATGATGAAAGAGATGCATCAATAAATAATCAGATAAGAAAAGTAATCCTTGTGCATAAAATTCACCATGTATGGGTATGAAGACCTTCATATGTGTACCCTAGTTGAAAGTTGACCTTTTCTACCCTTAAATCTTGAGCTTTGATGAACTTGGTTTGAGTTTAGATGGCTTGGACGTGCCTAAGAAGCAAGGAGGGACTTAGATGAAAATCCCATGCTTTAGAGGTCCTTATGGTGTAAAATGGCCTAAAGTATATAAGCCCTTTTCCTTGTAAACCAAGTGAACGATCCTTCATTTCTCTTCACTTCTCTTCTTTCACAAAACGTCTAAGGCAAGCTCTGGAGCTCGGGGAGGCGACCAAGTAGTTCTAAGGTGAGAAGAACCATCTTCAATCTTAGATTCTTGGGTGAATTCATCATGCAAGCTTGGTTTTGTGGATAACTCACTTAGCTTTCTCGTTCTAGCCATCTCTTCCCAACCTTTCCTTGGAGAAACACCCTTGGCCGACCTGTGGAGCTCAACAAACCATTAAAGACTTGAAGCTTGGAAGCTTGGAGCTCAAGGAACGACCTTAAGGCGGGTTTTATAATTCTAAACCTTTTGCTTTGTTATGCATACTTTTATTCGTGCAAATAATAGTTAGTTCTTCTTCTTCCCCGTCCTTCTTTGCACCCTTGCAAGCTTTTTCGTGAAGAACAGACCTTGGTTTCAAGGTTGAAGACAAGGGGAGTTAATACCTATGTTGGTCCTTATCCAACTTTACTAAATGATCTTGGACCAATAGGTCAAATGATCTCACACTCATTTCAATCCAAACGGGTTCAATAGGTCGGTTTGGCCAAACGGGTTCCAACCCATTTGTGGGCATTGACCAAGCGTTGAACGTTTGGGATTTCTGTTCACAATTATGTAGGCTAATGACCCACCAAATTTGAGGGGTTAACTCCAAAGGAATCATAGGTTGAAGGCCAATCAATTAGGCAATCGAATTGAATTAAGTGCGGTTTTCTAAACCGATTAACTTGAATCTTTGGGCAAACGGGTTCCAACCCGTTTGAAGGAGTCAACCAAGTGTTGACCGTTTGAGATTCCTGTTCATAATATATTGAATTTCATTTCTACCAATAATAATGATCTAATTCCTAACCAATTAAGAGTTGAAGGCATTTCAACATCCTAACCCTAATCGGGTTAAATTTGCTGATTTTCATATAGATTTTGATGAGTGTTGGGTTGAAGGACCCAAACGAGTTCAAACCCATTTGGGGGTTCATCCAAACGATCTCACACTCGTTTAGTGACACCCCTAGACCGTTCGAAGGTCTAGGGTTAAAGAAATGTGATGGTTTGAGGGTCCAATCACAAGATATTGATAAATTGATGAAAAGTGCTGAATTGTAATTTAATTTTGACTCAACCCTTATCAAATCAACTTAATTTTGGTCAAACTTTGAGCAAACGGTCACAAGACCGTTTGGAGATCATCCAAACGACCCCAAGACCGTTTGGGCCAAGTTTGGGCCCAATTGGAGTTCAATTGATAGGTTCAATCTTGTTTTGATTCACATTGTTGAAAATTGATGAGTAGCCGATTGGAAACCTTAATTGAGTTAGACTTAACCATAATTGGCTTTCAATTGAAGGTCAAATTGGTGTCCAATTGTTTGAGGCTCATCCTAATTGACTCAATTTGTAAGTGGTTAACATGGCTTGGGCCAATTGAAGGCTTCAACTTAAGAAATCCTTTTCAATCATGACCTTTGTATCACCTTTCATATCCATGTGGTTTGGACCCAAACGAGTCCACACTCGTTTAGACCCAAACGAGTCCACACTCGTTTAGACCCAAACGAGTCCACACTCGTTTAGACCCAAACGAGTCCACACTCATTTAGATCCAAACGAGTTCAACCCGTTTCAATCCAAACGAGTTCACACCCGTTTCATCTCAAACGAGTTCACACCCATTTCATCTTAAATGGGTTCACACCCGTTTCAACTCAGTGAGTCCACACTCGTTTGAGGGTTCAAATGGGTTGAAGGTTGAAGGTCAAACCCTAACCTAATTGGAGATTTTCATGATTGTTTATACTTAACCACTTAAAGGTATAATTGGTTCAATGATGATCTAATCTAAACCATAATGGTAACTTAAAATACTAAGGGACTAAGTGACTAATGAATCGACCCATGATAATGATCAATGGGTAATTTTTTTACCAAATGCCCCTGAGAGGTTCAATTCAGTGACACCTTGTTCTAATCAAACCCTAATCACTTGATAGTGGTGATTTGGTTTATGAAGATCAAAGGGGACTTAACCCAACCTAATATAGAGTGGTGTAATCACCATCTACTAGTTAGAGGAGAGAGAAAGTACCATTTATGGTGGAAACTCAAGTAAAATACCTTCAAGATACATGAATGTGCATGATTAGGGTATGATCCACTAAGTGAGATCACGAAAACCCTAATTATGATAACTTATGAATCTTAATCTTATCTTAGGGCTTTAATGGTGGTGGTTCACATACATGGTGATGTTATGAGATCAATTCACCATGAGGTGAATAGTAAACCCTAATTCTAGGGTGATGACATGTATTGTGAATAGGAAACACTATTTGATGAAAACCAGGGAAACCTAGCTCTTGTAAGAGTAGGGAGATACAACTTCTTTAAATGAGTTATTTATTGTTATCAGTTGAATTGACCATGCAGGTTCCTATATGAGGATGATCATATCCAGGTATGAATGATGATGCTATATTTATTGAAAGCATGTTTTTAGCTTTATGAATAGTGATATATCCTGGTGCCCTATTAGTGGCAACTTATGAGATTGATGGTCTGTGAGAGCCATGAGTACCATCAAGGTCATGCTTAACAGATGACTTGTGATGAGAGAATTGAGAAATGGTAATTGATGTAAGTTAGACTTGTTACATTTAGTATCCTTCTTTCTTAGCTGCTATGCTAATGTTTAATGTTCAAAAACATGTATGCTATCTGATAAGTGATAACTTATGAGTTTGATAGGTTGAATGAGTCATGAGTAATATGCACTGATGATCATCAAAGGTCATATTATTTAGATGACCAGATAAAATAATATGTTATTGGTAATAAATGTTATAATTAGTCCAGGGATTTGGACTCTCACTTTATGGATTCTTAGTGATAAGATGTTTAGGTATTGATATCCCAATGTTAAATTATGAAATGTGATCCTAATATAGAGTGTTACTATGTGAAAGTCTATTACAAGATAATCCTATGAAAGACTTAACTACAGACTTATGGGTGATGAATGTAAATAACCCTTGTGTCACTTGAGTATGGTTAAGTATGATTTCATGTGTACTAATCATACAGTTATGTTGTGGATTTGGAATCCTAACACCTTGTAGAAAAGGGTATGGCTACATGCCATGATATCCCTTATTATAATGTCAGGTGATGGATATATGATCTAAGCCTAAAGAGAGCCAGTGTGGTGATGATGGACTTATAATAAATAAATGTTATACATGTCCTTTTATTTCTAAAAGAAAAGAGATATGTGGGTTGACTTAGAGATGCTTTTCTTCTAGTAGGAGGAATAGATTACAATCTGTGAAACATTGTTCTAACTACTCTTAAAATATATATGACTTCTTTGTGTACTGTTATTCTCCTTTTCTGTAATAATCATGTTTCTGGTGAAGAGTTATAACTCCCGCTGGGACAATTATTTAAAATTGTCTCACCCCGTAGATTTCAACTTTTTAGGTGGTCGCCAAGGATGAAGGGACCAATCTCCATGTGACCAGTATCAGCAGCAGCAGTACCCGGAGCAGCAGTAAATCTCAGGTGGAGATTCAGACTGCTGAGTTATATAGATAGATAGTCAGTCCTATGCGTCCTCTGTACTCTCAGGTCCTTGGAGTCATGGTCTGAGTTTTGATTCATCTCTTGAGATTTTGTAACATGCTGTGTTTAATTACTCAAGAAGTAATTAACAGAGATGTAAACAATTTATCTTGAATCTATGAAAGTAGTTTTTATGGTTTCAATGTCTTATCTCAAAAAGTTTTAATTTCCGCTGATTTTTGGTATTCCGCTGCTAAACGAATCGCTTCCGCTATGTTTACTTAGAAGTTTATGTGTTTATCTCGGACTTTGGAGATCAGAGCCCACAATTACCACTAGGTCATCTGACCAAGGTATACATTATACTTATTGCACAAATAATTCACATAGTTCACAAAGTCCATTAAATCTGTATCATAAATACACCATAGCTTTTACTTAGCTATGCTCATCACCTCATGATACATGCATGGTTAGTATTTTATGATGACAGAAATATCAAATACATGACATTACCATGCAATGCAAAAGAGATACATTCTTCCCATTGTTTAGGGTTAGGGTTTCCCTTTATCAACATATTAGGGTTTCAAATCATCTCATCACTCATCATTTAAGATTTACCTTCATTAACCACTTAGGATTTTCAATATCACATCATAAATGATTAAAACCTAATTCATTATCCTTTCATACTAGGAGTACCAACATGTACTCATTACATGGTTAATATCTTAATTTCACTCTCATCCTCATTAGGAATAACATCCCTGACTTGGTTTATGGCCTAACCCTAGAAGTTTTTTTTAAGTAAGTTATTTACAAACTTGTTTTTGATCTTTTGAAAAGTAATTAAGACTCTTTGTGAAGTTAATTTTCAAGTTTGAGATTATTTGCAAACTATTTGTGCATTATATGATAATCTGAGTGTAAAGTGCAATTTAGCCAAGATCAGGGGTTATATTGCAAAATGTCACATGTTGAATGTACCCTAAGTGTTATAACATTATAAGAGAGAGAATTATGCTAAGTGGTGGCTTGTGGAAAGCCTAAATTCAAAAGTTAAAACTTATTTGAATAATGTTAAGTGCGTTGTGCACCAATTTTAGTACAAATTGTAAAATACCCAAAAGGAGGGGTTCATGTGCAATTACCTCTTCTAGAGTATCCCTACTCCTTCCTAGTATAGTCTAGAGGATAGAGAAAGAAGGAGACACTATGTTTGAATCATTTTTGGAATAGTATCACTCTTGGTGATGAAAAGACCAAGGAAGAAGTATAGTTGAAATATTTGTATGAGTTATATCAAGTTGTAGATTTTCTATGGAAGTGCCTATCGGCTAAGGAGCCATGAAGGGAGTCACCTATTAGTTTGTTGATTCTTGGCTTTATCCATGATGAGCTAAAACACCTCAAGTGAATTATAGATATTGATTTGTAAATTTTCTTTGGAAAAGATTGTATTGAATTGTGAATATTATAAAAATGTGAGTGGAAGTAGCTTGCCCTAGAAGATAACCAAAGGGGGCGACCCTTATCCCTTGCATTATCTACAAGTTTTTATTTTACATGGAAAGATAAAGTTGGGATGCATGCAAATACATGTGTCAATCTATGCATGGTCATGTGGCACTTAGTAGCTTAAGGTGATGACACCTCATATTCACTTTTCTTCATGAACCCCAACTATAAATACCATTCCCTTCACCTATTAGTAGAATTTTCGGATCTCACTATCATCTTTCCCTTACATATAGTGCACAACATCCTAGTATTGTGCATAAGTGAAGGATTTTCGAGATTAGAGCCTTGGTATTGGCCATAGAGAAGTGATATCAACCTAGCAAGGTGACATCAGCCACAAGTGGTGAAGATATCATGCATAGTGATGATGAGCTCAAGTCTTGGATCTTTGATAAGTGTATATTCAACCTTGGGAACGTGAAGACTTGGAGACTGGAGCTTGGAAGTTGTTCTAGAGGTAGGTTATATAACTTGAACCCAACTATGTTATTATTCACTTTTAATATTTTTTAACTTGTTGATCTACTTTCAATTTTGAGTTCTTATGATTAATTTATGTTTCCTTGAGTTCCAAAAATAGGTTAGGATCGTTGTACATGAACTAGTATAGTAAGAAAAATAGTCTAGAGGTTTATGATGGTGACATCATCAGGGATCAACCCAATATAGGGTTGGAGTACCTTAAACCCGACATGAAAACCAAGATGATGGGTAACTCGATAGAGTGATGAGTAATACCTCATGAACGATATGAGGGGTACCTCATGAATGATAGGAGTGATACCTACATACACTTTATACATGATATGAGGTCAAGTTCATACCTCATGCATGATATGGTACACTCTAATTGATATGGTGTTGAAACCCTAGATGAGGAAGTGAAACCCGACATGCTTTTGAACCCATACCCCTATCATTTTGTGTAAAGGGTTGTTTATGAAAGAGTTCAACCAGCTAGCTTGTCATTCCAATATATGATGGTACTGATTCTTTGAAGGTATAAAAATATATGAGCATAATGGTCTACCCAATATGCTAACCTGATATGTCAACCAACATGGTAACCCGATATGATAATCCAACATAGAAACCTGAAATGGTATTGTGTATATACCACTAAAATGATACCATGATGGAGCATATGCTCCATGCACAATATGGTGCACACCTTGTACACGATAGGTATCGAATATGCCCCTTATTCCTGATATGAGGTCAAGCATTCAGCTCATACACAATATGAGGTTAACTTGAGATGATAAAATCTAAATGATAGCCAACCTGATATGGGTACACATTATGGTAATAGGGCATACACCCTAAACACGATATGGTCATGTGCTTACACCATGACGCTCGATATAAATACATGATATGATGATAAGGTGCATCTTAATCACAATATGGTAGCATACACATTACGATGCCCAATATGGTGGGAATGCTTCAATCCAATATATTTGACTAGTTATATATGTTGTGTTTGTGTTAAATACAACACTAAAAGGTAATGAGTTCAATGCAATTTGATAACTATGATCTAACATACCTTAAAAGGAGAATGGAGAAAACTTAGTAAAAGTATGGTCCAATCAACATTATCAACCCCTAAAAAGGATTTCATCCCCAAAATCTCAAGATAAAAGAGAAGGGTACTTCCTCCTCATCTCTTCCTCTAACTCCCATGTGGCTTCTTTAACGCCACGATGACGCCAGAGAACTTTCACAAGAACTATGTCTTTCTTCTTCAACTTCTTAACCCTTCTATCAAGAATCATCATTGGACCTTCCACATAGGATATATCTTCATTCAATTCTACCTCTATAGGTTGCAATACCAACTTTGTATCAGGATGACACTTTCTCAATATAGATATATGAAACACTGCATGTAGTCTATGTAGCTCAGTTGGAAATTCCAACCTATAAGCTACCTTTCCAATCTGTGCTATCACTGGGTAAGGTCCCATAAATCTAGGAGCTAACTTAACTTTCTTCCCAAATCTGAAAACACCTTTCTAAGGAGAGACTTTGAGATACACTCTGTCTCCAACTTAGAATTCTAAAGGTCTACAACATTTATCGGTAGAAGACTTCTATCAATCTTGTGCAGCCTTCAAATGTTGTTGTATCACTTTAATCTTTTCAATTGTTTGTTGCACTAACTCAGGAGCCATAAGTTGGTATTCTCTTGTCTCAAACCAGCATAATGGAGATCTACAACGTCTACAATATAATGCTTCATATGGTGCCATATCAATACTAGCATGATAACTATTGTTATAGGCAGACTCTATTAAGCTCAATTGTAAGTCCCAACTTCCTACAAACTAAAGAACACATGATCTAAGTAAGTCTTCCAAAGTCTATATAGTCCTTTCAGATTGTCCATCTGTCTGAAGGTGAAAAGATGTGCAAAACTTCAACTGCATAAACTTGGGACCTCTATCAGACACAATTATAGCTGGAACTCTGTGCAACCTCACTATCTCATCTATATAGATTTGTGCAAGTTTTTCAGTAGTATAGATTGTTTTGATAGGAATAAAATGTGTTGTCTTAGTCAACCTATCAACTATCACCCAAATGGAATCATGACTTTTGGCTATTCTAGGTAGACCAACCACAAAGTCCAGCATCACGTGATCCCATTTCCACTGAGGTATAGGTGGGGGTTGTAATGTTCTTGCAGGCTTCTGGTGTAATGAGACCAAAGTCCCATCGAGAGTTATAACTCTTCACCAACACATATTTTTTTTGTTGTTATAAGCATATTAATATAAAGAGACAATAAACATAACATGTATATCATTTTGAGCAGTTTAAGCAAATACAACTTGAACAGTAGAACATTTTATATTTTTAAAAGGAATGTGAAGAATATGTATAACAGTTAATTTCTCTTGTCGTAATATAATTCAAGAAATCAATACAAAGATTAGGCATGGGGTCATCCAATGTAATTCATATTTGACCCAAAACAAATACACTACATGGATGTTTAATTGTTTTTATGCCTTGAGGATTTAAGGTGTACCACTGAAATCCAACTAACCTTTGCTAAGTTGAAATTTGTACCATACAAGATCAATGGAATAGCTAGACTCCATGATCATCACCAGCACTACTTGGTCAATTCAAGTCTACAATATAGTGACATATAGTCATACTGCTAAAAGATAACAACTTGTAGTCATAGTTATAGTCCTGTAAAAACAACTAATGGTCAAGGCTATGGTCCTATAAACAACTAGTCTGCCTTGGTACATGGCACAACACTAGAGAACTGGCTCACATATGGTCGTTTCATAATAAACAATATATCACTATTTCCAACAATTTAAGGACACAAGGAAAAATATCACTTGCACCCCGCATATTCAACAATATGTGTTCCGAGTTTTCCCATGGAGTTACGCGTTTCACCATCCAGCTAAATACTGACTCTATAGATGGATCTATGGTATAGGGAAACTACATCATTAGGGTTTCACTTGATTAAACATGCCAATTGGGTATCTTTCAATGCATCAATCAAGTTACAACATATTAACCTTAAACAATTTCTACAAAATTAAGGTAGGATGTAACTTCAGAAGATGTAAAATGTATTAAGTGAGAACTTGTCTCGTCATCACATGGAACAAGTATTATCGCCATTCTCAATACTATTATTAACAACATAATACTATGGGATGTCAATCCCTCATTTATACACAAAGCACTTGCTAGGTCATTAGATCAATTCATATGATCCTGCAACATTCAGTATCTCAAAAAGACTCATCATTACTCACAATCATCACTTTGTATTGTATAAGTCTCACCATAGAACTCACTTAGCTATGCCATTCATTTCACATGCAAGTTAGTATTGCACAAGTAGGAGAGAGATAATACTATCCATGAATAACAACCTTCAAATATAGTCAACACACTTATCTTGTTATCATCATATTAGGGTTTATTAGCATCATACCACCTCAAAGCCCTAATTTCATCACTTTCCATATTGTGAGAGAGTCACACATTATTGTTGATGGTTATCCATTCATAAACACATTACTTTTCGATAAACCATTACCCTAGGTACTAACCATATTCATACTTATATGTGTGTATCTTATCCACCTTTAATACATGAGTGTCAATCACCCTTCAACAACGAGGTGTCCCACCCTGGCCAGTGATAACACCAAATTTTGTGATGTTTTTTGCCCTTATTTTGTTATCAAAATTGCCCTTTTAAATTGTTTTCCTCTCCTTTTTGCCATGTTTTTGAATAAACAGGACTCGCTATTCTCTTAACTCAATTTTATCATCTTTTGCAGAGTTTTCCCCGATTTTTAACTCATTTATCAGCTAAAAGGCCCGTCCCGGCCCACAAATGTGTTCCACATACATCGGCCTTCCTACCAACCAATCGGCTGATACGCTCACTACCCGATAGGGCAGCACGATACACTACCACGCGATACGAGGGTGTCGCACAAGAGGAAGCAGACGAGCGATACGTCGTTTACCTGACAGGGAGTCAAACCCACCACGACTGTCGAAGTGTGTCGAGCGATACGGGCCGCCCACCGGCAGGTGCCACTCGTCATGATGACCGACAGCCCGACATCCTTGTGTCGGGCGACATGCATATCGGGCATCTCTGAAGCCGCAATAATGGAGCTGAAGGAGGGCACGTGGCATCCAGAGCACCATAACTTCCATAACTTCCTCCAACCGCTGCCTATAAATAGCAGCTACAGACTCCAATGGGACGGGTCAGAACCCTACGCAAGCCAACTCAGGAAAGCTTCAAGAGCTAGTGTATCGTGCCTCAGAGGTTGTGCCAGACGATTCTAGGTGAGCACTTCCCCATCCCGAGAGGGAGGGAATGGTTCACTTAAGGCCGTACCGGGCACCACTGCAGGCCGATATCAGCCAACAAGGATACCTGATACAAGTGACCGATACTAGAAGCATCACTCTAGCCTGGCATGATACTGAACCCCAATACGCATTGCAAGTCATGGTGTGTCGCCCAAGAGGGTGCCGCCCGACATGATCGTATCGGGTAAGGGCGCCTCGCACGATACAATCCACCCGTCATGAGTGTGTCGCCTGAGAGGGTGTGCCGCCCGACACGGTCTTATCGGACAAGGCTCCTGCCCGATATCGGGCTGGAGAGTCTGTTGTTGTCTGTCGTCCTTCTAAATAAAGAAGGCCACATTTATCTTTATTATTTTAGTCATTTACTTCTTTTACTTATGCAATGTAATCAGACCCTTATATGTTAATGGAATTAGAAGAGCTTAACTATCTGCTACTTTATGTTTGGTACCTTTGTTGGATGATTGCTATGTTTAACATCTAGACTATAGCTTGTATGCTTGGATCGCGTTTCGATTAGCTACCGAATCGTGTTTTCCCGTTGCAACAGCCTCGAGAGAGGTGTTGTGGCTCTAGTGTTTGGTCTGATACTGGAGTACGAGAGTGCCCAGGATCATAGTTGTTGTAGTAACCTTTCCACTATAACTTAAGTCCAGCAACCTCGAGAGGGGTGTTGATGCTTAGTTAGAGGTACCCGCTTCGAGAGGAGGGGTACAGGATGTTTTCTTCCACCACTTGTTTTACCGAAGTCTTTTCCTTCGTTACCTGCTAAAGCGATAGTATTATCTCTCTGTTTCTGATGCACAAAAACCCTAAAAACTGATAAATGCTTAAAACCTTAATTTTACCCCGTAGCTCCGATTGGAGATAGATTTTTTTTGTTTATCAGTCTTATCATGTTGTTCCCTTTGGGAATTTTACCATCTCTTTTCCCTTGACCGGAGTGTAACGTGTCGATTCCGCACTCATCAACACTACCACCCTTGTCCCTGTGTTTGACCCCGTATATCTACTTCGACCCCGTAAACAAAGTTGTGGGGGGCTAGAAGGTTTCAGGTTATAAATTTAAAAGTCTGACTACTTCAAATCTGCCTCCACTTTTTAGACGTGCGATTTAGGCCGGTCAACTTTTTGGCGCCGTTGTCGGGGACAAGGCAAAACGGTATTGTTGACGAACCCGAATCCACTAACTACGCTCTAGTGCCTCAAGCTTAGAAATAAGTTTGACAACACTCTCTTTTCCTTTTTCATATTTTATTCTTACCTGATATGAGTGATACTTATTATTAATAACATATTTTCTAACTTAATTTTTACACAATGCTCAGGTACTCAGAAGAAAGGCATTCTGCTCAACTGAGCACTGACACCATCAAACATGCTGCCTCGCGTTAAACACCCCCTTTAAGAAGGTGAACACCAAGGGAGAGCTAGACCTCTTTCAACCCAACCAGACTTGGTCAGACAATTCTTTGCTTTTGTAAAGAGACAATATACAATCATTAACCAGCTGGCGTAAAGTGCACTTCTGACGCAAATTTACCATGCGCAGAAATGTAAGTGAACGCGTCGAAGTAGTACAGGCCTTTGTGAGGCCCGATTCGAACTCAGGGATATGTGAAATCATTGGGGACTCCTACTAACTACTCGTGATCATCTAAGCTGATTAAATAGTTGAGAGTTGTTGTCAAAATTAAAAGAAAATAGAAATAAAACAAAATAAGCAATCAATTAAATGTTGGTTTAATCAATTCAAAAAGGAGATCTTTAGGATTGCGGTTTCACCGCGGGTTTTCATTGTATTAAATTCTATATAGCTACTCAATTTTATCTCTCCATCCGAGTAGTGGCCTGAAATCAGAATTTCCCACTATCGTGGTACAATTCACTACCTATGTCTAGGTCGGTTCCACCGTCGTAGTAACATATAACCTAAACTAGCTGCATTAGAAACGACCTCTCGGTATCCACCATTAATCTTACACCACCATGTTCAAGGGATTTGTCAATTAATGTAAATTCCATCTCTTTTCAACCATTAATTCTTCTTTCAAAGCAATTAAGGGCATTAGATTATTATTATGGTGATCAAGCATAACAATATATTGGAGAAAATGAAATTATACCACAGATTTAAGGGATAAAATATGAATTACTATTATAAAGTTGTCATACAATGAATTCTCGGGCTACTCCCGGTCCTAAAGACGAAGGGGATTAGCCCCGCATGTTCATCTCAGAGTACAATGTGGAGAAAAAAAGGGAAACATGAAGAAAAACGTGATTGAGTGATTAAACCCCTGAACGGAGAAGATCCAATCGATCCTTGGCGTGGAATACACATTCTCCCACCTTTCGGTGGTGGAATTCATCTTCTTCAGCGTCCGGATCGGCTGGGGCATGCTCTCGTGCTCCGTTCTTCTCTCCTTGCTCTCCGGGATGTGTGCAACAACTAATGACGTGATGATCCTCTCTTTTGCGCCGTCATTAGGTATATTTCCCGAATTAGGTTGCCAATTAACCACAGTCGCCCGATTAAGATTAATCTGAAACAAACTCATATCTGACGGTGTCAATACCATCGACGTGGGTCGATGGTATCGACCTAGCGTGATAGCGGCAACTCTCCTTTTCTTTCGTCTATGCGCCTGATGTCATCTCGATACCATCGACTCGGGTCGATGGTATCGATGAACCTGTAGCGAAGGTTTTGTCTTTTGTGTCGTTGTAGCTCCACTAGTCAATAGTATCGACATTTTGGTCGATAGTATCGACGAACTTCTCACCAGCATCCTGATTGTATCTCGATACCATCGACATCCCTGTCGATAGTATCGACTTTCTTCTGGTCCTTGCGGCTGGCAACCTGTGGTCCGGTCGATGGTATCGACCACCGTTGATGGTATCGACGGTAGCAGATACTTTTTTTTCCTAAAATTAACACACGAAACCACATAAGTTCACACAAAATATATTCTTTTGATAATTAATACTCAAAATGCTTAAATAAAGGGAATTTGACATAAAGAAGTATCATAGACCAAAGTGAATGAATTATGCAACATTAACCATGAAAATGACTAATAAATGCATAAAATGCATATCAAACAAGTCTATAAATGCGACTCAAAATCATCGCATCAAACTCCCCTAAGCTTAAACATTGCTCACCCTTGAGCAACTAACCCTTAGAATAGAATTGCCAGAGTCAACTAAAGAACAAAGCATCACAACAGACATCCCATATGACTCCCACCGGACATTCGCATATCGGCCCTTGCTAACCACAGAATGATAATTACCCTAAAGGCGACAATAATCATCCATAAAAGATATTAACCTCAAACTGATGAACACTATCACATAAGGCAGTTAACATAATAAAATTCGCCGGTCCAGACTTAGTGCATCTTGTGATCTCCTATACTACATTGCTCGCCCTAACTACCATCTACATGAAAGAAGTTCTCCTGATATTCATTAGTGAGGAGAAATTCACGGTGGCCTACCAATCCGAGCAACGGGTGGATGAAATAGGTGGCTCATGGAAGAAGTGGAAGTATTATACAATTTCAACATGAATAAAACAAAAATGCCCTAATGCCTAAGATTGGGTGGAATGATGCATGCACTAACATTCTGCCTCAAAACGAGATGGAAATCTAATTAAGCTACATCATGTACTCACTCGTCTTAAAATGTAGGTGAGATTATGTTCCTTTGTCCTTCTTATTTTACTTGTTTCGAAATAAATTCTTTTTAGTTTTTTTTCAGATATTTTTTTTTCAGATTTTTCTCTTTTTTTCCAAACCCTTATATCCATAATTGTCAATGAATACTTATTGGGCTTATTTTTTCTGCATAACTTGAATATTTGCACTACTTAGAAGGTATGGAACAATTAAATTCACCATTAAAGAATGACTGAGGTGCATGATATACTTTATGCATAGAAGTTATGAATGTAACTACATGACATGCACCTTAAGGGTCATGTGCATGTATACCTATTCTATATTATTTTTGTTCATGCAAAATATATGAAGGTGGTTGCAATGCAAGTCCTATCTACATGCCATGCAATCAAAAAGGTTAAAACTGTACTTTACTTCCAAATCTTGGTGGATTGTGAAAAGCAATGAGGTGGACAGATCACAAGACTAATTGACTGAACCTTTGAAAAATATTAAGTGTCCCTCCTTACTGACTTGTATAGTAGTTAAGAGGTTTTTCTCTCTTACTTCAAATTAAAGTCTCATTATCATTTGGTCAGTTTAGGCTCAAACAACCAATTTCATCCACTTTCATGAATCATTAGGGATATATAGTTGTGATTTTCTGTTTAAAAGTTGACAAAACCAATCATTTGTCTAAGTTAAGTGATCAAGGTTAAACAACACTCAAGCTTGCGAACATTAAAAAAAAATCAGTTTCCATTAATTCCCATGCACATGCAACTGAGATGACTCAAAATTAAAGACATCCATGATTACACTAGATAGAATGTGGATCCTAAAAACAAACTAAAATTGCAAGAAACAAATGACAGGAAACAAAAACAATAAAACTAAAAACAGAGAAAATGAAAGATAGAGTTGTGCCAACACCCCCCTAAGCTTGAATTCGACTATGGCCTCATAGTCAAAAACAATCTTAAAGGTTGGAACAGAGATACCGCTTTTACTCTTCAGGTGGAGGTGGGTACTGTGGAGCCGTAGGGTCCCAAGACGGATACTCCCCCTGGAAGCTTGAATCAAACTGGGCCCTAGGTGGAGGTTGTGGATAGCCTCCAAATTAATTTTGGCTCCAATAGTGGTCGTAGAAGGGCTCCTTTTGCATCTCCATCCATTGCAACCTATCATGAGTTTGTTGTTGGTTGTCGAGGAGAAGACGCTCATTCTCGAACATTGCCCTTTGATTGTCTAGCAACCGGTTTGTAGTGTCTTGAATACCGGTGTACAATGCCATGTGATGTTGCTGCGTCTGCTGTATGTCTTGCAGCATAGCATACATGCCCTGCATAGAGTAGGCATCCTCGCTTGGCTGTGAGGGCGGTGGTGGTGGTGGAGGCTGAGATGATGAAGATGCAGCCGGATGCATCCGAGGACGCTTCTGTGGTGCCATGCATGCTTGAAGAGGTGTGAATGCCTCCTCTTCCTCTTCAGCCTCGTCATCATTGTCGTTGTTGTCGTCGTTTCCGCCGTCTTCATCAAAGTCGACGATGGCTATGATTGGCCATCGGAAGTGTTGCGCCCCTTCGATGTTGAAGACCGGATCGGGAAGCGAGCATTCCTGGTAAGCATGGTTGACGTGGTAGTGTGCATACGCCAAACCATCTCGAAGAAGGATGAGGTTGGAGCGGTGCAGATGTTGCAAGTTCACCTTGCTCCTGGTGGAGAGAGGAGTAAGTTGTTGGAAATTCAACCCAAGGTAGAAATCCAGCTTCGTGATAAACCCGCCAAAGTGAATTGGTGCTTTTTGTGTACTCCTCTTCACCGCCAAAACTCTCTGCAAAAAGAAGGCACCCCAATTGCATTCTTGACGCTTCAGGAGCTTATACAAGAAGAATAAATTCGTCTCCTGAAACTTGCTGAGGGCCAAATCACCCCAAGCAAACAATGTAGAACTTAGCATCCGGTGCAATATCTGGACGAAGGGGTGCTCGAAATCAGCTACCGCAGCATTATGGTAGCTTACGGACTTGCCCGGCGGGACCGTAACTAGCTCGGCGAAGATGGCATCATAGTCGGTGCGGTTGTCCGGTCACCGGTAATCATGTTGCGAGTGATTCCAGTTGAAGATCTTGTTGAATTGCCGGAGTGTAAGGGTATAGTTGATGTTGTACAGCTGGAAAGACACCCGACCCTTGATCCACTCGCGGTCGGAGGCTATGACATCGTTGGGTACGACACAGACGTCCAGTGAAGCCATAAACTCAGCTACCAATTCCTTGTATGTGGGCCACTCGCCGAAGAACGGCTGGCCATCTTCATGAAATTCCAGCTCGTCAGGCCGTCTTCCCGTGTGTCGGGCCTGACCCTTCAGGACGTAGTCAAGGTTCACTTCAAACCTGAGGTTGCAGATGGTTTCCCGTTCAACATAACGGGTCGGCTCAATCTTCCTCTTTAGAATCTCTTCGTATATCTTCTTCACCTCTGCGGATGGATGAATCAGCCGCGGGTGTGCAACTGACGCGGTCGGAGGTGGCACGAACTCCGGGATGTCCATCGGGTTCACGCGTGAAGACGACGCACCAGCTACGTGCACCATGATTGTGAGAGAAAAGGGAATAGAAAGGGAGCTCAGTAAAGATTGGAGAATGAATCTCCGCTCGATGAAGAACTTGCTCAGTGTTGCTCGTCGTCGGGCATAGATGGCTCTGTAACACGCTCGGCACAAGTGAAGGAGAGTTGCACTAAAGGTGTGATGTCGTCTGACGCAAATACTCCTCATATATAGTCGTGACCGTCGCTACTGTCCGCCTGTCGATACCATCGACGTGAGTCGATGGTATCGACTCGGGTAACATGATCCGTACCTCCGTGAGTATCGACGGTTGTCGATAGCTGGATCTGTGGGGCCCGGATTGCTGACGCGTCGATACTATCGACGCAGGTCGATGGTATCGACTCGTCCCCCAGATCGAACTCCTTTTTGATGTGATCGTCGTTGATCTTCCCTCGCGGATCGTTGACGTGGCGCGTCGATACTATCGACGCGAGTCGATAGTATCGACTCTCTGATTAGGGCAAACCCTCGCGAGGCCCGGCCGCCGCCTTCTTTGCATGAATGTGTCGATACCATCGACACGCCCATCGATGGTATCGATTTTCCTGAGACGATTTGTTCTGAAAATCTTTAGAGATATTGATAGTATCGACAGCCATGCCGATACCATGGACTTCTACTTGTGATCTGCCTATTGGTATGTCGATACCATCGACAAGGCCATCGATGGTATCGACGCAGTGCGATTCCTGCAGTCGCCCACTTGTACCATGGTCGATACCATCGACACAAGGGTCGATGGTATCGACTCTACCTCAGCCCTGAACATGTAGCAAACAATCACGGTATCTTTTTTACACTACAAACTAAGTTAAAACAAATCAAACTACGAATGTAAATGAACTAAAATAAAATACCAATGGTTGGGTTGCCTCCCAACAAGCGCCCTTATTTAACATCTTAGGCTAGACAACTTGAAGCACATCATGCATCCGAAAGTGAAATGATTTTGAACTCATTCACCTTCCTCGTGTAATCTTCACCAAAATATAACTTCAACCTCTGTCCATTCACCAAAAATGTAGTCTCTCCATTGTGCACCATGATTGCGCCATGTGGTTTGACCTCTTCTACCGTGAATGGCCCACTCCATTGGGATTTAAGTTTCCCGAGATGCAACTTCAGCCTTGAATTGAACAGAAGCACACGATCTCCTTTCTTGAAGGTGCGCATCTGAATGTGGCGATAATGGATCAACTTAGTGCGCTCCTTGTATATCCGAGAGTTCTCATATGCAGTCATTCGCAGCTCATCCAATTCATTTAATTCAAGTAATCTCTTCTTCCCCGCTTCATCATAACTCAAGTTGAGATTTCTCAACGCCCAGTGTGCTTTGTGCTCTAACTCCACCGGTAGGTGACAAGCCCGATCGTACGCCAACCTAAAAGGCGTGGTGCCTATAGGTGTCTTGTATGCCGTCATGTATGCCCACAGTGCATCTGGTAGTAAGGCACTCCAATTCTTCCTCGTGGAAGCCACCGTATGCTCCAAGATCTTCTTAATTTTGTGATTGGAGACCTCCACTTGTCCTTGAGTTTGCGGGTGATACGGGGTACCTATGTTATGTTTGACCCCATATTTCTTCAGTAGTGCCGAGAACTTTTGATTCCTAAAGTGCGTACTCCCATCACTGATGATCATTCGGGGCACTCCAAACCTACAGAAGATATTTTCTTTAACGAACCTGCACACTACAGTAGAATCATTAGTCCTTGTGGGTATTGCTTCTACCCACTTCGACACATAATCAACAGCTAAAAGGATATATAAATTCGAATTTGAGGACACAAAGGGTCCCATGAAATCTATACCCCATAAATCAAATACCTCAACCTCTTGGAAAACATTTAGGGGCATCTCTTGTCTCTTTGAAATGTTTCCCGCTCTTTGATAGGAATCACATTGTCTCACGAACTCATAGGCGTCTCGGAACAAGGTAGGCCAATATAGGCCACTTTCAAACACTTTGGCAGCCGTACGAGAGCTTGCATGGTGTCTGCCCGTAGGTAGAGTGTGGCAGTGATGAAGAACACTCTCGTATTCCACCTCAGGTACACACATGCGTAGAACACCATCCCTGCATTGCTTAAGAAGAATGGGGTCATCCCAAAAATAATAGCGTAGAGAATGGAAAATTTTCTTCTTCTCTTGATATGTCCAATCTTCTGGGATGATCCTGCAGGCCAGATGGTTCACAATATATGAAAACCAAGGATCTTTAGAATTCACTTTCAAAAGTTGTTCATCCAGAAATATCTCGGTTATGGGTATGTGTAAATCGTTTTCATCTACCCTCTCTAACCTAGACAAATGATCCGCTACAACATTTTCAATCCCCGCCTTGTCTTTAATTTCGATATCAAATTCTTGTAGGAGCAAGATCCACCTAATCAATATAGGTTTGGCATCTTTTTTATCCATCAAATATTTAATAGTGGCGTGATCAGTCCAAACAACTACTTTCGATCCAACTAAATACTGCTGAAATTTTTCGAAAGCGAAAACAACAGCAAGCAATTCTTTTTCAGTAGTCGTGTAATTTAGTTGGGCATCATTCAAAGTCTTAGAGGCATAAAAAATCACGGCGGGTTTATTGTCCACCCGATGTCCCAACACAGCTCCTACAGCGAAATCAGATGCATCACACATGAGTTCAAACTGCTTATTCCAATCTGATGTTTGAACAACCGGTGTGGAAATCAATTTCTCCTTCAGCACGTTGAATGCGTGTAAACATTTGTCATTGGAATCAAAGACGGTATCCTTCTTGAGAAGCTTGGATAGAGGTTTGGTGATTTTTGAAAAATCTTTTATGAACCGACGATAAAATCCGGCATGGCCTAAAAAGCTTCTTACCCCTTTTACCGAATTTGGTGGGGGTAATTTAGAAATTACTTCAATTTTTACCGGATCTACCTCCAAACCTCTGCTGGACACCTTATGTCCTAGCACTATCCCTTCACTCACCATCATATGGCATTTCTCCCAGTTGAGGATCAAATGTGTGTACTCACATCTCTGTAACATCTTATCCAAATTATAAAGGCATTCATCAAAAGAAGCACCATAAAGCGAAAAATCATCCATAAAGACTTCTAGACAGCGTTCTACCATATTAGAAAAAATGGCAAGCATACAACGCTGAAAAGTCGCTGGTGCATTACATAATCCAAAAGGCATGCGGCGATACGTGAAAGTTCCATAGGGACAAGTGAAAGTAGATTTCTCTTGGTCCTTAGGGTCAATTGAAATCTGATTGTATCCCGAATACCCATCCAGAAAACAGAAATGAGATTGGCCGGCTAAGCGCTCTAGAATTTGATCAATAAATGGGAGAGGAAAGTGATCCTTTAGCATAGCGGCATTAAGCCGTCAGTAATCAATACAAACTCGCCACCCGGTTACCAAGAGGGTGGTGATAGGTTCATTTAAAATATTTTGAGTAACAGTTATTCCCCCCTTTTTAGGGACTATCTGTGTGGGACTCACCGATGTCGAGTCTAAAATCGCATAGATGATACCTACGGAGAGAAGCTTAATCACCTCCTTCTTCACAACCTCCATCATGCTCGGATTCAGTCGACGTTGCAGTTGAATCACTGGCTTGTCTCCTTCCTCGAGCCGAATTTTATGCTGACACAAAGTAGGGGAAATCCCCTTGATATCTGCAACATACCACCCAAATGCTCCCCGGAGGTTCTGTTGGTATGTATGCCCTGACAGCCAATCATGTGATGATTGGTGGGATACAATAAGATTGATTTGATAAACATCAAAGGCAAGCTTCCAATTCTTTCTGGTTCAGTCATACGAGATAGTGATAGAACAGATTGAATGTCTAGAGAATGACAGTACTCAATGACGTATGCTTTCAGGTTGAGGACCTGAACGATGAGATCATACGGATGCTAAGAGTTTGTACATTCTTTTTATGTCCCTAGTCGGATGTCATTGTGGAAGGTAGATAGACAGCAATGACACACAAGACTAGATTGTGGTGTTGGTTGATGACAGAATCTCATTAGTCATGATATAGAGATATCAAACCAAACACATAGGTACTTGTTAGAGAACAAGGTATCGGACAGACCCACCGTGAGTTTGACACATGGAACCATGAGATGGTAGTCACAGTCAGTACTCACAGTGATGGTGGTGAGTGTGATTCTTAGACCTGAAATCACTGCACTCAACACATGTCGTTGGGCACACTTTGACATCATCAAACGTAGTCCTGAAACATGGGTTGTTATAAAGGTGATGATTGGGTGGCTTTGACACATGGGGCTTTTGAGGGGTGAGTGATAGATATGGGATTTGTCCCTCCCGAGGGAGTTTGATATCCATGGCCACTTGATGAGTAGGATTGAGAAAGGCATGCATGCATGTATGAATCAGTATATGATACTGATATCATACATATCTCTTCCAGTCTACTCTGAGATCAAAAAAGTGAATGAACGTTGACAGGATGACTGCTCCATGCCTCGAGTTCATTCAGGATATCAGTGACAAAGGAATTATACATTCGCTGTAACACCATTCACGGATTGTAGGATGAAAGTTGTTCTCCAACTTTCTACTTTCACTTGGGTAGCACTGATGTGTGACTAGGCACCGCTCTTTTGCTTGTGAAGTCATAAGTGTTATGGACTTTCACTGCCAACGTGAAATGGACCTGTAGGGTCACACACATAGGATTTAACCTGGAAGAGGAGTTTTGTCCACTAAGAAATGTTTAGATTGATTACTAAAGGAGTTTAGTAGTTCAATTAAACACTCAATCAGTCGATAGCTCAATATCGTATGGTTCAAGGTGTTGGACGCATTGATTGGAGTATCGGATTGATTGAAATCACAATTGACTGATTTTGCCCAACCTGTGCTCCCAACCGATCGGTTCATGTGATGAACCGGTCGGCTGAGGTGTTGAACCGGTCGGCTGGAGTGTCTAGGCCGATCGGCTCATGCCCAGGTTGAAACGACCGGTTTAAGGGTTGAACCGATCGGCTCAACTAGTGCAACCGACCAGTTCGGAAAAGTCATGTCGGCAAGAATTTTCCTTTGGTTTCAAATTTCCCAATTCGGTTGGGAATAATATTGGTATTCGATACCAATTGGGAAAGAAACAAGGAAAGTCTTTTTGAGCCGGATTAGGACCATGAACCGATCGGTTCAGGGAACCAACCGATCGGTTGGAGTGCCCCAAATGATCGGCTCAGGTCCAACCGATCGGCTCAATGGCTGAACCGATCAGTTCAGTTGTGAACCGATCATTTCAAGTTGCGAACCGGTTGCTTTTTGTGGAAAATTCTCGAACCCTTCTACTCCTGCTTTAGTCCCGCATTTCCCGGGATGGAGAACCCTGTCCCATGACTCTCCTATATATATAGGGGTATTGGGGGCTTCTCAAAGTACAGCTCAGTGCAACCAGTTGCTCTGCAAGTTGTCGTTCTCTCTGGTTTTGGTAACCGTGAGAGAGCCCGAGCAAGTGCTTCCCGTAAAAGGGAGGTGCAGCAAGGGAAGGACAACTGCAGTTGCAACAGGAGGCAGGAGAGCGTGTTGGCGACTAGTACGTCAACAGGAGGGTGCGACTCCTTCCACTTCCTTGTGGGATAAGGAGAGTGGAGTTCCAGGTAGTCCGTGTGGACTACTACAGAGGCGGGAGGACACTGCCGCTTAGGAGGACAACTGTCATCCGACAGTCCGGTTTGAGTAGGAGTTGTCAGTCCCGGTGCGACCAGGAGCTGCACAGACACCGTCGAAGTCCGGAGTTGAAGACCGTGCATTGCGCGAGGTATTGTCGCCGAGCAAGCCTCGGGACAAGGTATGATTCCGCAAACCATCCTTTCCTATTATATAGACGTTGATGCATTTCCTCGGTATGGGTTGGGGGAGAAATTTTTGTTTCCGCTACCTTCTCTGTCTCCCCTAAAACCCAACAGTGGTATCAGAGCCACGTCAACTGCTCTATGTTTTAGGAATATCGATATGATCGATTTTGGTTTGTCGCCTTTATTTATTGCATGCGATGCGAATAATATCGGCTTTATGCATGTCCAATCCTAAATCCACAAATCCCTAATTACATATATGATATGTATTATTAATGCACTCGATACGCGTCGCCCTTAAACGAGTTTTGTGGTGGATGTATGTAGCGTGATTATGGCCTATAAACCCCTATCTGTGTGTGGTTGTTTGTGGTTGCTTGCATCTCGGTCTGCGCACCGATCTTCCCTCTCTTATTCCTGATGTAACTCGAAATAATTCGAGATTCTTTCCTACCTTTGCTCCCCCCGAATGTAAATCGGGGTTTCCTTTTTAAAGCAATGTAATAAATAGAAAAGGATTTTATTTCCTGTTATGTCAAAGACCGGCGGACATCAAGACGACTGCTCAGACGGTCGGTTCAAGGAGTGAACCGATCGGTTGACCTTCCAAACGGTCAGTTCAAGGAGTGAACCGATCAGTTGATGACCGGTTCGAGGAGTGAGACGAGCGGGTGGCGGACATGATGAGATGCACGACGACCAGGTGAACCGATCGGTTGGAGGAGCCAACCGATCGGCTGGTGGCACCCAGACGACCGGCTGGAGAGTACAGATCATTCATGTGATGAGTTGATCAACTCGGAAGGCAAGGCACAGAGTTCATCTTGTACAGGTTGCATGTGATGTTGACCTAGATGACCGTGATTCCTTTTGGCTCGAGGAATCACATTCGGATGGCCATAATCATCGCTTTTTATCGTTTGTGCATGTTTTCTGTGGGATATAGCAGGTATATGATACGTACTATGTATTGTGGTGATTGGATACGTATATGTATATAAAACCAAATCCCTCATTAAATATTAAGTTTTAGATGCCTTCCAAATGCGACACACGTGAAAATCTTGATCGACCAAGTGTGGGCACGCCCAAGCGTGGTGCACCGTCTATCTCGTGGAAGCGTGAAGGATGAATGTGTGGGTCTGCCCAAGCAGGGTGCATATTCATCGTGTTTGCTTTGGGTTGGACTTAACAAGGTGACCTAGATAGGATCTAGCACCTTGAGGCATGGAGATGATCATTGCAAGGAGTTGTAGATGACATCTTATCAAGAGTTGCATATGATGCAATTAGCAAAAGTTCCCTACCTGAGAGATCTATGTTGTGGGTGACAGCCCAAGCTGGTCCATGACTTAGAGGATTTCAGGATCTTGCCCACTAGAAGGTTGTACGCTGCAATCTTCTGAATTGATGGTGAGGGCTATCAATTTGAAGTAAAATAGTGGGAGCGATAATTAATTAAAGGCCTAATTATATCGTCAAACTTTCAAATCAATCAAATAAGTCAAAAATGAGTTTTGGACTAAAATTGCATATTTTCCTTTTTATAGTTCAAATGGCAACAAACAACAACAACTTTTCTTTGCGATCGGTCCTTGACAAGGACAAGCTAAATGGGACAAACTTCCATGACTGGTATCGGACATTGAGAATTGTTCTCACTCAAGAGCGTAAGCTATATGTCCTGGATACTCCAATTCCAGAGGAACCCGCTCCTAATGCACCAAGGACAGAAAGGGATGCTTACAAGAAGCATTCTGATGATGCCATTGATGCAAAGTGCTTGATGCTATGTTCAATGAACCATGAGTTGCAGAGGCAACATGAGAACATGGGTGTCATAGAGATGATTCTGCATCTCAGGAACATGTATGAAGATCAGGCACGGCAAGAGAGGTACAATGTTTCTAGGGTGTTGTTCAAGTGTGTCATGATAGAAGGAGATCCAGTTGGTCCTCACACACTCAAGATGATTGGGTATGTGGAGAACCTGCAGAGACTGGGATTTCCACTGAGCCAAGAGTTGGCTACTGACGTGATACTGCAATCGTTGCCAGAATCTTACAGTCAGTTTGTGATGAACTACAACATGAACAACTTTGATAGGCCACTGTCAGAGTTGTTGGGCATGTTGAGGACAGCCAAGTTACAGATGAAGAAGGACAAGCCTAAGTTTGTGATGGTGATCACGAGCAAGAAAGGCAAGTCCAAGCGCAAGGGCAAGGGCAAAGCTAAGAAAGGTTCTGAAGCTAGCCAAGAGTCCAAGCCATCTTCAGCTCTCAAGGCCAAAGGAGGCGTGACCAAGAAAGGAAATTGCCACCATTGTCAAAAGCCAGGACATTGGAAAAGGAATTGTCCTCTCTATCTGGAAGAACAAAAGAAGAAGGAGGTGACTGAAACCTCTACTTAAAGGTGTCATGAAAGTAAACTTGTAACACTTTTGAGATATATGATATCAAGATGTAAAGTGTAAAGCATTCTTACTTGGGGCGAGTGTTGCCTTTATAGATAGGAATACTTTAGTTTATTTTCAGCAAATAAGGCATGTAATACAGTTATGAACTGCTATTTCATACTTGCCAATAGATAGAAACACTTTATTTTGCATATTGTATGACAATGATGGCAATTAATAAAGAGATGTTTCAATTTATAAAGATGTGATCTTTGTGGCAATGCCTTATTTATCTTGTGATATTTGATATACATAAGATAAGACGATACCTAAAAGTTATAGATAACTCAAACAATTTAATTAGCATTAATCATGAGAAATTCATTTCTAGTTTCCATGTGATGGATAAATCTAGACTCTTTTGGTTATAGGACCAGTAAGAGACATGAATATCTTGGACATGATTAATCAATCTTCACTAATGTAGTGGGAGAGTGATTATCCTATTAGGTATAATACATGTGATGTATTTACATACCTATTGGAATAAATGCTAATACTTCAAATGGTGTTTAGAGAAATACCAATATGAATGTCTTGAAATGTTCAAGATTATCATAAATGAAGTACAATTTTGGTAAAGTATTAATTCTTGATGAGATCAATGAATGAAATACTTGGACCAAATGTTTGAGATCCTTATGAGTGATTATGATATTATATCATAGTGAACTCATGATTAAGGCATGGTGATGTCTGAATCAAGAAGGAATCATACTCTAAGGAGTTAGAGAATGATTATCAAATAACTGAATTCTTCTTAATAAAAGAATACCCCACACTAATAAAAGAAATTAAGAATCACAAGGGTTGTGAGTTCTTATATCTTTAACAGATACACCTCAATTATCTATGTGATGAGTTGTTCATGTGATGAGTCAACTATCAAGATGAATATGAGGAACCGAATCTTGAGTTATGGTTTAAAACCATTACATCCTAAATGACTTCCATGTGAACCATAAGGTATGACCTTGATGGTAGCACTCATTGGATCATATCCATAAGTGCAAATAAGTCTTAAGTGTTAAGACACATGGATAACATTTTGACAAGGATGATGCTTGTTGATTGCAACTTAATGACTAAGACATTTGGCATATGGATACTAAAACCGCATTCCTATGAGGAATAAAAACAGGATGTGTACGTGACACAGCCTATAAGGTTTATGAATCCACTAATGCAAATAAAGTCTATAAGTTACAATGGACTAATCAATGTGATTGATTGAGTACAAGCAACTCAAAATTGGATCTTTACTTTGATGATATAGTCAAAGGGTTTGACTGATATGTCAAAGATAAAGAAGGGATCTGTGATTTAGTGGGAGCGTGTTCACATTCCACATATTGATGTGAAATAGGAATGTTCTAGATTGGAAATCCGAATGTGGAAATTATCTTTAAGGAAGATAGAGATGTTTCCTATGTGATAGGAATAGAGATCTATAGAGATAGTTCTCGAAAATCTCTTGACCTGGAAAGAGAGAGCATACATTGGCAATCTGTACTGAAGTGTTCAGTATGCAGAGATTCAGTGGGAGAAAACTTGTCCATGTTACATGGAGTTAGTATCCCAAGGCCAAATGTCCAATTCTTATGAAGAATGGAACACTAAGAATAGATATGGATCTATCATGTATGTAATCATCCCATTATCTTACATGTATGACATGGCAAGAATAAAATGCATTCATCATCTTGTATGTAGGACATGGCAATATGATGTGCTCATCCTGATAACTCGTATGTGTGACATGACGAGTGGATGTCTGTCTATTTCCAGTAAGAGTTACTGGAATACCATGAGAACTTGATAAGTGCTTGTGAAGTACTAGTTCTATGGAGATAAGGAAGAGTTCGATGTAAAGAGTTACATTGATGCGAACTTCCGAAATGACAGAAAATTAATCGCAAAATATACATAAGATGTATACAAGAGAATGTTTGTTGATAATTGGAAATGTTCCAATAAAGCCATTTAAAAAAGGGAAATGTCGAGTATCTAGGTGTTAGTGAACAGCAGTGGATACTATATGGATCTGAAAGTTCATGAGATGAACTTATATTCCACTCATTGATGACAAGTTTGGAATCCTTGATCATGCAATGTGGCTAAAGGTTAGCAAAAGGAATACTAGATCGCATATTACGGCAACTCCATCTCATATGTGTGACGTACATCGAAGAGATGTGAGACATGGAATTTGTACAGACTTTGGCAAGGTGTTGTCATTACTCACTATGTTGGCACTAGAGCACAGTAACATGTGAGACATATCTGAAGATCACTATGAATATGATTCAAGGGTGATTGGCTCACAGTGCAAGTGGGAGTCTGTTGGTATGTATGCCCTGAGAGCCAATCATGTGATGATTGGTGGGATACAATAAGATTGATTTGATAAACATCAAAGGCAAGCTTCCAATTCTTTCTGGTTCAGTCATACGAGATAGTGATAGAACAGATTGAATGTCTAGAGAATGACAGTACTCAATGACGTATGCTTTCAGGTTGAGGACCTGAACGATGAGATCATACGGATGCTAAGAGTTTGTACATTCTTGTTATGTCCCTAGTCGGATGTCATTGTGGAAGGTAGATAGACAGCAATGACACACAAGACTAGATTGTGGTGTTGGTTGATGACAGAATCTCATTAGTCATGATATAGAGATATCAAACCAAACACATAGGTACTTGTTAGAGAACAAGGTACCGGACAGACCCACCGTGAGTTTGACACATGGAACCATGAGATGGTAGTCACAGTCAGTACTCACAGTGATGGTGGTGAGTGTGATTCTTAGACTTGAAATCACTGCACTCAACACATGTCGTTGGGCACACTTTGACATCATCAAACGCAGTCTTGAAACATGGGTTGTTATAAAGGTGATGATTGGGTGGCTTTGACACATGGGGCTTTTGAGGGGTGAGTGATAGATATGGGATTTGTCCCTCCCGAGGGAGTTTGATATCCATGGCCACTTGATGAGTAGGATTGAGAAAGGCGTGCACGCATGTATGAATCAGTATATGATATTGATGTCATACATATCTCTTCCAGTCTACTCTGAGATCAAGAAAGTGAATGAACGTTGACAGGATGACTGCTCCATGCCTCGAGTTCATTCGGGATATCAGTGACAAAGTAATTATACATTCGCTGTAACACCATTCACGGATTGTAGGATGAAAGTTGTTCTCCAACTTTCTACTTTCACTTGGGTAGCACTGATGTGTGACTAGGCACCGCTCTTTTGCTTGTGAAGTCATAAGTGTTATGGACTTTCACTGCCAACGTGAAATGGACCTGCAGGGTCACACACATAGGATTTAACCTGGAAGAGGAGTTTTGTCCACTAAGCAATGTTTAGATTGATTACTAAAGGAGTTTAGTAGTTCAATTAAACACTCAATCAGTCGATAGCTCAATATCGTATGGTTCAAGGTGTTGGACGCATTGATTGGAGTATCGGATTGATTGAAATCGCAATTGACTGATTTTGCCCAACCTGTGCTCCCAACCGATCGGTTCATGTGATGAACCGGTCGGCTGAGGTGCTGAACCGGTCGGCTGGAGTGTCCAGGCCGATCGGCTCATGCCCAGGTTGAAACGACCGGTTCAAGGGTTGAACCGATCGGCTCAACTGGTGCAACCGACCAGTTGGGAAAAGTCATGTCGGCAAGAATTTTCCTTTGGTTTCAAATTGCCCAATTTGATTGGGAATAATATTGGTATTCGATACCAATTGGGAAAGAAACAAGGAAAGTCTTTTTGAGCCGGATTAGGACCATGAACCGATCGGTTCAGGGCACCAACTGATCGGTTGGAGTGCCCCAAACGATCGGCTCAGGTCCAACCGATCGGCTCAATGGCCGAACCGATCAGTTCAGTTGTGAACCGATCATTTCAAGTTGCGAACCGGTTGCTTTTTGTGGAAAATTCTCGAACCCTTCTACTCCTGCTTTAGTCCCGCATTGCCCGGGATGGAGAACCCTGTCCCATGACTCTCCTATATATATAGGGGTATTGGGGGCTTCTCAAAGTACAGCTCACTGCAACCAGTTGCTCTGCTAGTTGTCGTTCTCTCTAGTTTTGGTAACCGTGAGAGAGCCCGAGCAAGTGCTTCCCGCAAAAGGGAGGTGCAACAAGGGAAGGACAACTACAGTTGCAACAGGAGGCAGGAGAGTGTGTTGGCGACTAGTACGTCAACAGGAGGGTGCGACTCCTTCCACTTCCTTATGGGATAAGGAGAGTGGAGTTCCAGGTGGTCCGTGTGGACTACTACAGAGGCGGGAGGACACTGCCGCTTAGGAGGACAACTGTCATCCGACAGTCCGGTTCGAGTAGGAGTTGTCAGTCCCGGTGCGACCAGGAGCTGCACAGACACCGTCGAAGTCCGGAGTTGAAGACCATGCATTGCGCGAGGTATTGTCGCCGAGCAAGCCTCGGGACAAGGTATGATTCCACAAACCATCCTTTCCTATTATATAGACGTTGACGCGTTTCCTCGGTATGGGTTGGGAGAGAAATTTTTGTTTCCGCTGCCTTCTCTGTCTCCCCTAAAACCCAACAGGTTCTTCAGCACTATCAACAACTGGTCCTCCTCTTCCGCACTCAGATATGTAGAAATGATCACAGGTAACTTTTCTTCCTCCGCTAGAAAGGCATACTTGAGATGCGGTGGTAGTGGCTTTAACTCCAACTCCGGTGGGCTGATCAAAGATGATTGAAGCGGTGCAAGAAGTTCACCTAAATCTTCATAATACCTCTCATAGAAGCATGGAAAAATCTGAAGCATCTGGGTGCACTCCTTGAGTGATTTTCTTCTCATCCAATCATGAGTGATATTGACTAAACAAGCCTCCAGTGGCAGCTCTGGATATGCATCAAAAACTGAATTTTCTATAGCATCATCCTCCGTAGAGGGAGGAATGTCCTCATCCTCATCATTCGGGAACTCGACAGCCTTGCAAAGGGATACTACTTTGGTCTGCTCCATGATGTCTACAGCCAAAGTCCCTTTGTCCACCTTGGTCATTACATGAGCCATATCTACAAATGGCTTCCCTAGACAAAGTGAGATGGTATTATCAAAATGTTTTACCATGTGGCATTGCTCCTTGGATTTAGGTGAAGTGGCGCTGGAAGGCATGACCATCTCAAATTGGTCATCGGCTATACCCAAGGTCAACTGACCTCTCCCCATCTCAAGTATCATGTCGGCTATAGCTTGGAATGGTCTTCCGAGTAGTAGCTCATTACCTTGTTCATCTTGCATCTCCATGACGTCAAAATCTGCAGGAAATACAAATCTATCCACTTTCACAAGCACATCTTCACAAATCCCATATGGTTTCACCACAGAGTTATCCGCCAATTGAATTGTCATGTTGCTTGGCCTTGACTCCTTTAATCCCAACTTCTTGAATGTAGAAAGGGGCATTAAATTGATGCTTGCTCCTGAGTCACATAATGCTTCACCAAATTTTACTTTCTCGATATTATCATGAAATGTTGAAACAACCCAGATCTTGCCTCTTTGGTGGAAATTTGCCCATGATGAAGGCACTCACCTGCTCCTTAAGCACGACTACTTCAGTGTCCGGAATTTTTCTCTTTTTGGTAATGATGTCCTTCAGAAATTTCCCATAAGAAGGGATTTGCTCAATAGCTTCCAATAGAGGGATGTTGACTGAAAGCTTTCTGAAACTGTCTAAGAACTTTTTGAACTGGGCATCTACCTTCCTTGCCTTAGCACTGTTCGGATAAGGGACCAGGACAGCCTGTGTCCTTTGATGCGGTAGCACATAGGGTGTCCTTTTCTGAGGCTCCTCCTCCTTTTCAATAGGATCTTCAGTAGCATCCACTACTGTGTCATCAACTGGTTCTGTAACCGGTACGGGCAGCTCCTCAGTGGCCTCACCTTCAATTTATGCTTGGGCTTTGCTTAGTTCATCGGCTCTAGGATTTAACAATTTCTTGCCACTTCTTAGCAAGATTGCCTTCTCTTACTGGTTTCCTCCTAGAACATTAGTATTTCCCGGGAAACCTGGATGTGCCGGCTTCTTTAAACTGACCATCTCTGCAGCCATCTGTGCCATGGATGTCTCTATTTTCCTCATTTGATCCCCATGGCTCTGCAGTGTTTGCCCAAATTGGTTCATAAACTCCCCTTGTTGCTTTACTTGCTGGCCGAAAGTAGTCATGAGTTCTTGATTTTGCTTTATCACTTGATTGAGCACCTTTGTGCTCTTATCCTCCGCTACTGGCTGGGGTTTAGTGTCTGGATCCTGCAAGAAGTTATTTGGATCCTTCCAGGAGAACTTCTTGTCTTTCCTCCATGAATAGTCATTATTCCTGTAGCCTTGCTGCTGCCTCATGAATTTAACTTGAGCCTCATCCTCGGACTCAGTATCCTCCTTTGCAAGCAGTTTCTTTGCAAGAAGATCCATCTTCTCATTCAGCTCTTTTATTGCTTTAGATTCACCTACCACTTGAACATGTTCCACGGCGCCTCTTTCACCCCATGATTGTTTCTTTGCCATGTTCTTTAATATCTCCCAACATCTAGTGTCCATTTTATTCAAGAAAAATCCAGAGCCGGCTGAATCGAGGTTGCTTCTATCATGCTCGGAGAGAGCAAAATAGAAGATCTTGACTTGTGTCTCATTATCAAGCCCGTGATGCGGGCATCGCCTAAGCATGATCTGAAACCTTTCCCAGGTCTCCGAATAGGTCTCCCCTGCTTGTTGGGTGAAGTTGTGGATCTTTCTGATCATGTCATTGGTCTTCTCGGGCGGAAAGAACCTCTCGAAGAAAACCTCAACCATGTGGTCCCAAGACTCCACGTATTCATCGTCCAAGTTGTGTAGCCATTCACGTGCATTTCTTGCTAGAGAGCTCGGGAAGAGCTTCAAGTAGAGCACATCTTGTGGAAATCTGTCGATTTTTCTCATATCACAATTCTCCACAAATTGACTGATATGTGGGACGGGGTCTTCATTGTTAAGCCCATGGAAAGCATTAGACTTCACCAAGTTGATTAAAGCCGGATCAATCTTGTATGTCGGAATATTCACCGCTTGCTTCTTGATCGGCCCCTTGGAAGCGGATGAGGAAGAAGCCTTGATCTTCTCCCATATTGTCTGTGGCTCGTCCATCTCCTCTTGTTTAGGTTCTGAATCTGTTTCTTCTAAATGGTCTTGATTGTGGCCTTCCTCGTCGTCAGGTCCCGTCAGTGGAACCTCTGGTACATGCCTTGTGTAGTATGTACTACGCGTTTGCACCATGCACCGTACCTGCAAATTGAACAATTAAATTTAGTATAGTGCTGGACGATTGCAAATATTTAGAAAATAGATTATGAATTTTTTTTTTTTGGAATTATAAAAACAAAATGTGGCCTAGAGTGGCCGCTTGTAGCACTCGTAGTGCCAACAATTCGCTGTATCCCCGGCAACGGCGCCAAAAACTTGACGCAAATTTATCGTGCACAAAAATGCAAGTGAACGCGTCGAAGTAGTACAGGCCTTTGTGAGGCCTGAGTCGAACTCAGGGATATGTGAAATCGTTGGGGACTCCTACTAACTACTCGCAATCAGCTAAGCCGATTAAATAGTTGAGAGTTGTTGTCAAAATTAAAAGAAAATAGAAATAAAACAAAATAAGTAATCGATTAAATGTTGGTTTAATCAATTCAAAAGGAGATCTTTAGGATTGCGGTTTCACCGCGGGTTTTCATTGTATTAAACTCTATATAGCTACTCAATTTTATCTCTCCATCCGAGTAGTGGCCTAAAATCAGAATTGCCCACTGTCATGGTACAATTCACTACCTATGTCTAGGTCGGTTCCACCATCGTAGTAACCTATACCCTAAACTAGGTGCATTAGAAACGACCTCTCGGTATCCACCTTTAATCTTACACCACCTTGTTCAAGGGATTTGTCAATTAATGTAAATTCCATCTCTTTTCAACCATTAATTCTTCTTTCAAAGCAATTAAGGGCATTAGATTATTATTATGGTGATCAAACATAACAATATATTGGAGAAAACAAAATTATACCACGGATTTAAGGGATAAAATATGAATTACTATTATAAAATCATCATACAATGAATTCCCGGGCTACTCCTGGTCCTAAAGACGAAGGGGATTAGCCCCGCATGTTCATCTCAGAGTACAATGTGGAGAAAAAAAAAGGGAAACATGAAGAAAAACGTGATTGAGTGATTAAACCCCTGAACGGAGAAGATCCAATCGATCCTTGGCGTGGAATACGCGTTCTCCCGCCTTTCGGTGGTGGAATTCATCTTCTTCAGTGTTTGGATCGGCTGGGGCGTGCTCTCATGCTCCGTTCTTCTCTCCTTGCTCTCCGGGATGTGTGCAGCAGCTAATGACGTGATGATCCTCTCTTTTGCACCGTCATTAGGTATATTTCCCAAATTAGGTTGCCAATTAACCACAGTCATCCGATTAAGATTAATCTAAAACAAACTCATATTTGACGGTGTCGATACCATCGACGCGGGTAGATGGTATCGACCTAGCGTGATAGCGGTAACTCTCCTTTTCTTTCATCTGTGCGCCTGATGTCATCTCGATACCATTGACTCGGGTCGATGGTATCGACGAACCTGTAGCGACGATTTTGTCTTTTGTGTCGATGTAGCTCCACCAGTCGATAGTATCGACATTTTGGTCAATAGTATCAACAAACTTCTTGCCAGCAACCTGATTGCATCTCGATACCATCGACATCCCTGTCAATAGTATCGACTTTCTTCTGGTCCTTGCGGCTGCTAACCTGTGGTCCGGTCGATGGTATCGACCACCGTCGATGGTATCGACGGTAGCAGATACTTGTTTTTCCTGAAATTAACACACGAAACCACATAAGTTCACACAAAATATATTCTTTTGATAATTAATACTCAAAATTCTTAAATAAAGGGAATTTGACATAAAGAAGTATCATAGACCAAAGTGAATGAATTATGCAACATTAACCATGAAAATGACTAATAAATGCATAAAACGCATATCAAACAAGTCTATAAATGCGACTCAAAATCATCACATCAGCTTCCCAATCCTGGAGTCCTAAACTCCATGCAGTTCCAGATGGCAAATATGCAGACGCGCCAACGTCAAATCGATCAACAGTTGGCCCAGATGGGCGATTTGATGAAGAACCCTTCGTGAAAGATACTCTCCAGCCCTGAATCTTCCAGAATGGCAGTGCTAAGATCTGGGAGGACAATGGAGCGTAGTGAGGAGGTCAGACCGGAACTTGAATTGAGGACTATGGATGTGAATCCCGCAAAAGATGAAAATCGAAAAGCTGATGCTAGAGAGCCCGAACAGAGATCCTTTGAGGAGCTACCTGGTGGGAGAAGCCCTTACGCTCCCAGGCTACCTTTTCCATATAAGCTGATAAAGGCAAACCTGATGAAGCGCCACAAAAAGTTCATGGAATCAATCAAGAAACGTTATCTTGAAGTTCCCTTTTTAGACGCCTTAGAAGAGATGCCAACTTACGCCAAGTTTCTCAAGGATCTGATTACTAAGAAGAGAAGGGGAGGAAGAATTGAAACTGTGCATCTAGCAGCTATGTCCTCTGCTTTTTTAAAACTGGATTTTCCCAATAAAAAGAAAGACCCTGGGGCTTTCACAATTCCTTTCGCCATGAGAGACAACGTCGAACGGAGAGGTCTTGCCAACTTAGGGGCTAGCATAAGCCTTATGCCCCTAAGATTCGTGCAGAGATTAGGTTTAACTGATATGGTTAGAACCAATATGAGAATCAAACTAGCAGATCATACCTTCAAAAGACATGTCGGCGTTGTTGAAGATGTGCCAATCTGGGTGGGTAATTTCTTCATTTCGTGTGATATAGTTGTCATAGACACCGTGGAGGACCCCCGCTGCCCTGTCATCTTTGGACGTCCTTTCTTGGCTACGGGAAGGGCGTTGATCAATGTTTTCAAGGGGATTATCACTCTGAGGGTCGGAAACGACCACTTAGACTTCAAGGTGAAGGATGCGATGAGGGGACCTTCCCTGTCTGATTCCTCTTGCTTTGCGGACAGCTATGACCAGTTCTGCAAGGAGATAGAAGAAGACATTTGAATGGTAGACCCCCTTGTAAGGGCGATAAGCAGTCAGGATTCTAACTTTGAAAGTCCAGAAGTTGCGGAGTGTCTCATCCTTCTTAACCTATCTGATGAAGATTTGAGCAACGAGGATGAGGTGGTGGAATTTGTCAAGTATGCCTCTCTTGAGGGGGAGCCGCAAGAAAAGACATCCAGGGCCAAGCCTGAATTGAAGTCGTTACCTCAAGGGTTGAAATACGAATTCCTAGATCAAGAAGAAAGGAACCCTGTCATCGTCAACGCCAATCTTTCAAAGAACCAGCTAGACAGACTTCTTGAGGAGTTAAGACTCCATCGGCGGGATATAGGATACTCAGTGGAAGACATCAAAGGCCTTAGCCCCGCTTTATGTATGCATCACATCAATCTAGAAGAATCTGCCAAACCTCTGGCTCAACCCCAGAGAAAGTTGAATCAGATGCTGAAAGAAGTCATCAAGAAAGAGGTAATCAAGTTAAGGGATGCGGGGATCATTTACCCGATCAGCGATAGTAACTGGGTAAGCTTGATCCACGTAGTACCCAAGAAGGGCGGTATGATAGTGGTAAATGGAGATAAGGGCGATGAGGTGGCGGTTAGGAACATCACAGGATGGAGAATGTGCATTGATTACAGGAAGCTAAACCAAGCTACAAAAAAGGATCATTTTCCGCTACCTTTTATTGATCAAGTTCTTGAAAGATTAGCGCATCATGACTTTTTCTATTTCTTGGATGGTTTTTCAGGATTTTATCAGGTCCCCATCCTGCCAGACGACCAAGAGAAGACAACCTTTACCTGCCTCTACGGCACCTATGCCTTCAGAAGGATGCCCTTCGGCCTCTGCAACACTCCCACTACGTTTCAACGATGCATGATATCAATGTTTTTGAATTTTTTGGAAGATCCGTGGAAGTTTTCATGGACGATGTTTCAGTCTATGGGAAGGACTTTGATACCTGCCTGAAAAACCTATCTTTGGTTCTACAAAGATGTGAGGAGAACAGTCTGGTTTTAAACTGGGAAAAGTGCCATTTTATGGTATGAGAAGGCATCGTTCTGGGACATAAAGTTTCAAGGCGTGGCATCAAGGTGGACATTAGCAAGGTTGAAGCCATATCCAAGCTTCCTCCACCAAAGTCCGTGATGGGAGTGAGGAGCTTCCTCAGACATGTCGGCTATTATCGAAGATTCATAAAGGACTTCTCAAAGATTTCAAAACCATTTTCCAATCTGCTGGTAAAAGATGTTGAATTTGTTTTCTCTGATGACTGTCTAACTGCTTTTCAGGCCTTGAAGAACGCTCTTGTCTCACCACCCATCCTCCAAGCTCTAGACTGGGATTTACCGTTCGAGCTTATGTGTGACGCGAGCGACTATGCGGTAGGAGCGGTCATGGGGCAGAAAAATGTTAAAAAGAACCATGTGATCTGCTACGCTAGTCGCACGTTAAACGAAGCTCAGGTAAATCATACAACTACGGAAAAAGAGATGCTCACGATCGTCTTCTCTTTCGATAAGTTCAGGTCGTACCTCATTGGAGCAAAGGTCAAAGTATACACAGATCACGGGGCCATAAGATACCTAATGCAAAAGAAAGATACAAAGCCCAGACTGTTGAGGTGGGCCTTGTTGCTACAAGAGTTTGACCATGATATTATCAATAAGAAGGGTGCAGAAAATGTGGTCGCTGACCACTTATCAAGGATCATGGCCGAAGGACAGGGGAACCGCCCATCAATGACAACTATGCCGATGAAGCTTTAATGTTGGTTGAAACCAAGGAAGAAGACTTACCTGGTTCGCAGATATATGTAACTATCTTGCCTGTAGAGAACTGCCCCCTGACATCACCTATAACCAGAAGAAGAAGCTGTTCGCGGATGTGAAAAATTACTATTGGGACGATCCTCTCCTCATCAGAAGATGTGTTGATAACTTGTACCGGAGATGCATTCCCGAAACAGAAACCCCAAACATTCTGAAGGAATGTCATGCCTCCCCTTATGGAGGCCATCTGGGCAGCAAAAGAACTGCTGCCAAAGTGCTACAATTAGATTTTTATTGGCCCTCTTTCTTCAAAGACGCCACACAGTTTGTAAAGGTCTGCAAAGAATGCCAGTCGACGGGCAATATAGGGCGAAGGAACGAGATGTCAATGGCAAATTGGATTGAAGTAGAGATTTTTTATGTATGGGGGATTGATTACACGGGGTCGTTTCCCCCATCAAGGGGGTATAAGTACATCCTAGTGGCAGTAGATTATGTATCAAAATGGGTAGAAGTTGTGGCAACCCAAATGTGCAATACCAAGTTAGTGATCAAGCTGTTCGAGAAAATGATTTTCCCTCGGTTTGGTGTACCACGTACTGTAATAAGCGATGGAGGGTCACATTTCGGAGAAAGACAGTTCGAAGCACTCCTACGAAAGTATGGAGTTAAGCACAAGATCACTACACCCTACCACCCACAGACTTTCAGGCAGGTAGAGGCCTCGAATAGACAAATCAAGTAGATTTTGGAAAAGACTATCAGTCAGACGAGGAATGATTGGTCAATGAAGCTTGACGATGCACTTTGGGCCTACAGGACTGCCTATAAAATTCCCATTAGAACCACCCTCTATAAGTTGATCTATGGAAAATCCTATCATCTACCACTTGAGCTGGAACACAAGGCCCTTTGGGCAATCAAATTCTTGAATATGGATCTGGAGAAAGCGGGAGAAAAGAGATATTTGCAGTTACAAGAGCTTGAAGAACTAAGGATTCATGCTTATGAGAATGCAAAAATCTATAAACAAAGGACGAAGGTGTGGCATGATGCCCACCTCAGGAGGATGGACATAAGCGAAGGTGATAAAGTTTTATTATTTAAATCCTCAATTCGTCTCTTTCCAGGAAAGTTACAAATAAGATGGTCCAGACCATTCACTGTATCAAAGATATATCCGTCCGGAATGATGGAATTATATGATAAAGATGATCCAACCAAGGTCTTTCAAGTAAACGGGCACAGGGTGAAAAGATACTATGAAGACGAAGCTTTAGTTAGGAGGGCAGAGATCAACCTGCAAGATATGGATACCACTGGCAGCGAAAAGTGAAGAACCTAGAACGGTCGAGCTGGCGACGCAAACTACATCGCTCCTCGGGAGGCAGCCCGAGCTTTTATTTTTCCTAGAATAGGACGTTATTTACTTTCTCACAAGACAAACATTATGGACTGTAATAAGGCCTGAGTCAGTGCATGCGCCACTTGCGCTGACTCTTCTGTTTTATGGGCCACCGTTCTATTTTGGGAAGCATTGAGGGGTAATACTATCTGAGGTCGGGAACTTAACCTTAAGCCAATGATGTTTTACCCACCAATCGCTTTTTCCTTCGCCTTGTTTTAGTTTTTCATCTAGATCTTGCTCTTGCTCTAAAGGCCGTGTATCGGGCAAGTATTTCCTTTTCCTGATCATATCAGGTGGCAACTCAACCGGCGCGTAGAACGCACTGGTATCGGGCAACGGTGTATCAGGGATTGCGTAGACCGTGACGGATGATACACCCGGGTGGCGAGCACCCGTATCAGATAAGACAAGTAATTGCCCTTGATTAGACGGATGGGACCGCTCGTCTCGGGAATGACTTGTCTCAACGGCCGACACGCGTCCCAGATTTACCCGATTTACCCCCGGTTGAGATTTCTATATATAGTACGGAGGTTTTTACCGTGTCGGGCTACTACTTTTGCTCTTCGAGCTACCTGTATCATGCAGTAATTTCTCCCTCTACTCTTGTGTCGTCCTGGGTAGCCTCTAATAGCAAAGGCATAGACCGACAGCCTACTTGCCCGACGCAAGCTTCATACCGCGCGCAGCGTACCAGGTGGATGACTTTGGATGATTTTCTTTGTGTCGCCCGACACGTGTGCCGCGCGATACGTATGTGTTTGCTCGATATGCCATATCAGGTGATAACCTTGTTGCTCATCCTTATGTCGCCCCGGTTATCTTTATTGTCGGGCAACGCGTTGTCCTATCAGAAATCCCTAACGGGGTGTTTGTTTCACGCAACCGTATCGCCCGACACACCCGTATCGGGCAACGTGTTTAACGCACAACTTTCCTATGTATCTTCTAGATTTGTATCACCTAGAATGTTCTTTTGATGGATGATACCCGGACTTTGTAATGGGCTGAATCTTATCGTGCATCATTTTTTCTTGCCTACCTAACATTTGAATGATCAATGAACTTGTTTAATGATAACAGATATGGCCCATACAAAGCAAACCGCCCTTCAGATTGACAAACATGGTAGAAGAATCGACATTGAGGCAGCAGCCGAAGTAACAACGGTCGGACAGAAATGCCAAAATCCCGAGGCAGATCCCCAGGCAGCTGAGCCCTCAACCGCCGATAAGAGAGCAAGGATGGAAGAAGTAACAAGTCCATTTTCTTTCCCAGAGGATGCAGCCAGAACAAGTGCAAAGCTCTCAAGAAGGAAACGCAAGTTTCGTGCAGATTATGACGATGATAACCGACATATGGTCGACAGAGAGCTCTTGAAAACACTTGTGGATACTATATCCAAAGAAGATACCCCCCGCGAAGAAGGTGGCTTCACGGCTGATGAACCTAAAATACCCACATTCAATCCAGAAGCCACTAGAGAAAGACTTCCACTTTTCTCTTTTGGAGATGGTCCTAAACCACCGCAGAAGACAGACTATGATAAGGAAATGGATCTCTCTTGGGGGCTACCAAATCAAGAAAAAGTATTGGAAGAGATAAGGGGACTTCTCTGACTAGTTCAATAGATGATGAAAGTTTAAAGGAACTGAGGTTGATGATCAGTCCTTTTGTTCATGTTCACAATGGAAGTATCTTAAAAAGTCTATCTGGTTTAAGGGAATGCCTAATAGTTTTGGAACTTCTTCCTCAGCAAAAGCGCATGACTGATCTCATTGAATCTTGCAATCCTGAACGCACATTTGCCTTTTGGTACATCCGACTGCAGCATCTTCATCCTAGAATGGATATCAAATAAAGGGAAGCCTACCAACTCCACCAAGCCAACTATTGGCGCAGGCACACTCACTAGATAACCCTCACTGGGGTAACATTACCCTACCTTATCTACTTCACAACTCTGGGACAGAGTGTGGAGTAAGTTTGGGGGGGTACCATGTACCAGTGAGGGAGGTATAAAATTTTTCTACAAATGTCCACCCCTTTTGTCCTTCTTGTTCTTTTTCTTCAATGTGTACATACAAATATTTTGCTAAAAATTTTAGTAGAAACCTGATACGACTTCTTGCCAGTTTGTTTTCTATGTGCATAAGGAGATGCAAGTTTTGTTATGTCTTTATGATAATGCTGCCTCAAAATTTCGAAAAATAATCTCACGACAGCTAAGAGATGTGTATGCATAAGGAAAAAGATGCCCAAACAGCCAAAAAATTCTCTTGTTTTCCCTTACCCAACAAAATCCCAAAAAGAGAGAATAGCCTTATGAGAGTAAATAAAAGCATGAGAGTTGTGCCAAATGAAAAGAAAAGAAAAAATTATATATACATATACACACTTGTTCTCCAAAAGTACCCATCTTTAGGCATGGTAGATCCGGGGCAGTGGTACATAGGATGTGAAATCACTACTCTAAATCCAACTGGCTTGGACTGCAGGGACCACTCACGCACTAATGGACCCTTACCTGGATGGACTGATGGGAAACAAGAAAAACCCAAAAAGCCTTAAGCCTACCCAAGCACACAACTTTCTTCCCTCAAAAGTTGTTTGGTGTGAAAGCTAACTTCGAAATCATGCACCAAAGTCTAGCTGAAGCTGTAGAGAAAATTTTTGCTTAAATAAGGCAGGAGAAATAAAGTCTGTTGTTCGTGGTCAGGCCGCATTCTTAGTAAGACATCTCAATGCTTGCTCGAAACCTTAGCCTGAAAACTATACCGGTCTAGAAGAAGCATCACAAAACAAAATATAAAGATTGATTGAGGACAATCAAAATGCTAAGTTTGGGGGAGTTGATAACACCAAATTTTGTGATGTTTTTGGCCCTTATTTCATTATCAAAACTGCCCTTTTAAACTGTTTTCCTCTCCTTTTTGCCATGTTTTTGAATAAATAGGCCTCGCTATGCTCTTAACTCAATTTTATCATCTTTTGCAGAGTTTTCCCTGATTTTTAACTCATTTATCAGCTAAAAGGCACGTATCAGCCCACAAATGTGTTCCACCTACATCGGCCTTCCTACCAACCAATCAGTCAATACGCTCACTGCCTGATAGGGCAGCACGATACACTGTCGTGCGATACGAGGGTGTCGCACAAGAGGAAGCGGATGAGAGATACGTCGTTTACCTGATAGGGAGTCGAACCCGCCACGACTGCCGAAGCGTGTCGGGTGATACGGGCCACCCACCGGCAGGCGCCACTTGTCACGATGCCGACAGCCCGACATCCTTATGTCAGGCGACATGCATATCGGGCATCCCTGAAGCCGCAATAATGGAACTGAAGGAGGGCACATGGTGTTCGGAGCACCATAACTTCCATAACTTCCTCCACCCGCTGCCTATAAATAGCAGCTACAGGACTCCGATGGGATGGGTTGGAACCCTACGCAATCCAACTCATAAAAGCTTCAAGAGCTAGCATATCGTGCCTCAGAGGTTGTGTCGGACGATTCTAGGTGAGCACTTCCCCATCCCGAGAGGGAGGGAATGGTTCACTTAGGGTCGTACTGGGCACCACTGTAGGCCGATATCGGCCAACAAGGATACCCGATACAAGTGACCGATACTAGAAGCATCACTCTAGCCTGGCACGATATCGAACCCCGATACACATCGCCAGTCATGGCGTGTCGCCCAAGAGGGTGCCGCCCGACATGATCGTATCAGGCAAGGGCGCCTCGCACAATACAATCCACCCGTCATGAGTGTGTAGCTTGAGAGGATGTGCCGCCCGACACAGTCGTATCGGGCAAGGCTTCTGCCCGGTATCGGGCTGAAGAGTTTGATGCTATCTGTCGTCCTTCTAAATCAAGAAGGCCACATTTATCTTTATTATTTCAGTCATTTACTTCTTTTACTTATGCAATGTAATCAGACCCTTATATGTTAATGGAATTAGAAGAGTTTAACTATCTGCTACTTTATGTTTGGTACCTTTGTTGGATGATTGCTATGTTTAACATTTGAACTCTAGCTTGTATGCTTGGATCGTGTTTCGATTAGCTACCGAATCGTGTTTTCCCATTGCAACAGCCTCGAGAGAGGTGTTGTGGCTCTAGTGTTTGGTCCGATACTGGAGTACGAGAGTGCCCAGGATCGGAGTTGTTGTAGTAACCTTTCCACTCTAACTTAAGTCCAGCAACCTCGAGAGAGGTGTTGACACTTAGTTAGAGGAACCTGCTTTGAGAGGAGGGGTACAGGATTTTTTCTTCCACCACTTGTTTACCGAAGTCTTTTCCTTCGTTACCTGCTAAAGCGATAGTATTATTTCTCTATTTCCGTTGCACAAAAACCCTAAAAACGGATAAATGCTTAAAACCTTAATTTTACCTCATAGCTCCGGTTGGAGATAGATTTCTTTTGTTTTATCAGTCTTATCCTACTGTTCCCTTTGGGAATTTTACCATCTCTTTTCCCTTGACCGGAGTGTAACGTGTCGATTCTGCGCTCATCAACACTACCACCCTTGTCCCTGTGTTCGACCCCGTATATCTACTTCGACCCTGTAAACAATGTTGTGGGGGCCTAGAAGGTTTCGGGTTATAAATTTAAAAGTCCGACTACTTCAAATCCGCCTCTACTTTTCGGACGTGCGATTTAGGCCGGTCAGCCAGGTATAGGGAAAAAGGTGTCATGACCAGCCAACTATGGAGCGTCGCGACCTGACCAACTAGACTTTTGACCCTATCATAGACTCGTAAGGTGTTGCACTTAGCACCATCTTAGGGTGCTAGACCTCTCAACAACTCGATGTCACGTTAGCTCAACATCACAATCTTTGTGATCGTGACTCAAACCCATGTAACACATTATCGCGACCGCAATTCAAGGGAGGTCGTGACCGCTACACCAAGGGATGCATCACGGCCATGACTCTTAGTGTGTTGCGATTGAACCTCCAAAGTGTGTCGTGATTACCCAAATCTAGTGTTGTGACCAAGTCATGTAACATGGTATTAAAAGACAATGTCTAGACCATTAACAAGTTCTAAGTAGGTGTTATGAGTTGTGCACTTAGCCAAACAAAAATTGTAATGCTAACCGGCTATCAAGTCGAACACTACAACAACGTCGCGTCGTGACTCAACAAATAGGTAGAGACCATCTTAGGATTAAGGGAGTATCATGACCACCCCACCAAGGAGTGTCGAGTGTGACAGAAGACTAAGGGATTGTCTCGACCACCCACACCACCCCCAAAACAAATATGAACCAGTTCAGGACAGGCGATCAACCTAGAACACCAAGCGTCATAGGGTGAGCATCACCATATTCTCAAGAGTTCAACACCTTAACCATAATAATGAAATATCATTAAAAGAGAAACGTTTATAGGAAGATAACTTAGATTTATGGATTTTTAACAGATCAAAAATTCCTGCTATCTCAATTATAACAAAACAAATAGAAGGTAATATGTAATTCAGTTTAAGATACACGTAATAGAGGTAGGAAGAGTTATAAAACCCACCTGATTTTTACAGAGAAACAACTCCTATGATCCCAAGCTCTAAAAGATTCACCCAAGCTCCAACACCTCGATCATCACCTCCAAGATGAAGAAAGAAATCATGGTCACTAGGGAGTTGAGAAAGAAGGAAACTAGGCCTAATCCGAACCAAAGAAGAAAGGTGAAGGAGATGGAGTTATCTTCACAAACAACCACCATGGAAGGTTCACACCTGATGGTCAAGAAGGAGGAAATAGATGAATTTTTTAGGAGAGAGGAAATGTGATCAAGTGTAAGATCACTTACTAGAAGAGTAGAGTTTCTTGAAATCTCTACCAAGATGTTGATCTAGCACGAGATCTTCCCCAAGTAAGGTAGATCGGCCACCCAAGGTCCAAGTTCTGACCTTCCTTGCTCCTCAAGATCCAAGGGTGATCCAAAGAAAGAAGATGAAGTTGTAGGCCAAAACAAATTGCTTGGTTGTGAAGAGTATGGTTTATATACCCAAAAGGAGGAGAGAAGTGAAGATCTTTGAGGTGTCAACACCATAGTTCACCCAGGGTCACATGCCCTCCAAAGAGATAACCTTTCCTTCACTCGCATGAAAATATCCATGGTCATGTTTATCCAGAAACTATGTTGTGACCTACTAGTTCGTATGGTCCCTTGTCTCGATCAAGACACTCTTATGCACACCCTTGTCTCGACCTAACCCTAAACACCATAGCATGGTCAGACACCTACACTAAAGGACAACTGTCGTGACCATCCTATCTCTAGGGATTCGAGGTCATAACCATGCATCCAAGCATGTTTGTTGGTCATGTCTGTATCACAAGTGGTGTAAAGGTCATAACATCAAACCCTAGGTCAAACATTAAGTCAACTATGCAAACCCTAGAAGCCCTAGAAACCCTAATTTCACATTTATTCAAGATTCAAACACAGCGCCCCATATTATATTTTTCTCTCTAATGATATCAAAACACAAGATACCCTCTCTTCATGTGACATTTTGCAAATTAACCCTCAATTATGGGTAAATTGCAAACTAGTCCAAAAAAACACATATATTGCATTATAGCTCAAACATTAATCAAACTGGACCAATAATGCAAATACAAGTATCCCACATGATATTAAATCATCTCAAGAGCTTATATAATGGCTTAAACATCTCATTATATAAAGAAATTACAATTAAGCCCAAAGCTAGATTAGGGACCTTACAAGAGAGGTGAAGATGTTGGCTCCTATCTCCCTGCATTGGATGTATCTCATTGAGAGAAATATAGGTCTTACCCAAGGGTATATTCAAAATATTTATCATCCTAAATATATCATTTTGAAGGATACATTACTATGGAAGTGATAAAAATATGCAATGAATTGTTTTTCTAAGATTGGATCTAACTCCCTAAAAATCTTTCACTAACTACTTCAATGGGAAGGTCATAAAATTTTAACTAGGAAGTAAGTTCATATTTTTCATACAACATGGATGTAGTGAGTTCATATGCATCAGATCACACACTTTGTAATTCAGAAATGGTATCCCCCAATAACCACAGAATGGTTAGAAAGTGAAAATAACCATGCTTTCACCAGCTGATACAAAGAAACAATGGTATATCAATTTTTACAACCATTGAATGATAGTATATAAAATGGCATTCTTATGATTTGAAAATGGATGATACACTCTATATAGGGTATAATTTTAAAAAATAGTCATTCTATAATATGAAATAGGATGAAATATGGTTGTGAAAAATATTGGAGTTATGATAAAAGCATTTACATTGCAACTTGCTAGTTCTAAGGATAGAAAACCATTCGAAGTGGTGATTTCATACTACAAATTCATCAAAGACAATTGGGAACTTGAGTACATGAGTATCATATCTCCTTCAATTAGACATAAGTAGGTTCATAACAATTAAATTCTAAAGGTTTATGAGTTCGTATTATCTATTGTAAACATTAAAAATCATGGAGAGAAAGACAAACCATTATTCTTGGCATAACTAGCATGACACATTTGTACATTTAATTATAATGAAAGAAATCGATGAGTTTTCATTCTTCATGGAAAATACATTTTACTATAGGCCCTACTGATGAATAACACCATGAAAACTTTAGGAGTATGTTTTTCTATGAAATCTTACTAACTATTATTGCAGAAGGAAACAACAAGGAATTATTTGAAATAATGGACCTTGAAAAGGTAATATGGGTGGACGAGTACAAATTAGAATACATATTGATAGTAATTATAGTTAAATACATTACTTAATTTGATTACTATGTAACTATATTGTAAAAATGGATGTATAAATATTGTTATGGCGTTGTTAAGTTATGCTAGATATGCAACTAAGAATAGTAACATAGGTGCAATAACCTTTAGAGAATGCTAGGTGGAATTCAGCCAAAGCATCAAAACCAGTAGATCCTAAAATGATCATGTATATATCGATTTTGGTCACCATATTCAGAGCACAAGAAAAGGACCAAGAATCCACAAAAAAGACTGATTTCACAGTTATCTTATATCCTTCCCATATCACCCATTTTCCTTATGAAGTAGTGACATGTATCAAAATTATTCTTGTTGATAGTACCAATAGACATTTAGATTTATTGTTTTTGGCAACAACAAAACCCACTATAAAAAAGACTACCATCTTCAAAAATTGATCTATTATATACTTCACATAATTTATAAAGTGTTAGTTCCTTCACATATTTTATTTGTTACTTACTTCATATGTTTAATATGTTATCTTAGATTTTGAAAGGATTAGGAACTTAAGCATTGGAGAAAGATCTTGATCCTGATGACCACATGGACATAGGTGGTAAAGTGATGTAGCTCTTGTAAAAACACAAACTAAAAGACCTAATGTGAGGAGTGACATTCAAAATCTACATAAGGTTAACGAGAAGGATGTAAATGTTCTCATGAACTTTGTTGAGAAATTGAGACCTATATGAGTGAATTCCAATACATTTCACATTAGTTGGGTACAACTTCTCTTTCCAAGGTAGAAGTCAACATTCACACTTAGCATCAAGTATCCAAGAAAAGGAGGAGCTACTTTGTCTCAACTCCTACATAAGCATATATGAATTTCATGAATTTATTTCCTCTACAATCAAACTTGTTGTGCACTATTAAATGCAAAAAATATATCATTTAGTTAAAAATGATCATAAAAAGCCTTTATTACTTATTATGGGTAATTATGTATAAAACATGGACTTGTATAATCTACACTCAAACTTACTTGGTGTATGTTATTAGATGTAGAAAATATTTCATTTAGTTAAAAATCATTCTATAAAATCATATATTTCTAATTATGGGTAACACAATCAAGAGATTGTAAGACTAGAATCGTCAAAAAATACATCACTAACCTCAACACTATATATGTCATGCATACCATTCCTTGAAGCGATTGTGTGAAGAAGGTCAAAGAAACATCACCAAGCTACAATCTTAGGTAATCATAAAATTATGTTATATTAGAATGAGTCAATGGATAATAATTTCCTATTTAACTAATGTGATGGGTAAGGCTTATAAGGAAAGACAATGCAAATATGGGCATAACCACCTAGTGGTCTTAGGTGCTTATGCTAGACAAGAAATAAATATGGGTCTAAACTCAAGAGAGGGATAGTATAGTATTTTTTGATAAAAGATTAATTCAGGGATAGTATAATCTATGAGTCTCATGTTATATTTTTTGACATCCTAACATAGCCCTATGACTAATGATGGTTAGTTCCACACATTTCCCACATTTAGTGACATGCCAAATTGATAATTAAAATGTTTCTAAAAGTAATAAATATTTTTCCTATACTAATTCCTAATATTTGATCATGTTGCACTTATCATGTGATTCTTATGTTATGCTATTAACCATTTAGATAGAGCTATATAAACAAATTCAATCAAGGACCTTCAAACCCAAGGTCCATAGGGATGAACTCATAGTGTCTATGGGAAATGTAAAGCCACCTTGTTGTGTTAGAGGCATTAGAGGAGGAACATGGCTAAAAATGTATTTTTAACATCAGAAAACAAAACCCACTTGTATGTATTCATGACTGAAGTGAGTCTAAGAAAATATATCAATACTACAGTAAGGGTAGAAAGGGTGGGCAAAAAAAAGTGTCTTACGAGAAGGAACATTGCCACCAAATGCATGTTTTATTATGGTAAGGAAGTTCCCATCATGAGGAGCCTAATACTCCAATACCTGATAATAATATGGCTTCTACAAAGTGAAGATGTCTTATTGATCAATATAGGTCATTTTTATTGCATGCTTGAGTTCAGAATACCAAATTTCCCATTTCTAATTCAATCAATGATTAATGATGTAACATGAGATTTGAGTGGCGTCACTGACAATGTGACTACCGTGATGAAGGTTTTGGTGATTCCAAAACCGTGAACACAACTCCCTTTAGAGTTTTGTATGTTTTGGTCTTATTATTTATATTTATAACTTATGACTATAAAATTAGTGTGCAACTTAATTTGTAATTTATCTTCCATCTGTCCACTCAAAAATCAGAACTAGCAATTGTTGGTGATTATTCTCGAGAACTATATTATTATTTCCTTGATCCTTTGAGTATAATACTAACATCAAATGAGGGAGACCCAATGAAATTTTTGATTCACCTGTAAGTATATTTTTTCCATGATTAACATATTTATTAATATTTGCATCATAAGAGCATTTAATAATGCAATATATTTGTTAATTTAATTTATAGGGGTATGGAAGCATTCCATAGCGGTGAAGGGAAAGTAGATAAAAAAATTGGTAGCTTGGAGGAGTGTTAATGTATAGTATTCTCACTCCAAATGCATATATATATATATATATATATATATATATATTACCAACTCTACTTTTTATTATATTTATTAATGTAATTGTAAATCTACAATGCCCTATACAAGAAAATGATTGGGCATGTGAATATTACATGATGTTGAACATGGAGAGCAACACCTGACAATTAGCATATATCAAATGTATATAAAAGGTATTGTTATAGTCTTAAATCACAATTAATGAATTAGTATCATTTGATAATACAAATAGTCAATTCTAATTAGTATTACATCTCATTCACTTTTTAGTTTTTTTATACTAAATCATATGTATTAGAGCGGTTGAATGATCTACACGAAGAGTGGGCAAACTGCTTCATCAAATATGTGGACTTGTTAGCTAATTGGTATGGTTTATTGATATTTTGTATTCAAAATTTGATGTCAGATTTGAGTTTTATATATTATACATTGTGGACTTAAACTCTGTGGCAACTGATGTGTATATGTTTTAATGCATATGTGTGTGCAAATTGAATGTGAAGTGAATCAGGAGGAGAATGATGTGTGGGATTAAGAGAGGCATTCTCTCCTCTTCTCCCATGCCTGTGAAGGAGACTGAATGTCTGAGAGGGTGGTAAACCAAGGCGGCAACTGGGATTTGAACTAAGGTGGAGAATGATGTGTATTTGTTCATATGTATGAAATTGAATGTGTGGCTTAGAACTAAATCAATTGAACTGTGAGTTCATGTATATGTGTGTGCATTGAACTAAAAAATGGATGGAATGTTGAAGTTTGTTGGCATGTTTGTGCATATGTATCAAATGCATCTGTCTATTAGTATATATAGATTTCTTCCTGCAGGTTTTCTAGCCTACTATTAAGAAGTTATGCTTGCAAAGGCCTACAGTTCTAATGAACTACATGTAGAAAATAGGCTAGCTGTCGAACAGTAGGTCTGCAGACCTGCTATATAAAAAAACACATACATTGTCGGTTATTTCATAAGAAACCAAATGAATGTACATACTATGTTAGCATTTTAAATGAAGCCAATGACAAATCGCTTATACTTCACTATTGATTCACTGATACCTCATTGGTTATTTCAATAACACCAACTAAAAATGGGAGCATTACATCAGTGGGTTTTTATAAACTGACGTCAAACTCACTTATTTGTCATTGTTGATCCACTAATACCTCATTTGTTATTTCATAATCTGATGCCAAATATACAAATTACTGCATCAGTTGTGCTTAGTTTAACTGACTTTAAATTTCTAAGGGAAACCACATTTTTTTCGCATGCTATGTGTTATCGTCAGTTTAACCATAACACAGAACCAACGATTTATATGTATGTCGTCAGTTTCATTTTGACAAAAGAACTGAAAACATATGTCTTGAGTTTTAACATTACTCACTTATTCGTCAGTTTATAACTAAGAAGGTATGACTAAAATAATTGACAACATAGGTCATTTCTATACTAGTGTGAAGACATTGGCAAATGCATAGTGGTTGAGGGTAGAATCCACAAACAGAAGTTATGTACTTCACAATGTGCACCTATTCTCAATGACATATATTGTTTATCTATAAGTCAATTTTTTGAAAGAATGGGAAATATTCACTTGTCAATCCCTATTGGTTATATGATGATTGTCAACAAAAGAGAATGGTGTATGGTTAGCTGACCCAAAATATTACCATCTTGACTAAGGTAACATATTACTTGGGATTTTGATTATATTTAGATTTATAATGTACCTATTGGATATGTATGTATATTTATTTGATTTTGATTATTTATAAAAGATAAAAAGACTAGATAAAGAAGGATTCATAAGTACCTCTACTGGAAAATCATTTAGACTTGGTGAAGCAATATACTTCTTGATTTTCTCAAACCACACAGATTCCTCAAACACATTCATCATGATACAAAATAATCAAACTAAGTATGCAATTCATGCAGAGATGAATATCATTGTAGGGATCTAATAATGTGTGGAATTCTTCACACATGAACGGTTCAAAACTTTAGTAAAAGAAGAACTACTTGCATATGTATTGTGTAGCTTAAATATATTTTATAATGTCTAATACTTATGTATAACACCTTATTTTATAGATTTTTGCACTTACACACCTTAACATGTTCTATATAAGATGTAGGATTTTGTACAACCTCCATAATAATCCTTATTGATAGAAGTAAATATCAAGAACATACATACATGAACTCTATATCAATCTTCAAGGAAAATGGGAAAGACATCATTTTATCTTGTCCAATCAAAATAAAAATACATATGCCTAATCTTCCACCTATTTCAATATTATTTTATGTACAAATTCATTTATAGTATTATCCATATACAAGTGATTGGAATTGTACTAGCTTTTGTTAACAATTGACCTTAAGGAACTTCTTGTGGATATTTTGATCCTAGTGATAATCGATCAATAAAGAAAATAGAGGGAGGGTGAATGGAGAATACCATTTTTTTGTAGCTTAAACCACAAAAAGTTTATTATGATTTCTTAAATAATATATACAACACAAAGTAAAACAAGTAATCAAAAAGTGAAGCAACTACAAAAGACACAACATGTATAGTAGTTCTAGCTATAAATGACATAACTATAATACTCAGTTACTTCCAACCAGCTTGTCTTGACATATATTCTATTGTATTTTCTATACCACTACAAAATATAATTATTGGCACCTCTTGTAGATCAAAACCAACCTCCTTTTCAAGAGTAAGAATAACTTTCTCTTTATTTGTAGAATGCTAGAATACCATCCACTATGGAGACGACTACATTCTACCTTTTCCACCTTTGTATGCATCCTTCTTCTAAGAAGTATCTCTAAAGATAATTATCACAAATGTCTCACAAGAATAAGCATTGAAGCAAAGAACCAAATAGTGAACAAAAATAAAAGGAAAGTACAACACAATCACATGAGGTATTCACTAGTAGCAGTAATGAAAAGTAATGCAATGCTCTACTTCATATTAGTCTAGGCTTTATGTGAAGTAGGACACTAGAGCTAAATTGTATCTAAGGCTAGCTTTGAGTAAAATAGGATATTACAGTGATGTTCTAAGCTCAAGTAATAGCATGTATTTAGATTACTTAAGTGTTTAGATGTATGTATGGAGTTCATATATTTAGGAAATACTTTGGAATAGCTAATAAGTATTTAGTAGTGTCTAAGACAAGTTTAGTATGATAATAGTCATTATAAAATAAGTAGTGGGATTAAATTGTCCAACTATACACTAATTAAAATGTCTACAGACCAAACACCGGTCCAAGTGTAACTCTACTTGGTTTCACCTTGTTCAAACTACAATAAGGCCAAAACATAGACTCCTTTATCGGTCTAAATGCTACTAACAATCAAAGTAAAGTTTGAACACATCATTTCAGTAAATTGACCAAAAAATAGATTTGTCCCAGAAGGTCCTATATTTTTGAAATCGACTCAAGTAATCTAGAAAAAAATATCTTCATGTCCTAACAAGTGTGTACAATTCTAAAACACGGTTTGGGATGGATTTCGGTCCATTCATCACTTCTTCTTACATCATTCTTATTAAGTAGTACAATTGAACATGTACAAGTTATAATACTACGTGCAACTTTATTTGCAAACATTCAATAGACAAATAAAAACACATTGTATGATGTTGGGTTTGTCTATGTTCCTTGATTGCCTAACTTAGTGTGGATATTAGTAATCATATTGATAAATATTTGTATCATTTATATTAGTGTGTTCCATGTAAAAATCCAATAGTATCTTTGTTGTTTATGATGACATATATTTTTGAAAATGGTTTTACATAGCCTAAGTAAGAACATAATTCCTTCAGTTTGCTATAAAAAGAAAATCTATAAGATGTCTAATGAAGCCCATGATCACATAGATCCTCATATAGAGTGAGGTACTTGGAATGCAAACCATGTTTTTGTCCATTTTCTTATTTAAAGGGAAAGAGAAAGCATAGTGACCAAATCCCCCACAAGAAAAACCAATAACATGCTTAAGGAGAAAGAATACTAGAATTTGGTTTAAGCAGAATAGATTGACTTCCAGTTGTTAATTCTTGGAATAAAATCAAGACCTTTGCTACCTACATGAACATTTTTATTATGCAAGATATACTTAAACATGTTTCTACTATTGGAAAATTTATCCAAAGACTTGAGTTTTTCATTTTCCCTAGCAAGCATAGAAATTTTATAATTCAAATTAACACTCTCTACAAAAATAATATTGTAATCAACATGTGAGAAAATAATATAATATTTCTCTATGTTACTCAAGTTATCCAAAAAAGTGAAAAATGTGTTTTCAAAGAAGCATTTTTATAAAAAATATCCTCTATTCTTTTGTTTTCACTAATAAAATGATTGTTAATCTCAATAAGTTCATCATTTAAGGAGTCAACAATAGTAGCAATTTTTTTGGGTATATGTTTTTTAACCTTTTTTTTAAGTAAGCTCAATTAGATCATTTTTGTAAAAGCTAAAAGTGAACTTAACTATCAACAATTTATGTACTTTTTCTTCTTCCTATTCATTATGTTCAACATTGAGGCATTCAACTACATGATGAAAATTTCTTCTTCATCATTTTACCCTAGATTTGAAGAAGCATCCAAGAAGAATGATATGCTTTCTTCTTTTCATAACATTTCTTGTTCTTATTCTTCTTCTTGAGTTTAATCATTCATACTTCCAACGTCCCTTTCCCCAAAAGCATTATATCTAGTACTTAAGGATCTACAACATTTGTTAGAAGAACAAATTGAATTATTACCTTTAGAGTTCCTTTCCTCCTCACTACTAGATGAATCATAGATGAAGACGAATATTGCATCAAAAAAACTTTCTTTAAGGTATGTGATTTTTTTCTTAGAATGATATATTTCCTTATATTCCATCTCACATTCTTGAATCTAGACTTCATAAGTCTTCATAGGACCAATATTTCCTATATGTTCCATAACACAAAAGACATTAAGCCTCTTATATGGTATTATATTTATTTTCATATATAAAAAATAGATAAGACAAAATATTGGTAACCAAATATTTATCCTCAATACTCCTCTAGATATATTCCATGTCATTTATAAACCAAGAAAATATAGAGTTTATTTCATAAATAGTTTCATATTTTTCCATGTGATACAATTCTAGTTTATGTGAAATCATATTGATTTTGTATCCTTAACTTTCTTGGTTCCTCATGAGTAATAGAAAATTTTCTCCAAGTGTTATAAGAATTTTGATGAGAGTAGATTTTGTTAAACTCATTAGAACACATGAAAGAATATAAAATACTCACAATCTTAGCATTCAATGTATCAATTTTCATTCTTTACACATACCATTTCTCTATATCCATCTTTAGGGGCATGTATGGTTGAATTGGCATATGTAAAAGTTCAAATATGAGACCTTATAAGAATAATTTCATATACCACTTCCTAGACATGTAGTTGGAGACACCATAGAGAGTGGTCCAAGAAACATGTTCTCTTCAAGGTTGAGATAGACCACTATAGTTTCCCCCATGCTCAAGAATTTTTAAATCTCCACCATTCTCTTATACCAATTGAAATCTCTAGTGGGAGATAAAATATCAAAACTGATTTTAATCAACTTAAAATAGAAGCAAGGTTGATGTTAACTTTCTTAAAGAATATCTCTAGTGAGAATTAACAAGTTTTGATAAAGTGAATCAACCACAACAGACACAAATGTATATTGACTCTAGCTTGAAATTTTGTTGCTCCACTACCTATCGGTGTCCAACTAGGGTTTTTTAACCTATATTTAAGTTTGTTAGTATATCAGTATGAAATACAATTATTGGTTCCTTTTGTATATAATGACCAACCTCCTTTTCAAGATCAAGTATAACTTTCATACTCTTTATGGGATTCCAATAAACCACCTTGTTTTGAAAATATTGTAATATACCTCAGCAAATTTGCTTGAAACCTTCTCAAAAAAGTAGCACCAAAGTGCCTCATTTATAGAATTCTCACAAGAAATAACTCCAAAGAAAAGAACAAAACTTAAATCAAGAAGGAAAATGACAATACAACACAATCTCAAAAGATATATAATTGTATCAACAATGAGCAAGTGATGAGAAAATCCATATAGTTCTAAGAAAGGCTATATTTTGTAGAGTAGAACACTGGAGCTAACCAAAGCTAAGGCAAGCTTGGAGTTAGTTGTAGATAGAAAATAATGTTCTAGTCTCAAGTTGATATCATGTAGTTGGATTTCTCAAGTGCACTTTGGGTGTCCATATGGAACTCATATGTATAATAAATATTTATGAATAGATAAGATTGGTTTTGGGAGCGTTTAGGAGGAGTTGAGTGGTAATATAGGCATAACAGGTTTGGTAGTGAGATCAAAATGACTAATTATGGACTAACTATGAAGTCTAAGTCATAAGTTGTCGTTATCCTAGAGATATCATTTTTTCCTAATTTTTCCTCATTAATTCATCCTTGGAAGGAAAAGACACCATAGACACCCTCTATAAGGTTTGTTAGAATGTATTTGATGAGTCAACTTTTTTGGCCTTTTGTGACCAAAAATGGGGGTGAGACATGCCTCAAACCTATGGTTCTAATTCCTATCTCAAACCTTGTCTTGAGAGGGGCAAACTTTGACACCACATTTGTTCTCACTTAACAAAAATGCATGCTTGAATGTTAATTTAGTAGCTAAATATGGAGCTTATTCCATTTTCCCACATTTTCCATATTTTACACATTTTCTTTCCTTTTCACATTGTCCCATATTTTCTACATTTGATTGCCTATTTAGTGCACCCATTTTCACCCACATTTACCCAGCTCAGGTCTTTCCATATAGAAAATATTTTATCTGGACTCAAGTGCAATGTGCCCACTAGTATAGCCTTTTATAAGCCTTTTTCCATAGATTGCACTGTTGAATTATCTTGACTTCCATAATATCCTTTTTCCAAAGATGATTCAATTGCCTTCATCCATAGAAAAATGCTTATCTTTTGGATAATAATGAAGGATAACCCTAAATTAATGCCTTTTATGTCTCCTTCATTATTTTATTTGACTTTTATTTATCATCCTCCTTTCCAAAAATTTCTCTAGAATTTCATAAAATATCCAAAAATGTAAGAAAATATTCTTTATCCAGTCTAGGCTGTCTAGAGGATTTGAGCCATCTGGTGTGTTCCATGTGGTGGATGACCTCGACACGCAGGCCATGCCTCGTGGTGTCAGTGTGATCTTCCACCTCTTCTAGAATATTTCAATTGGAAATCCAAACCCTAAAATCCACCTACAAATAGACCCCCACACCCACTGATTCCAAACCTCTTTCATCTTTATGGAATCCAGAGAAATGAATACCACGTCCTTTTATTTTCTACTTGTGATAAGAGGATCCTTCCTATGACACAAAATGCTCTACTAATGCTAGTAGGTTGTTCAATAAATACCTCTTCTACTACATCCATATCTATAATTGATGTTTTTTTTGGTCACGCAAAAAAAAACTTGTTACTATAAACCAAAACTTTGGGTACAAAGTGCCCCTAGGAATAAACACTAAGAGATCCCATCTTTTTCCACGTAGGGTAAAGGTTGAGATCAAAATAGAAGAAAAAAAACTCCAAGCTAATCTAATCTAAAAGAAGGAAGGGAAGCAGACAGAACCACATGAAATATGGGAGTGGAGGGAAAAACCCATACAGAGCCATAAGCATACCCACAGAGATAACTATATGAGTCAACACCTCAACACCCAACATACGCAACAGAAGCTACCAACTCCTATCAAGCTCCAAAGAAGATCAGTTGGAACACGGTGAGAAAGATGAGAGAAGAAGAGAGGCTGCCACTCATTTCCTCCTCCTAAAGAAGAGAGCAGCTGCACCTGCTTCAGGACTTCACACACAAGGGACGACCAAACTTTCACCACCATCTGAGTTGCCACCAGAGATCGACCAGGAAGTTGCAGAAAAGAAGAGCCTAGCTATTACACCACTGTCATTCAGTCCATCCACAAATTGGGTTCCTAACCAAACTTTGTTCTTCACAAGTGATCGGGAAGACCATCTGCAAGCAGTCAAAGCAAACCATAAGAAAGTTCGCGGCAAGCACTGAACCAGCATAAGACCAGGGGTAAACAATAGACAGAAAATCTATGGGGACCTCTCATTCCCAGCACTTTTGTGCTTTTTCTTCTTCTTCTTTGTCCTAGCACCTTTATTGTAACATCCCTGACCTGGGTTATAAACTAACCCTAGGTGTTTTTCCTAAATATGTAATTAAACTCTTGTGATTAACTTCTGGCATGTAATTAAGTTCCTAAGGAACATACATTTTCATTTCTGTCCTTTTTAAAACAATGATTGTAGTATTGTTTTGTTATGCAGGGACCTATGTGCAAATTTCCCAATTAGAAGGGTTAAATTGCAATATTAACATGTTATGACGTTCCTTTGATGATGAGACATTATATGAATGAATATGATGAGGTATGATGGATTTCCCAAGTTTGGGCACCAAGGTGCAGCTTGTGGAGCAATCCTTGTGCATAAAACCCTAATTTTGGTGTAAAGTGCAATTTACCCAAAATATGGAGTGCAACCTGTAAAATATACCTTCTAGTATATCTTTTATGACTCTTTACATCATTTAGAGAAGAAATGATGAGAGGATTGCTTCAAATAAATAATTGGATAAGAAGGATGACCTTTGTAGTGAAAACACCTAGTAAGAGTAAGGAGACCCTTCATATATGTACCTTAGTATGCATGCTGGTTTTCTCTACCCTTAGATCTTGAGTGTTGATGAGCTTTGCATAAGATTATCATGATTGTACGTGCCTTAGAAAGAAGAAGGGACTTAGATGAGAAATCTATGTTTTAGAGGTCCTTATGGTAGAAAACAACCTAAGGTATATAAGCCTAGTTCCTTGTAAAACAACCAAACATATTCCCTTCACTTCCTCACTTCTCATCTTTCTCAACCGACCAAGGAAAAGCTCTGGAGCTCAAGGAAACGACCAACCTGTTCTAAGGTAAGAGAGCACCATCTTCTATCTTGGATTCATGGAGGAAATCCTTGTATAAGGTTGGTTTCATGGTTAATTCACTTAGGTTTCTTGTTCTTTCCGATCATCTCCATCTTTTCCTTGGAGAATCACCTTTGTCCAACCTGTGGAGCTCAAGACTCCATTAAAGTCTTGAAGCTTGGAATCTTGGAGCTCTAGGAACCACGTTTAAGGTGGGTTTTATAACTCTAAACTCCTAGCTTTATTATGCATATCTTTGTTCTTATTTTTAGTGCTTAGTTCTTCTTCTACCTCCCTTCTTCCTTGCACTTTTGCAAGCAAAACGGTGGTGTAATCGACCTAAAAAGAGGTTGAGTATGATGGGCGTGGATTCCTAGGTAACTTTATCAAATGACCTTGGACCCTTTTGGTCCAAACGGTTGCAAACCGTTTAAGGTCAAACGGGTTCAACCCGTTTGATCTCAAACGATCTTGCAAGATCATTTGGATCAAAACGGTCTCAAGACCATTTGATAGGGTTGACCAAGGGACGAACGTTTGAGGGTCTGTTGATAATATATTGAATTTCAATTCTACAAAGAATTATAAACTAATTCCTAACCAATTGAGAGTTGAAGGCACTTCAACACCCTAACCCTAATCAGGTTGAAATTGCTGATTTCAAGTATAGATCTTGTTGAGTTTTGGGTTGAAGGACCCAAATGGGTTCAAAACCATTTGGGGGTTCATCCAAACGGTCTCACACTCGTTTAGTGACACCCCAAGATCGTTTGGAGGTCTATGGTTAAGGAAATCTGATGGTTTGAGGGTCCAATTTCAATAGGTTGATGAATTGATAAAAATGCTGATTTTAGATCTATTTAGGGTTCAACCCTTATCCAACCGACTTGGTTTTTGGTCAAACTTTGGGCAAACAGGTTGACACTCGTTTAGGTTCAAATAGGTTGACACTCTTTTAGGCTCAAACAGGTTGACACTCGTTTAGGCCCAAACGGGTTCACACTCGTTTAAGGCCAAACGAGTTCACACCCGTTTAAGGTCAAACGGGTCCACACCCGTTTAAGGTCAAATGGGTTCACACCCGTTTAAGGTCAAGTGGGTCCACACTCGTTTAAGGCTCAAATGAGTTCAAGGTCATTTGAGATTAAATGAGTTCAAGGTCGTTTAAAACCTAAATGGGTTGAAGGTTGAAGGTTAAACCCTAAACCAATTGGAGACTTTCAAGTTTATGTATACTTAATCACTTGAAGGTGTAAATGGTTCAATGATGATCTAATCTAAACTCTAATGGTAACTTAAGACATTAAGGGACTAAGTGACTAATGAATTGACCCATGATGATGATCAATGGGTAAATTACCAAAATGCCCTTAAGGGGTTAATTTGAATGATACCTTGTTCTAATCAAACCCTAATCACTTGATAGTGATGATTTGGTTTATGTTAATCAAGGATGACTTGACCCAACCTATCTAGAGTGGTGTAATCACCATCTACTAGTGAGAGGAGAGAGAAAGTACCGTTTATGTTCAAAACTCAAGTAAAATACCTTCAATGTACCCGAATATGCAAGATTAGGTATGATCCACTTATGTGAGATCATGGAAACCCTAAATATGATAATTGGTGAATCTTAATCTTATCTGAGGGCTTTAATGATGATGTTCCTCATACATGGTGATATTATGAGATCAATTCACCATGAGGTGAATAGTAAACCCTAATTGGTGAAAATCAGGGAACCTAACCGGTACAACTTCTGATATGAATTGCTTACTATTATCAGTTGAATTAACCATGCAGGTTCTTATACATGATGATGATCATATCCAGGTAAGGATTATGATTTCATATTCATTGAAAGCATGTTATTATCTTTATGAATAATGACATATGATGATGCCTAGTAAGTGGCATCTTATGAGAATGATAGGCTGTGAGAGCCATGAGTATCATCAAGGTCATGCTTGTAAGATGACTTGTGATGAGATGATTGAGAAATGATAATTGATGAGAGTTAGACTTGATACATTTAGTATTCTACTTTCATAGCTGTTGTTCTAATGATTAATGTTTGAGAACATGTATGATGATAAAAAGAATACTGAAATGTACCTAACTAATCAAGTATAATCATACCATGTAGATCCCTGATCATAGATCCATCATTGTCAGGAGTTAAATGATGGTGAAACAGGTTTTCCTAAGGGAACTCCTGGATCACATACTTTTGAGTATGTGGGGGAATATGGATGTGAATACCCTTACATCCTAGTGTAGGAATTGATGTAGATGTATCTTAATCTATCAATCCTTCACTATGTGTTTATACCGGGGTGATATAACACTAATCTCCCGAGGAAATCTTTTGTACCGCATCGATGAGAGATAAACAAGAAATCTTTCGATGGCGAAGAGAGTACAGAATGCCACTGTGACTCTAATAGCGAAGTACCAGAATACCCTGGTAAGATATAGTAGCAGAGACACTAGATGTCCTGCATGTTGATCCTCATACTGACTGAGAAAGATGAGGTCATAAGAATCCGGCTCTTTTGATGACCTATGTATGATACCGATGCGACTTAATAGTGATCGGTTGGAGTATGAGCGGTATACCTCATCTCCGCATGGCATAATAATGTTTGTAAAACATAATCAACCGCGTAGCATATCTGCTTAGGTTGAACTACGAGATACAATGATTGATGGTTACACTGCTTAGTATACATGTTCTTCATATTCCTTAAATGTTGTTGTTCTACTTGATAACAATCTGCTGTTGATTACCTTAAAGCTTTATTGCTTATGTTGATCTGTGATTGATATAATAAAGCTTCTGGCGGAGAGTTATAACTCTCGCTGGGACAATTATTTAAAATTGTCTCACCTCGTAGATTTCAACTTTTTAGGTGGTCGTCGAGGACGAAGGAACCAGTCTGCAGGTGATCAGTATCAGCAGCAAGAGCACCAGAAGCAGCAGTGAATCTCAGGAGGAGATACTGACTGCTAAGTCATGTAGTTAGATAGTCTTATGTCGTCTCTGTACTCTCAGGTCCTTGGAGTTTGTTAATCTAAGATTTTGTATTTTGTTGTATGTAATCACTTGAGAAGTGGTTTAACAGAGATGTAAACGGTTACCTTGCTTTTATGAAAGAAGTTTCATGTCGTCAAAATCTTGTCTCAAAAAGTTTTAATTTTTCGTGAATTTTCGTATCCTGCTGTTAATCAAATTCTTCCGCTAAGTTTATATTGTGGTTTATGAATCGTGTCGTTTCATTTATTTACACTGAAATCGTCAGGGAGCTCCTGGTCCATATCACATGAACTAACTGAAGAGACCTCATCCGAATTCCATGCTTTATGTTGGTAATCTAGGGCCAAACCTGTATCGATAGTTAGTTTTTTCACCATTTTGGGAGTGCTACTCAATTTGGTAAGGAACAGGTCCCACTCAAGGTTGAGCGAAACACTTCCTCTCTCTGGTGAGTTGCACCACATATCAGGCTCTTGATTCCCGCAAGGAACTACTTCCCCACCTATGGAAACATCCACAATTGGAGTGTCCTCAGTTGAGCCATTCAGCAGCCTTACAGTCACCTTGGCATTTTGTCGAACACCTTGTTGACTGGTCATCTTCCTGGCTCATAGTTGTAGTTGGCTAGGCAACGATTTACTCCTTGTGATCGTCGGGCAAGAAGAAGCTCGATGCCTGAACAACCTGCAATTGGAGCAAATCTTTGGCTTCACAACATAGGATATCTTTAATTCCTTTGGAGTACCGTCAATGAAGACTGTCACCTTCTTCAGGAATTTGGATCGTGAATCCATCTCCACGCACATAGGTGTGTCCTTAAAGCAGTCAAATGATAGACATGAATCTTCAATATCTAAAGGTCTCCCAATCAGGCTAGCAAAACCGCCAAGCCTCTTAGACGTCCAGTGGAGTCCTGGGTTCTGGACGATGACCCAGACAGGGAGTTTTGATAAAGAGAGGAGCGAGAGAGGGGAGCCCGACTCCCACACTTGAACGATGACGAGGGAGCCATCCATCATCCATGGTGCCTCCTCAAGGATCCTCTCTTTCTCTATGTCCGTCGGCAACTTCACAACAAAACCATCTGACTCTTCCGTGGTGATCTCAAACGACCCACTGGGGCGCCACTGACGGCGGATCCACCATGAAGCTGACTCCGGAAAGGTTTCTTTCCCGTGAATCTGATAGACATGTATTCATCCCACAAGGGAACTACTTTGTCTTCGCTGGAGATGGAGAAGCATTTCATGCCATTCCTAATCTCTGGCTCAACAAAGTCAATAATCGAGACATCTTTGCATTTGCGCCCCAATCTGCTGGCAGAGAGCCAATCGACCACGACAACCTGCGATGATGAACTTTGATCTTTGAGCGGTGGTGGTAGAGTTGAGGGCGATGAGGATGAGGGCTTCGCTGGGGAGGAAATCACTTGAGGAGGATGGCCATCCTTGGATGATTTGATCCTTCTCTCTCCATCGGCCTCACTTGAGATTTCAAGAAGAATCACAGACGATTCTGGTGAAGGAGGCTTCTCCGCAGCTTGGCAGTCATTACCCCTAGGGTTTCCCCCTCTCCCTCGCCCCCTTCCGCCTCTGTTGCTCCACGCCATTGTGATGTCTACAATTCTATAATTGATGTTTTCTCATATTTGTTCATAATTGTTCATATATGCATGCTCTTTCTCAAAAATTTAATCTTTTTGTATTGAATTATCCTCTCTCGCCACTCTCTCTTCCTATCCATTAGTCTGAATTGCCAATGATGGACCTCCACCGTGGGAGGTTGTGCAGTGATTGGGACCACATCACGCCTAAAAAGTAGGACCTTGAGGCCTATGAAGGCAATGTCATAGTCGTCTCTAGCCCCAAAGGTCCGCCAACATAAAAAAACACTTTTTACCACAGTTCATGTGTTTTATCTAACAATAACCTTGATCATTGTTGTTTTTATCTTAGTGAATAAAAATGTTACAATATCGTTATCAGGTGAGATGGGGTTGATAAAACCTTCCCTAATTATAATAGGATTTCTAGATCCTCTCTCTAAATTAATGCATACCATTCTTATCCGTCCTTGGCTGGAGTTAAAGTCAGGTTTTCTTGTATTTTTGTGTTGATTTAAACATTAACTTCATTTTTCCTTATTTTATGTATAAAATTGAGTGGCAACTTTGAGTTTTATCAACTTATCATTTTATTTTCACTTTCTTGTTGTTTCTTGGACCGTAGGATCCATCACATTATTGGGATCAGGTACACCATTTTGGGGACTTCCTTGGGAACATCAAATAGTTCAAGTTGTAATTTTCACTTCAACATCTCATGTTTTGTTGGTTGACTGAGGTTTGTATTTTTCTTTCAATCATTTTTCTTTTGTTCCTTCAATTTTCACCAAAATCTAGAGTTTTCTACAATAAAGAAAATTTGACATTGAATAAGAGTTATCCGCTGAGAGAAATTTAAAATAATTTCAAAAATATTACCCTAAAAATTTCATAATACTTTGTCCTGCTAGTAAAAAGAAAGTTTTCATCTTTATCATCATCTTTTATTTTCCTAGATCTTCATACAGATGATGGAATCATCTCTTCTGCAATGGACAAAAAATTCACTTTAGTTTTTGCATCACTTTGGTATTTGGCGGTACAACAATTGTCATGTTTTCAATCAAACCCCATTCTTGGGTTAGCCTCCACTTCCCTTCCAGGGTTGGCCATTGCTTTAGCTTTTGATTTCCTCCCTTTTTTTCATTCTATTTCCATTTTATTTACATAAATAAGGAAAGAGAGAATAATATGAGATAGGTCTTCAAAAAAACTAAGATCTTCTCTTTCTTGATATTGCATGAATGACTCCTTATGTGCCTATAATTTATCTTTCATACTTTATTATTGTGGGATTACATCATAAGAAAATAAAATCTTACACTTGCATAGTGCACACCTACAAATCCATGTAAAATAGAATAGGTTCCAACAATCATGTTGAATCCCTAAAATTGGCATGGGGGTGACAATAAAGGTACCAATGTAGCGTTAAGCTAGACATTCAATGGCCTTGAAAACACACCTCTCTTAGGACTCATGATTGATTACAACTGTTGTAGTCACGAGGTGTATCAGGAGTAGTACCCATATAAAAAGCACTCGGGTTACCCCCACAATGAGCGACATCACACCATACCAAACATCAGGGCAACCATTCTACACAACTCATGCTTGAGTGAGGAGGTAAATTAAATATAAACATGTGGGCTAAATAAGGGGACTTTATCTTTTACATATGCATCTTTGGATTCTAGTTTTGCAACTTTCAAGATTGTTTTGTGCCTTACTAATTCTAAGATAATTGAAAGGTTTATGCTTTAATATTGTAGTCTTCACTCATGAATTTTTATATGTTTTCTAACATGCTCATGTTAAAGCAATCTTATCAAAACACCAATGTCAAACCAGTAATTCCATCAAAACAATCTCAAATCAACGATCTCATGATCTCACATGATCTCAGGAAATTTCAAAACGACATTCTAAAATGATCTAAAAGTCTCCCAAATGATTTCAAGGAAACTCAATCATCAATAATTTTTTATTCATGATCTTTTCAAACTTGAAGATCTTTCAATGATCTTCAACAAAATCAAATGATCTCTCTTATCCAACAATTTAATTTGACAATCTTGATTGAACAATCATTCCCAAAATAAACAACAATCATTTTAAAATTAAAAAAGGATAGTTGTTTTCAAAATAAATGAAAATAAAATCTTCTCAAAAGAAATATCTTTCAAAACAAAAAAATCTTTAATAAAAAGAAAAATCTTTTCGAAACAAAAATATAAAAATCTTTTTGAAATATAAAAGAAACAAAATTAGAAAAATAAATAAATTTGTTATAAAGAGATTAAAGTTTTCAAAAAAAGAACACCTCTGTCAAAAAAGGGGAACATTCTTTCTTAAAAAAAGAATAGATCTTTTCCAAAATGAACAATATTTTCCAAGAAAGAAATATTTTCAAAAGAACAATCATAAAAAAGACAATGTTCAATCTTCTCAAGAAAAATGAATAATGTTGGAATATGCTCTTAAAACTCAACAAAGTTGAAACATGTTCTCAAAATGAAAATAAAGTTGATCCACCTTTCAAAAGAGTTGGAAAATGATCTAAAAATCAAACAAAAGAGAGTAAATTCTTTTCACTTGGATAATATTTTCAAAGATCTTGTAATCTGATCCACACTAAAAGACTGTCTGATTGTGGTTTCTTTTCATGAGCCACCACCCATGCCTGAAACCTTTGACATCTGCTAAAAGACTATCCAAATGCTATTCAAATCCTCTAGACGATCTTCAATCTTCATCTATGACCATGTGAAAGACATAATCCTCTTGGGAAGATTCTCTAGAATACATTGACGTTCAGAGGACTAAATATACATACCTTCAGTTTTGTATTGAAAGGCTTCCCACTTTGACCTATAAGCTATGCACTCTTACTGTCGGCTCTGATCTCCAAACCATGATATAAACACGATTTAAACTTAGCGGAAGCGATTCGATTAGCAGCGGAATACCAAAAATCAGCGGAAATTAAAACATTTTGAGATAAAGCATTGAAACCATAAAACTTCCTTCATAAAAGGAGATAAACTGTTTACATCTCAGATAATTACTTCTTGAGTAATTATATACAACATGATACAAAATCTCAAGAACTCATAACCAAAATCTCAGACCAAAAGACTCCAAGACCTGAGAGTACAGAGGACACATAGGACTGACTCTAACTACACCACATGGCAGGCTAAATCTTCACCTGAGATTTTACTGCTTCCCCTGGTGCTGCTGCTGCTGGGACTGGTCACCTATAGACCTGTTCCTCCGTCCTAGATGTCCACCTAAAAAGTTGAAGTCTACGGGATGAGACAATTTTACATAATTGTCCCAGCGAGAGTTATAACTCTCCGCCAGAAGCTTTATTATATCACCTCAAAGATTAACTTAAGCAGTAAAAGCTTCAAAGTATTCAACATCAGATTTAATAGTAAGCATGAGTTCAACAGTTATGAAACATGAAGACATTTTCACTATACAGTGTAACATCAATCAATCAACTCGTAGTTATCTCTAACAAGTATGCTACGTTGTGGATTATGTTTTTCAAACATTACTTTTATGCCATGTGGAGATGAGGTTTACCACTCATACTCCAACCAATCACTGCTAAGTGCCTCAGTATCATACTAGGTCATCGAAAGAGCCGGATTCTCATGACCTTCACCTTCCTCAGTCAGTAAGAGGATTACTTGTAGGACATCTCGTGCCTCTACTATAATAGCTTACCAGGGTAATTTGGTCCTTCGCTATTTTAGAGTTATAGTGGCGTTCTGTCCTCTCTTCGTCATCAGGAGATTTCACGTTTATCTTCCACTGATACGGATATATGTGCTTTCTTCATCATCAGGAGGTTTCATGTTTACCATCCACTGATACGGTATGGGATTGTAGTGAAGGATTGACGGATTACACATCTACATCAAACACCTACACTAGGATGTAAGGTTCTACACATCCATATACCCCACATACTCAAAAGTATGTGATCTAGGAGTTCCCTTAGGAAAACATGTTTCACCATCATTTGATCTCTGACAATGATGGATCTATGATCAGGGCTCTACATTACACTTGATTAGTTAGGTACATTCAGTATTCTTTTAACATCATACATTGTTCTTTAAACAATAACATTAGCATAACATCTATGAAATGAGAATACTAAATGTAACAAGCCTAACTCTCATCAATCATCATTTCTCAATACATTCATCACAAGTCATCTCTAAAGCATGACCTTGATGGTATTTATGGCTCTCACAGCCCATTTAATTCATAGGTTGCCATTGACAAGGCATCAAGATATTTTACTATTCATAAAGCTAACAACATGCTTTCAATGAATATAGCATCATCATCCATACCTGGATATGATCATCTTCATATCAGAACCTGCAAGGTTAATTCAACTGATAAAAGCAATTCAAATCAAGAATTATACTTTCCACTCTTGCCATAAGAGCTAAGTTCTCTGATTCTCATCAATTAGGGTTTATTATTCACATTACATGCCATCACCCTAGAATTAGGGTTTATTATTCACATTATGGTAAAATGAACTCATAACATCATCATGTATGAGGAACATCATCAATGATGCTCTCAGATAAGATTAAGATTCATCAATTATCATAAATAGGATTTTCATGATCTCACATAGGTGGATCATACCCTAATCATGTACATTCATATATATTGAAGGTATTTTACTTGGATTTCAACCATAATTGGGATTTTCTCTCTCCTCATGCTCATAGGTGATGATTACATCCCTCTAGATTGGGTTAGGTCTAATCAACATTGATAAGCCTAGCCAAGTCATCACCATTGTAACCATTGGGGTTTGCATGATAAAAGGGGGTTACCTACTTGAATCCATAAAGGGTATTTTGGTAAAGTTCACCATTGATCATAACATGGGTTAATATACTAACCACTTGACCCTTAATGTCCCTAGGTATCATTAGGGTTTAGGTTGAACAACCATCAAACCATCTAAGCCTTCAAGGCATTAGGCAGACTTATCCTTAAAAGTCCCCAATAGGTTTCACACCTTCAACCTTCAAACGATCCTTAGATCGTTTAAGGTTGTAGACCGTTTAGCTTTGGTTGACTTCAAGACCGCATGACACTCGAGATCGTTTACCCTTAAACGATCTTGAGGTCGTTTGCCCAAGATAGGGTGAAGACCGTTTAGTCATAGTTTGACTTCTGAAGTCATTTGAGCTCATTCGGACCTGAAGTCGTTTGAACTCATTCGGTCCTGAAGTCGTATGAACTCATTCGGTCCTGAAGTCGTATGAACTCATTCGGTCCTGAAGTCGTATGAACTCATTCGGTCCTGAAGTCATATGAACTCATTTGGTCCTGAAGTTGTATGAACTCATTCGGTCCTGAAGTCGTATGAACTCATTCGGTCCTGAAGTCGTATGGTCCTAAAAGCTCAAGATCGCATGGACCTCCAAGGTGATTCAAAGGGTAAACTCGATTAGGGTTTCCTATGTTGAAGCCTTCAATTGGTCTCAAGCTTGTTAACCACTTATCAATTGAGACAATTAGGGTTAGCCTTAACCAATTGGTCACTCAATTGATCCTCAATTGATATCCAAATAGGGTTGGAGTTGGTTCAATTAAGGTCTATAAACATTCAACCATCAACACTCAACAATATGAATCAAATCGAAGTTGATCCCATCAATTGACCTCCAATCGGGCTCAAACTTGGCCCAAACGGTCTTGGGATCGTTTGGATAACCTCCAAATGGTCTTGAGACCGTTTGCCCAAGAATTCATCAAAATCTAAGTTGGTTTGATAGGGGTTGAACCTTAATTAAGTCACAAATCAGCAATTTGATTATTTCAATAATCCACTGTAATTGGGCCCTCAATTGATCAAATTACCTTAACCCTGGACCTCCAAACGGTCTTGGGTTGACACCAAACGGTCTTGAGACCGTTTTTATGAGTTCCAAATGGTCTTGAGACCGTTTGCCCATCCATCCTTTGGACTCTAGTGAAAATTCATCAAGGTTTGATCTATTGAGTTGATCATCACATCAATACTTAATTGCAATATGATTTGGTACATTTGGACCTTCAATTGGTCAACTATACTTGACCCCAGACCTCTAAACGGTCTTGGGTTATCCCCAAACGGTCTTGAGACCGTTTGGATGATTCCCCAAATGGTCTTGAGACCGTTTGGGCTAATCAACCCAAAATCACTAATTAACTCATTGGAATTTCAGCACTGATTTCAATTAGGATTTGCCCTATTAATCAACCTTCAACTCATAACTCGTTTGGAATTAATCCATAAAATTTGGTGAGTGATTAATCAACATCATTATGAACAGTAATACCAAACGGTCAACGCTTGGTCAACCATCTTAAATGGTCTGGAGACCGTTTTCCCAAAAAGGGCAAATTAAACAGATTGAAAATCAGAACTTAATTCAATTGGATTTTATAATTGATTTGATTATATCTCACGTTTCCTTTGGATTTAACCCATCAAATTTTGTGGGTGATTAACCTACATAATTATAAACAAGATTCCCATACGGTAATCGCTTGGTCAATGCGAAAAAATGGTCTTGAAGGCCGTTTTCCTTCATACGACCCTGAAACCGTTTGCCCACCAAACGGTTGTGTAAACCGTATGGGCAATTGGTGGAGGTCGTTTGGTAAAGTGGAAATCCGTGGATAAGCATAGGAATTAACGCCCTTATCTTATACCTCAAGAACAGTAGCAGTTCTTCACGATTTTGCTTGCAAGGATGCAAGGGAAGATAGGGAAGAAGAAGAACTAGCAACTATATGCATAGAAAAAGATGTATAATCAAAGCATAAGGTTTAGAGTTATAAAACCCGCCTAAAGGTTGTTCCTTGAGCTCCAAGCTTCCAAGCTTCAGGTCTTTAATGGCGTCTTTGAGATCCACAGGTCGGCCAAGGTGAATTCTCCAAGGAAAAGTTGGAAAGCAATGGCTACAAAGATAAAGCTAGGTGAGCTAGCCATGAATTCAACCTTGAAAACGAGTTTCCTCCATGAATTCAAGCAAAAGGAATGATCCAAACTTACCTAGGACCCTTGGTCGTCCTTCTCTGCTCCAGAGCTTAGCCTTAGTCGGTTTTGAGCAAGGGGAAAAGAAATGAAAAGAAGAGGATCGTTCTCTTGCTAAGTGGGGAAGGTAGTATATATACTTAGGTGAAATTTCAACATAAGAACATATGCTTTCCTCATTTCTCATATAACTCCTTCCTTTCTTCTTTGCACGTCCCCACATCTCATTTCTAAGAACAAACTCCTTCTAAGGTCAAGAATTGAAGGCAAAGAGGATCAACCCATCACTAAAGCATACACATAAAAGGGCTATTATACATACACCTTGATTATTCAATCACAAAGGTGTTCTTTATTATATGATTATTCAAATGAAGTGACCTTTTCATCATTTCTCTTCTAAATGATGCCAATAGTCATAAAAGATATTTTAGATGATGTATTTTACAATTTGCACCCCTCAAATTGGGTAAATTGCACTTTGAACCAATTTAGGGTTTTCAAGTACATGGGTTGCTTCCACAGCTGCACCTTGGTGCTCAAGCTTGGGAAATCCGTCAAACTTCATCATAAACATCCTCATGATGTCTCAACATCAGAGGAACATCTCAACATGTGCAATTTGCAAGTTAATCCCTTAACTGGGTAATTTGCACATAGATCCCTATATTACAAAATAATGCTACAACTTTATATATAAAGGAGCAAAATTGAAATATATGTTTCTAAGGAACTTAATTACATGCCCAAAGTTAATCACAAGGATTTAATTACATATTTAGGCAAAACACCTAGGGTTAGTTCATAACCCAGGTCAGGGATGTTACAAATTATCCACCCCTTACAAGGATTTCGTCCCCGAAATCGATAAAACGTATTAAGAGAAAAGGGTAGGGTATTTCCTTCTCATCTCATCCTCTAGTTCCCAAGTGGCTTCTTCAACACCACAGTGGTTCCAGAGGACTTTCACAAGGCTTAAATCTTTCTTATTTAACTTTTTAATTCTTCTATCAAGGATTGACACTGGTCCTTCCTCATAAGATATATCATCATTCAATTCTACCTCCATAGGTTGTAGAACTGACTCAGTGTTTGGGTGACATTTCTTTAGCATAGAAATGTGAAACACAGGATGTAACCTCTGTAACTCTGGTGGCAGCTCTAGTTTATAGGCTACTTTTCCAATCCGTTCAATGATTGGATAAGGCCCCATAAATCTAGGAGCTAACTTCCCTTTCTTTCCAAAACGAAGGACCCCTTTCCAAGGCGAGGCCTTGAGATACACTTTGTCTCCAACCTCGAACTCTAAGGGTCTACGATGCTTATCAGCATAAGATTTCTGCCTATCTTGTGCAGTCTTAATCTGTTGTTGTATTACCTTAATCTTTTCTGTAGTTTGCTGCACAAGATCAGGTCCTAACAACTGATGCTCACCAGTCTCATACCAACACAAGGGTGATCTACAACGTCTACCATACAAGGCTTCATAAGGTGCCATATCAATACTATGCTGATAGCTATTGTTATAGGCAAACTCTATCAAGCTTAGGTGTAGATCCCAACTTTCGGTAAACTGGAGAACACATGTTCTCAACAGGTCTTCCAAGGTCTGTATGGTCCTTTCCGACTGTCCATCAGTCTGTGGATGAAAGGCCGTACTAAACCTTAACTGGGTGCCTAAAGCATTATGAAGTCGTTCCCAAAAACGACTTGTAAACTGGGGACCTCTGTCAGAAACTATAGTGATAGGAACTCCGTGCAAACGCACTATCTCTTGAACATACAACTGTGATAACCTTTCAGCAGAATAGGTTGTTTTGACAGGTAAGAAATGTGCTGTCTTAGTCAACCTATCTACAACTACCCAAATGGAATCATGTCCTTTGCTTGTCCTGGGTAGGCCAACAACAAAGTCCATGGTCACATGGTCCCACTTCCACTGTGGTATGGGTAAAGGTTGCATTGTTCCTGCAGGCTTCTGGTGTTCAGCTTTAACTTGCTGACACACAGGACACCTCAGAACAAATTCTGCAACATCCTTCTTCATTCCAGGCCACCAATACAGATCTTTTAAATTACGATACATCTTGGTGCTCCCTGGATGCATAGTGTACATTGAAGAATGAGCTTCTTCCAGGACTAACTTCCTCAAGTTATCCACATCCGGCACTATCATCCTCCCATGATAACATGCTACATGATCATTTGAATCATGGAAACTATCTCTCTTCTCATTTCCATACTCTGATCTAATCTGCTGAACTACAGCATCAACATGTTGTGCCTCCTTAATCTGCTCTCTTAGGGTAGGTTTAATATGCATCTCAGCCATCAACCCGGCTAACAATGACACCTTCAACTATACATTGTCTTGCCTTAAAGAGATAAGCATATCTCTCTTAGAGCATACTAAAGAGTTTAGTTGTGCTCTATCCATGGTTGATGTTGTTGATTTCCTACTCAAGGCATCTGCAACAACATTGGCCTTCCCTGGATGGTAATCAATTGTACAATCGTAGTCCTTGATTAACTCCATCCAGCGACGTTGCCTCATGTTAAGCTCATGCTGAGAGAAGATATACTTAAGGTTCTTGTGATCTGTGAAAATCTGGAATGTCTCTCCGTAGAGATAATGCCTCCATATTTTCAATGCATGAACCACGGCAGCTAACTCTAGATCGTGTGTTGGATAATTCTCCTCGTGCTTCTTAAGCTGTCAGGAAGCAAAAGAAATCACTTGTTTATCCTGCGTCAACACACATCCAAGTCCATTCTTGGAGGCATCATAGAAGACTACATATCCTTTTCCTTGCTCAGGTAGCATAAGCACAGGTGCACTTGTCAACCTCTCCTTCAACAACTGAAAGGACTGTTGACACTTATCATTCCAAGAAAAAGGAGCATCTTTCCGGGTTAACTTGGTCAAAGGTAAGGCTATAGAGCTAAAGTTTTTAATAAACCTTCGATAGTAACTAGCTAACCCCAAGAAGCTTCGAATCTCCGTCGGTGTCTTCGGTTGTTCCCATTGTAGAACAGATTCTACCTTTGCAGGGTCAACACGAATTCCCAAGGCAGATATCACATGTCCAAGAAAAGATACCTCCGATAGCCAGAACTCACACTTGCTAAACTTAGCATACAGCTTATGTTCTCTTAGCAAGGTCAAAGCTTGGCGAAGATGCTGCTCATGCTGCTGAGCATCCTTACTATAGATCAGAATGTCATCTATGAAGACGACAACACACTGATCAAGGAAGGGTCGAAAAACTCTATTCATGAGTTCCATAAATGCAGCTGGTGCATTGGTTAATCCAAACGACATAACCGTGAACTCATAGTGACCATATCTTGTCCTAAAAGCAGACTTGGATATGTCACTATTCTTAATGCGGAGTTGATGATATCCAGATCTCAAATCTATCTTTGAGAAGACTGTTGCACCACGCAACTAGTCAAAAAGATCATCAATCCTCGGCAAAGGGTACTTGTTCTTTATTGTTACCTTATTAAGTTGTCTGTAGTCAATGCACAACCGCATTGACCCATCTTTCTTTTTAACAAACAAGACCGGAGCACCCCAAGGTGAAGTGCTCGGTCGGATAAAACCCTTCTCAAGTAACTCTTGAAGCTGTTTCTTGAGTTCTGCCATCTCAGCAGGCGCCATCCTATACGGTTTCTGGGCTATGGGTTTCGTATCTGGGACCAAATTGATCTCAAAATCAATCTCCCGAGGTGGTGGTATACCAGGAAGTTCTTCAGGAAACACATCCTTGAATTCCCTGACTATGGGAACTTCAGCGGGATTGGAACTTTCCTTGGTAACATCTACCACATGGGCCAAGAATGCACAACATCCTTGCCTCAACAGCTTATCAGCAACCATAGCTGATACAAGACAGGTGGGCAGAATCTTTCTTTCACCTTGAAAGATCCATGTGTTGCCTTCATCAGCAAACACAGCCAACTTGGATTCACAATCCAAGACAACTCTATACCTTTCTAAGGTATCCATCCTGAGGATTATATCAAATCCTTGCATATCAAGTGGTATAAGGTCCACTTGAATGCGATTATCAGAAAAGAAGAGGATGCAGGAAGAACATACCTCCTGCAAAATGGCAGACCCACTCAACGGAGTCTCCAACAACAAACTATCTGCCCTATGACTAACCGTCATATTGTAGTTACGAATCACTCTCCGAGTGATAAAAGAGTGTGTAGCACCCGGGTCAATCAGAACAGATACAACACAGGATGTAGACATATCAGAATATAAAAGTTCCATCTGACCTGCCACTACCCGTGGATTGACCACTGCTTCAGGTGGGTTCATAGCATAAAACCTCGCTGTCACCTGGGGTTGAGGTGGTGCTGATGATCCAGCTTGAGATGCTTGCCCGCGTCCTCGAGCTGCTCCTTGAGGTTGTCTTCTATGTGATCCCTGTTGACTCTGTCTCTGAGGTTGTATCATACTGACAGGTCTAGATCGGCAGTCCTTCATCAAGTGTCCCACCTTCCCACAGTTGTAGCAACTTCTTTCCAGTTGTTGTGGTCTTGGTGGTCCAGTAACTGACATTGATGCAGAACTGTGAGTCTCTTGTTGAGGTAGGCTTCGTCCCCTGCCTCTACTTGGTGACCACTGAGCTTGGGAACTTGATCTGGGTGGTGGAGGGTTAGGTGCAGAGAATCTCAGTTTCTTGGAATCCCTAGATGAAGAACCCTGGAACTGTGGATATCTTTTCTGGGTTTGCCTCTTCTCAACCACAGATCTCTCTATCCTTCGGACTGACTCAACGAAGGTAGAGAATCTCTCTCGGTTTTCTAAGGCAAACATAGGGGTTGATATATCAGCATTCAAACCCTTCTCGAATCTCCTGATTCTTTCCTCTTCTGTGGCAGCCATGTGCAGACAGAACCGCAGCAACTCCATGAACTTAGCTTCATACTCGCTAATGTTCATCATGCCCTGCCTCAATCTCTCAAACTGAGAGATCTTCTCATCTAGGAAGGTCTTTGGAAAATATCTATTGATAAATTCTCGACGAAACTCTTCCCACGAGAACTCTATCCCAGGTCTCTTCTGCTCTTCCATGTTCCACCAGTGACCAGCACTGCCTTTGAGAATATAGACAGCATGTCTAACCTTCTCAACCTCCGGGATATTAAGAATCCTGAAATCCTTCTCCAACTCTATTAACCACAGATCAGCATATGTGGGGTCGGCAGTCCCAAAGTACTCGGTAGCTCCGACATGACGAAGTCACTCGAACGTCTTACCGATACCTTGTCCTTCAGGCTGGGCAGGTGCCCTAGGTGCAGGCATGGGCATCTTGTCAGTTATGTGTGTCATGGCAGTCATAAACTGCCCAAACATCGTCTGAACTGCTGGGTTACCCATATCAGCTGGGTCAAACTGGGGTGGTTCAGGTGCAGGCTGTTCTATTTCTGGAACCCTTGCACCGCCTCGAGGTGCACTAGCACTACTCTCTGCCACGTACTCATCATGTGGCTCTGCCATCCTTATGTATCTTCTTCTCCTGAGGAGCAGAAGATTCTATTAGATAAGGAAGAGATACTAAGGATAGACTCGACATCCTAAGTCCTATGCCTCTGTAGACTCAGCGAACCTAGAGCTCTGATACCACTAATTGTCGGCTTTGATCTCCAAACCATGATATAAACACGATTTAAACTTAGCAGAAGCGATTCGATTAGCAGCGGAATACCAAAAATCAGCGGAAATTAAAACTTTTTGAGATAAAGCATTAAAACCATAAAACTTCCTTCATAAAAGGAGATAAACTGTTTACATCTCAGATAATTACTTCTTGAGTAATTATATACAACATGATACAAAATCTCAAGAACTCATAACCAAAATCTCAGACCAAAAGACTCCAAGACCTGAGAGTACAGAGGACACATAGGACTGACTCTAACTACACCACATGGCAGGCTAAATCTCCACCTGAGATTTTACAGCTGCCCCTGGTACTATTGCTGCTGGGACTGGTCACCTGTAGACATGTTCCTCCGTCCTCGACGTCCACCTAAAAAGTTGAAGTCTACGGGGTGAGACAATTTTACATAATTGTCCCAGCGAGAGTTATAACTCTCCGCCAGAAGCTTTATTATAGCACGTCAAAGATTAACTTAAGCAGTAAAAGCTTCAAAGTATTCAACATCAAATTTAATAGTAAGCATGAGTTCAACAGTTATGAAACATGAAGACATTTGCACTATACAGTGTAACATCAATCAATCAACTCGTAGTTATCTCTAACAAGTATGCTACGCTGTGGATTATGTTTTTCAAACATTACTTTTATGCCCTGTGGAGATGAGGTTTACCACTCATACTCCAACCAATCACTGCTAAGTGCCTCGGTATCATACTAGGTCATCAAAAGAGCTGGATTCTCATGACCTTCACCTTCCTTAATCAGTAAGAGGATTACTTGTAGGACATCTCGTGCCTCTACTATAATAGCTTACCAGGGTAATCTGGTCCTTTGCTATTTTAGAGTTACAATGGCGTTCTGTACTCTCTTCGTCATAAGGAGATTTCATGTTTATCTTCCACTGATATGGATATCTGTGCTTTCTTCGTCATCAGGAGGTTTCATGTTTACCATCCACTAATACGGTATGGGATTGTAGTGAAGGATTGACGGATTACACATCTACATCAAACACCTACACTAGGATGTAAGGTTCTACACATCCATATACCCCACATACTCAAAAGTATGTGATCCAGGAGTTCCCTTAGGAAAACATGTTTCACCATCATTTGATCTCTGACAATGATGGATCTATGATCAGGGCTCTACATTACACTTGATTAGTTAGGTACATTCAGTATTCTTTTAACATCATACATTGTTCTTCAAACAATAACATTAGCATAACATCTATGAAATGAGAATACTAAATGTAACAAGCCTAACTCTCATCAATCATCATTTCTCAATACATTCATCACAAGTCATCTCTAAAGCATGACCTTGATGGTATTTATGGCTCTCACAGCCCATTTAATTCATAGGTTGCCATTGACAAGGCATCAAGATATTTTACTATTCATAAAGCTAACAACATGCTTTCAATGAATATAGCATCATCATCCATACCTGGATATGATCATCTTCATATCAGAACCTGCAAGGTTAATTCAACTGATAAAAGCAATTCAAATCAAGAATTATACTTTCCACTCTTGCCATAAGAGCTAAGTTCCCTGGTTCTCATCAATTAGGGTTTACTATTCACATTACATGCCATCACCCTAGAATTAGGGTTTATTATTCACATTATGGTAAAATGAACTCATAACATCATCATGTATGAGGAACATCATCAATGATGCTCTCAGATAAGATTAAGATTCATCAATTATCATAAATAGGATTTTCATGATCTCACATAGGTGGATCATACCCTAATCATGTACATTCATATATATTGAAGGTATTTTACTTGGATTTCAACCATAATTGGGATTTTCTCTCTCCTCTTGCTCATAGGTGATGATTACATCCCTCTAGATTGGGTTAGGTCTAATCAACATTGATAAGCCTAGCCAAGTCATCACCATTGTAACCATTGGGGTTTGCATGTTAAAAAGGGGTTACCTACTTGAATCCATAAAGGGTATTTTGGTAAAGTTCACCATTGATCATAACATGGGTTAATATACTAACCACTTGACCCTTAATGTCCCTAGGTATCATTAGGGTTTAGGTTGAACAACCATCAAACCATCTAAGCCTTCAAGGCATTAGGCAGACTTATCCTTAAAAGTCCCCAATAGGTTTCACACCTTCAACCTTCAAACGATCCTGAGATCGTTTAAGGTTGTAGACCGTTTAGCTTTGGTTGACTTCAAGACCGCATGACACTCAAGACCGTTTACCCTTAAAGGATCTTGAGGTCATTTGCCCAAGATAGGGTAAAGACCGTTTAGTCATAGTTTGACTTCTGAAGTCGTTTGAGCTCATTCGGACCTGAAGTCGTTTGAAGTCATTCGGTCCTGAAGTCGTATGAACTCATTCAGTCCTGAAGTCGTATGAACTCATTCGGTCCTGAAGTTGGACTACGCACAAACAAGATCTGATGATAGAAAATTGTTCTCCTTCTCACAAACAAACATCATTTTTGTACTATGCAAAAACAAGACCCGATGATAGAAAATCGTTCTCCCTATCACAAGAAAACACCATTTTCTACCTCCTATATTGCCTCTCTTTACTCTTCTCTCTCTCTCTCTCTCTAAGCTTAATCACTTGCTACATTCGTTAGAGTGAGTAGGAAATCTATAAGAGAGCTAGTCCTACATGTATATTTTGTGAGGCTCTCACTTCCACCACCTCCCTATCTCTCATTTCAACCATGAAGATGAAGGTTCTATCTCTTAGCTATGAGAGGTGAAGAAAAACAAGGGAATGAGTCCCTTGGTGAAGATCAAGGTTGAAGACTTGGAGCAAGAGTTGGTAAGCCCTTGGTGAAGGCAGAAGACTCCTTGCTCAAGTGGGTAAGTCCTTGGTGGAAGCTCATTCGGTCCTGAAGTCGTATGAACTCATTCGGTCCTGAAGTCTTATGAACTCATTCGGTCCTGAAGTCGTATGAACTCATTCGGTCCTGAAGTCGTATGGTCCTAAAAGCTCAAGATCGCATGGACCTCCAAGGTGATTCAAAGGGTAAACTCGATTAGGGTTTCCTATGTTGAAGCCTTCAATTGGTCTCAAGCTTGTTAACCACTTATCAATTGAGACAATTAGGGTTAGCCTTAACCAATTGGTCACTCAATTGATCCTCAATTGATATCCAAATAGGGTTGGAGTTGGTTCAATTAAGGTCTATAAACATTCAACCATCAACACTCAACAATATGAATCAAATCGAAGTTGATCCCATCAATTGACCTCCAATCGGGCTCAAACTTGGCCCAAACGGTCTTGGGATCGTTTGGATAACCTCCAAACGGTCTTGAGACCGTTTGCCCAAGAATTCATCAAAATCTAAGTTGATTTGATAGGGGTTGAACCTTAATTAAGTCACAAATCAGCAATTTGATTATTTCAATAATTCACTGTAATTGGGCCCTCAATTGATCAAATTACCTTAGCCCTAGACCTCCAAACGGTCTTGAGACCGTTTGGATGAGTTCCAAACGGTCTTGAGACCGTTTTCCCATCCATCCTTTGGACTCTAGTGAAAATTCATCAAGGTTTGATCTATTGAGTTGATCATCACATCAATACTTAATTGCAATATGATTTGGTACCTTTGGACCTTCAATTGCTCAACTATACTTGACCCCAGACCTCTAAACGGTCTTGGGTGATCCCCAAACGGTCTTGAGACCGTTTGGATGATTCCCCAAATGGTCTTGAGACCGTTTGGGCTAATCAACCCAAAATCACTAATTAACTCATTGGAATTTCAGCACTGATTTCAATTAGGATTTGCCCTATTAATCAACCTTCAACTCATAACTCATTTGGAATTAATCCATCAAATTTGGTGAGTCATTAATCAACATCATTATGAACAGTAATCCCAAACGGTAAATGCTTGGTCAACCATCTTAAATGGTCTTGAGACCGTTTGCCCAAAAAGGGCAAATTAAACAGATTGAAAATCAGAACTTAATTCAATTGGATTTGCTAATGGATTTGCTTATATCTCACGATTCCTTTGGCGTTAACCCCTCAAATTTTTTGGGTGATTAACCTACATAATTATGAACAAGATTCCCATACGTTCATCGCTTGGTCAACGTGACCAAATGGTCTTGAAGGCCGTTTGCCTTCATACGACCCTGAAACCGTTTGCCCACCAAACGGTTGTGTAAACCGTATGGGAAATTGGTGGAGGTTGTTTGGTAAAGTGGAAATCCGTGGATAAGCATAGGAATTAACGCCCTTATCTTCTACCTCAAGAACAGTAGCAGTTCTTCACGATTTTGCTTGTAAGGATGCAAGGGAAGATAGGGAAGAAGAAGAACTAGCAACTATATTCATAGAAAAAGATGTATAATCAAAGCATAAGGTTTAGAGTTATAAAACCCACCTAAAGGTTGTTCCTTGAGCTCCAAGCTTCCAAGCTTCAGGTCTTTAATGGCGTCTTTGATCTCCATAGGTTGGCCAAGGTGAATTCTCCAAGGAAAAGTTGGAAAGGAATGGCTAGAAAGATAAAGCTAGGTGAGCTAGCCATGAATTCAACCTTGAAAACGAGTTTCCTCCATGAATTCAAGCAAAAGGAATGATCCAAACTTACCTAGGACCCTTGGTCATCCTTCTCTGCTCCAGAGCTTAGCCTTAGTCGGTTTTGAGCAAGGGGAAAAGAAATGAAAAGAAGAGGATCGTTCTCTTGCTAAGTGGGGAAGGTAGTATATATACTTAGGTGAAATTTCAACATAAGAACATATGCTTTCCTCATTTCTCATCTAAGTCCTTCCTTTCTTATTTGCACGTCCCCACATCTTATTTCTAAGTACAAACTCCTTCTAAGGTCAAGAATTGAAGGCAAAGAGGATCAACCCATCACTAAATCATACACATAAAAGGGCTATTATACATACACCTTGATTATTCAATCACAAAGGTGTTCTTTATTATATGATTATTCAAATGAAGTGACCTTTTCATCATTTCTTTTCTAAATGATGCCAAGAGTCATAAAAGATATTTTAGATGATGTATTTTACAAGTTGCACCCCTCAAATTGGGTAAATTGCACTTTACACCAATTTAGGGTTTTCAAGTACACGGGTTGCTTCCACAGCTGCACCTTGGTGCTCAAGCTTGGGAAATCCCTCAAACTTCATCATAAACATCCTCATGATGTCTCAACATCAGAGGAACATATCAACATGTGCAATTTTCAAGTTAATCCCTTAACTGGGCAATTTGCACATAGATCCCTGTATTACAAAACAATGCTACAACTTTATATATAAAGGAGCAAAATTGAAATATATGTTTCTGAGGAACTTAATTGCATGCCCAAAGTTAATCACAAGGATTTAATTGCATATTTAGGCAAAACACCTAGGGTTAGTTCATAACCCAGGTCAGGGATGTTACACTTACGATCAAATCACATGCAGCATTGAATCATTCTTTACAGATACTCATGCCCATGTTTACTCAAGAACATACTTCCTTGAGGGGTGATTGTTCTGGATCACGTGTCTAAAGAGAAGCAGATTGTAAAGGATTATACTTTAAATTTATAAACCAAAACCTTCAAAGACACCCATAACTCAATACAAGGATGTTTAGGACATGCAATATACCACTCTTAGTCAGTTAAAAAAAACTAATAATTAAATATGCAAAGAAGTAGAATGAATCTAGCAAAATGATATGGTACAAAACAAAGTAAAGTAAAGAAAATGCGTTCCATCAAACCCTACTAGTCAGGAGAAAGAGTTCTTGGCTATGTAAACACAAATTGGGAAGTCTATGAACCCATTCCCGGGCATAGAAAATTGTAGAACACTCTAACAAGCAACTAACATCCAAATGTAGTTTGTATCATGGTATAAGTCCTTGTGGGGGTCATCCCATTCTATCTCACACAGCGTGACTAAAACCCCATGAATGATTCAAAACCTCTCTCAAAGATAATAGATTAACACCCATGAATATTATGGATACTCTCTCAGGTCCAAGATATTCAAAAATGTTAGGAACAGTAGAGAATCTACACAAAACACAATACTTGGATCCAATTGGGTAGAGATGAACCCAACCAAGTTCACCTGGACCCTGACAGATTTAGGGTCCAGAGTCAGATCTCTCCTACTTGTGTTCTGGACAGATCCTCCCTAGGATTTCCTCCTTTCATACTTTCATCCAAACTACATTCTCGACTTGTTTCTACAAAAAATCTCACAAACTTGGTAGAAACAAAGGTTCAAGCAAGAAGGAGATCAACTAAACTAAAAATCATAACCAAAAAGAGATGATAGAATAGAAAACACACTAGATTTAGAATAAAACTACTTACTCAAGGTAAAAGTCATAAACATACCCAAAACAGACTACATAGACAAGAAGAAGCTCAACTAGCCATGAACAAGCATAGTTGGCACTGAACAAAGATGGAAGAACATCATTTGTACAAGAAAGAAGGAGAAAAGTTGAAGAAATAGATAGAAGAAGAGATTTAGCCAATGGAAGTGAGGTTTTTCTTGCTCCTTAACCTTTGAGAGGGCTAGATCTCATCCTTGGCCTCTTTTCTCCTTGATTTTGCCCCAAACAACATCTTAGATGTGTGTATGATGGTCAAAATGGCTGGAAATGGTTGGAAAGTGGGCAAATGATAGTAGGAATGGTCGGAAGGAGGTAGAAAATGATGGAAAACGATGGTGGATGAAGGAAAACTGATGATATAGCCATAGGATGATCTTATTTGGCCCTCTCGGGCCTTAGATCTACACAAGTGTGTAGAACTAATGTTTAGAACCTCTTCCTAGGTAGCAAGGGTTACGTATTTATAGGGGTTGGCAGAGTGTATTTGCTAAGTGGAAATGAACCCGATCGGGTTCGACCGTTTGGTTTGTAAGAATGGCTTGGAGTGACCATCAGATGTTAAGCCTTCAGAAGGAGAACCATCAGAAGGAAAACCATCAAAAGGTGTCATCGGTTGGTGCCTTCAGAAGACTCTATAGGAAGATAATCCTTCAAAGGTAAACCATCGTAAGGAAAACCATTAGAAGGAAAACAATGAGAAGGCATACCTCCAGATGTCTCTTGAAGGAAAAGGTTGAACCTGACTAGGTTCAGGTGAACCCGACCTAGTTTGTTCCTTCAAAATGTGGATGGGAAGCACTCTTCCAACTCAGTGTTGGCCTTCTTTTGTGACCTTTGAAATGGACCATCGAAAGATGATCCATTGGATGGACCATCGAAAGGCAACACCGAGAGAGAGAACTTTTGGGGCATCCTTCAGTTGGTTACATGCATGGGAAGGTACCATTGGAATACACCATCAAAAGTTGTCTTCTAAAGAAAAAGAGTTGATGGAGGGCTGAGATGTGCTTCTGCATAAAGTCAGGGGGTGAACATGACCTGGTTCAGGGGATCCTGGATGAGTTTGATGGGAAAAATCTAGAGGATCAATGCTTGCTTAAGTTTGGTTCCTACAAGTCCCAAAATTGGCTAATTGAGCAACTTTATCTTCTAAAGACATAAATTAAAAAAAGATAAGTATCTAGTGTTAATTTGGGAATATTTAAGGCTATGGAAAAACAATAATATAGATAAATACTTATCATCAACACCTAAATTTTGGTGTTATCAATCACCCCAACCTTAAACTTTGCTTGTCCTCAAGCAAGACTCTTCTCAAACAACAAGATAACATGCAAATTAAGTTTGACGATAAATGCTAAGGTTGGAAAAAAAAGTTTAACACAAATCTCATGATCCATGTTATTTCACAACAAACCCCCACCATTCTAGAAAAATGCTAAAATAAGATCATAAAGCATCTAGGAAAGTTTAAGCGATTTTGCTACAACCTATCCATACTCACGGGGTATTGAACCATAATATTTGAGCATTAAATAATTGTCAAAAAGGTAATTAGGCTGGCAATAGAGGCAACTAATAAGTTATTGTCATGTATTCATGTAGACCAATCAAGAATAATGCGCCTCACACTTATTGGGTCCTAAGAAGCAACACAAATAAAAGAATATAATGACTTATGAGGATTTTGATCTACATCAAGTTAGTCCATGTAATGAGCAACAGTCCCTACTATTTGGGCTAGTTGGCTCGAATTTGTAAGTCAAACTCCTCATATTGTACTCGAACCAATCCTACTACTAGGATGATCTCATAGGTCCTCTAAGGATTCCCAATGACTCTCAAATGAGCTTTCAGGGTGGTACAACTAGGTACAACTTATCCGCATTCATGAGCACAGTCATACACCCGTTGGGCACCATCCTTAGCTCTCTTGAAAGAGAAAACAAATGCTCATATTTTTATTCATGCACAAGCTTTTATTCTCTACATTCTAATTTATAGGTCTGGCAAAAACTATATTGAATATTTTGGGATTTTTGGGAAGCCAAGCCTCTTTTGCCCATTTTTTATTTTCATCTTTTTTACTCAATATAAGGTGAGAGGGAACATAAAATTTCAAAGGAAAAAAGTCTTACTTGATTATAGCTCAAAAATTGATCATTACTCACTCGATACATGTGTGAAAAACACTAATCATGATTGAAGAATACTAAGAGGAGACAAGTCTGTGAATAACATGGCTTAGAGTTTTGATCAAACTCTAGATCTTTCCCATCATCCCAAAACATGTGTTTGTCATTCACAACATAAATCAAGGTAATAACATTTTAAAATATGAAAAATATGCATAACCTTAGGTTTGTACCCAAAGTTAAAGAAAGAGTCAATTAGCTAGTTAAGCAAGAGATCAAGAAGTTTTAAGATGGCAATTTTGAATTTAGGCATAAAGATAAAAATTTAGCTATTATATTATTTCAATTGCCTAAATAACAAATGGCTTTAAATTATGAAACAAAAGTCTTACCAACTAGAAATTTATACTCCAAATGCAAGAAACATATAAGATAAACATGCATGCTTAAAAGAAAGATAAAGTGAAAGTAGAAAGTGGAAAAGATAGAGGGTGGTACACCCTACCACCCTAAGCTTACAATTTTTCTTATCCTCGTTCAAATATCAAATTTTGGATGGTAGGGGACACAAATAATGCATGTAAGTATTGTTGAAGCCCCTCAACATGGCTTTGAGTTCTTCGCCACCTCCTGGTGATTTCTTGTAGTCGGTATACATATGGGGTTGGAGCTGAAATGGCTGGGTGAAGTTCGGGATGGCTACTGCTGTTGGAAGGTTGGAGGTGGTGGTGGATGAAAGTCTATGTTGAACCTACATCTTAGGTACTACACATCAACATTTCGTAGAGGTTCCCCGTGTCAAAGTTTGGGGAATCCTGCTCGGGCTGAGGAGGCTGCTAATAGGAATCAGTAGGCACCTCAATGTGGGGAACTTTGTGATGTGGAATATTGTGGAAGGTTTCCCTAGTGTGTTGTTTCATGCCATGAAATCCTATCATCTCTGGTATCAAAGAAGAGGTGCTTTTAGTTCCACATTCCTAACATACGTTGCCCTGAGCATCTAGGGGAGAAGTGTCCATGAGCAACACCTGACATGTGAAACTTGCATTTTTTGGCAATATAACCTTGTGCTTGTCCTGACCAAAGATGTAGATATAGCTTTGTTGTTGGCCTTAATCACCACAACATGCATGAGGTAGTCCAATTCCAACTTGGACCACCTAGCTATGTCCCCTATGAGGTTGAATTGGTCATTTCTGACCCCAAGATGATGAACAAGGAATGTGATCATGCCCCCCATTGACATAAAGTTTGGTTCCCTTTTGAAAGAGTTGCGAAAGTAATGAATTACAAGGTTTGCCAAGTTCACCTTCCTCCCTATCAAGGCACACCACAATGTTTGTATGTATGCCCAGAGAGCCAATCATATGATGATTGTAATGGCATATATTGTAAACAATTTGATTAATAATAAAGGGAATCTTTGTCTATATGTTTTTGAATTATGAGATAATGGTATAAAATGATAGATGTCTAAAGAATGATGTCATATGTTTTTATGTTGAGGATCTAAATAATGAGATCATATGTATGATAAGAGTGCATGCGTTCTTGTTATGTCTGTAGTTGGTTATTACTGTGGAAGCTCATATACAACAATCATACATAAGACTAGAGAATGTGTTGGTTGATGATAGAATCTTAATAGTCATGATATATGATATCAAAAAGAACACATGAATGGAGTTCATAGAGAGTGCATTAAGTTCCTCTCCTTGATTGAAGAACATTGTAGGGATGAAATCTGGTCCATTTTCTTTCTTTTTTGATGTCACGTGAACCACACATTCAATCTCTTCCTTTGAGACAGGAGGGCCCAGAGAAGCTACATCATTTGTGTTTATACGAGGAAGGCTCCATTCATCATTCCAGAGGATGGGCTTATCTGACTCTTGATTTAAGAGGCATTAAAAAAATGAGTTATGATCTTTCTCCTCATGTATTCATCAGTCACCTGGACCCCATCAATCTAATCAAACTGACCTTCCTCTTCCTTCATGTCCAAGCACATAGATACTTATTATAGAATAGTGTATCAGATAGAGCCTCCGTGAGAGTGATGCATGGAACCATTGAATGGTAGTAAGAATCAACTCTCATAGTGATAGTGGTGATCATGGTTCTTAGACCTAAAATCACTACACTCATCACATGTAGTTTGTTGTACTTTGACATCATCTAACATGACCTTGAATAAGAGTCACCATAAAGGTGATGCTCAGGTACACTATGACACATGGGGATTGATTGTGAGTGATGTAGATCGGATTTGTCCCTCCTATTAGAGTTGATATCTTGGCCACTAAATAAGCAAAACTGAGAAATGTATGACCATTTTCATGTGAATTAATATATGATATGTGAGCTCACAAGCATCTTAGACAGTCTGCTCTAGTTCAAGGAACATGGATTGAATATTGAAGAGGATGAAGATTCCATGCCTCAAATTTAATTGGATACCAAAGAAATAGGAACTAAATGATCATTGTAATAGTAATGATGGATTGTAGGTTGAAATTGTTCTCCAACTTTCCAATTACTTTGGTAGCAATGATGTGTTTCTAGATGATGCTCATTGATTGTAATGGCATAAGTTATTATGGACATTTGTTGCCAATGTAATTTGGGACCTATAGGGTTACACACATAGGATGCACCTGGAATAGGAGTTTATTCATGAATGATGTTTGAAGTGATTACTAGAGAGTTTAGGTAATCAATTAAACAACAACTGGATGATTGGAACCTGAAACTACTGGTTCACTTAGTTAATTGATTGGTTTAGTGACATGAACTGACTAGTTCACTATGTGAACCGACCAGTTGGTTAATTAATGGGATTAGATCAAGGATTGATGTTGATGTCATCTTTTGAATTAATCAAATATTAAAAAGGCCAATGTGTTTAAAATAGGAAAGCTAGTGAAGTGACTAGTTCATGGGTTGGACCAATCGGTTCACCTGTGAACTTAATGGTTCAATAGTGAACCAACCAGTTCACCATTCATGGCTTCTAGAACATTCATAAAATTTCATCTCTTTGACTCCTAGATGAACTAGAAACCTTGACCATGTACATCCTATATAAAGGGTGCAGTCTAGGGTTTTAGAGATACAACAACAAGCTCTGACAATTGTTGTCCTCTCTAATTGTGGTAACCAAGAGAGCTCAGGTAAGTTTTATCCCAAAAGGGAGAGACAGCAAGGGATATACAGCAAGGGAGAGCAAGTCAACACTAGCATGCTGACGTTCGAATGGGTGACTCCTTCCCGTTGACCTTGGAGCTCAAAGAAAAATTCTTGTTGGTTTGTGTGGACTACAATAGAGGCGAGGAGGCCATTCCACTTGCTAGGAGGGAAAACTCACTGTTGTCCATGGTGATTTCGCCCTGACTATTGTCTGTGTGCAACTAGTGAAATAAGCACACAATTGCAAGAGTTGTCGTTGGACTTGGTCCAAGACTAGGTATATCTCTTGCTAACCCTGATTCCCAATCCGTAGTTATTGATAGATCCATTGGTCAAGGAAAATATGGTGAGTAAAATTTTTGTTTCTGCTGGCATATCTAATGCCATATTTTCGAACACTAGTATCAGATCCATGTCAATCTACTTTGTACTGGGATTTAATCAATATGATTGGAAGTATGGTTATGGCCTATACCCCTAGACTTGTGTGCTTGGTTGAATGGTTTTATTCCTATTTTATAACTCAATTTACATATCAGTCCTCTCTCTCTCTTCCATATGCAGATTTAAAATATTTTCTTCCAATGCTCCCCTTGAATATAACTTGTGGTTTCACTTTTTCAATTAAATAAGTTCAAATAGGAGGAGGATAGTTTTTATTTTCTATTATAACAAACAAAGGTATTCCACACCATATGACAAGAGGAACTGATCGATTGGTGGCCATAATGATCGGATAGAGGATTCAAAATGTTGCTTGTATCTGAGGCCAGATGAACATTTCAAGAAACCAACCGACTAACCATGAGGCCAACCGATCAGACAAGAGTTATTTTTATTGACTCGAACTAATTAGAACACATATTTCTAATATACAAGTTGTGCATATGATGTGGACCTTAGGTGGTAGCAATTCCTTTTAATTCCAAGGAATTGTATTTAGTATGGCCATAACCATCACTCATATTTGTTATCACATGTTGTATTTGTGAAAACCCATTACACCAAACGAGATTACTCAAAACATAAAAACACAATCAATCACCAATTAACCACATACCCAAAACTATGGGTAAATTAAAACTGATTTCAACATCAGCACTTGCTCAGAAACATTTGCATAAGAGCCCAACATCTTTCTTTTATCCATACTATGATAAGAATTTGATACAAATTGTCCTATCGCCTTAGCCACACCATATATGCACAGGAGAACAATATTTGTATATGCCACACAAACAAGCATTAATATGCTAACAAAAGTTCGATTCGTTTGAAACACCATATACAAACTTTTCCCGCCTGAATCCGAGAGTACAGGGATGACTCTAGGACACACTAGACATCTAATCAACTTTCTCAAAGGTTACAAATATATTATAATACATCCATCATCTCTCTAGGCGAGCGAGCTGCTTGTGCTCTGCCTTCTCTCTAGGGTTCACGACCATGGTGGGCGGGGGCTCTCGACCCCCTCCTGCTGCTACCGATAAAGAGGGTTGGTTCTCACTGGGGACTGATGTCACGGTGCCGGGAGCCTGGGTGCGGGCCGTCGTCGGACCCCCACCGTAGATTAGGGGCTCAGTGGCCAGCGACCCAAAGGAACCTTTCAGCAAAGAAGGGGATTGGTGAACTTGGACGAGGTTCACAGAGCCAATCATGGAGGAGATGGAGCACTACCACCAATACTCGACGATCGTGCAGATTTTGGGGAAGAAGAGCCATCCACAGCAGCTTAGAGGGTGGATGGTGAGGACCTGGAGACCAAAAGGGGAGATGGAACTCTTTTCACTGGAGGACGGACTATTTCTAGTTCGCTTCGTCTCCAAAGCCGACCTGAAAGGGGCTACAACGTGCAGACCGTGGTTTTTCATGTTGGTATGTATGCCCATAGAGCAAGTCATGTGATGATTGTAATGGGATACTTTGTAAATGATTTGAATAATAATAATAAAGGCAATTTCCAATCTATATGTTTAAACTATTTCTGAGATGATGGTGTAACATGATAGATGTATAAAGAATGTTTTGACTCAATGACGTATGCTTTTAGGTTAAGGACCTAAACGATTAGATCATATGGATGTTAAGAGTATACATTCTTGTTTAGTCCCTAGTCGGTTGTTATTGTGGAAATAACCATAGACATCAATAACACTGAAGACTAGATTGTGTGTTGGTTGATGACAGAATCTCATTAGTCATGATATGGTGATATCAAACCAAGCACATAGGTACTTGTTAGAGAACAAGGTACCGGACAGACCCACCGTGAGAGTGACACATGGAACCATGACTTGGTAGTCACAGTCATCTCTCACAGTGATGGTGGTGAATGTGATTCTTAGACCTGAAATCACTACACTCAATACATGTCGTTGGGTACACTTTGACATCATCAAACGCAGTCTTGAAACATGGGTTGTTATAAAGGTGATAATTGGGTGGCTTTGACACATGGGGCTTTTGAGGGGTGAGTGATAGATATGGGATTTGTCCCTCCTAAGGGAGTTTTATATCCTTGGCCACTTGATGAGTAGGATTGAGAAAGGCATGTGCATGCACGTGTGAATTAATATGTGATATTGATGTCACACACATCTCACTCGGTCTACTCTGAGATCAAGGAAATGAATGAACATTGACAGGATGACTATTCCATGCCTCGAGTTCATTCTGGATATCAGTGACAAAGGAATTATACATTCAATTTAACACCATTCACGGATTGTAGGATTGAAAGTTGTTCTCCAACTTTCTATTTCACTTGGGTAGCAATGATGTGTGACTAGACACTGCTCTTTGCTTGTGAAGTCATAAGTGTTATGGACTTTCACTGCCAACGTGAAATGAACCTGGAGGGTCACACACATAGGATTTAACCTGGAAGAGGAGTTTTATCCACAAGCCATGTTTAGATTGATTACTAAAGGAGTTTAGTAGTTCAATTAAACACTCAATTAATCGATAGCTCAATATCATAATGTTCAAGGTGTTGGACGCATTGATTGGAGTATCGGATTGATTGAAATCGCATTTGACTGATTCTGCACAACCTGCACTCCCAACCGATCGGTTCATGTGATGAACCGGTCGGCTGAGGTTGTTGAACCGGTTGGCTCAATTGTTGAACTGATCGGCTCATGCACAGAGTGAAACGAGCGGTTCAAGTGTTGAACCGATCGGTTCAACTGGTGCAACCGAGCAATTTGGGAAAGTAGGATTGGTGAGAATTTGCCTTGTGTTTCACTTGCCCAATTTGATTGGAACAAGGATTGGTATTTGATACCAATTAGAAACAAAAGAAGGAAAGTCAATTTGGGATCGACCAGGACCACCAACCGATCGGTTCACTTATGAACCAACCGGTTGAGGTGTCCCAACCGATCGGTTGGTGCTCCAACCGACCGGTTCAAGTCCCCAACCGACCGGTTCACTTGTGAACCGATCGGTTCAAGTTGTGAGTTGGTTGCTTTTGTGGAAACTCTCGAACCCTTCTACTCCTGCTTTTAGTCCCATATTGTCGGGGACAGAGAACTCTATCCCATGACCCGCCTATATATAGGGGTATTGGGGGCTTCTCAGAGTACAACTCAGTGCAAGTCGGTTGCTCTGCAAAGTTTTCGTTCTCTCTAGTTTTGGTAACCGAGAGAGAGCCCGAGCAAGTGCTTCCCGCAAAGGGAGGCGCAGCAAGGGAAAGACAACTACAGTTGCAATTGGCAGCAGGAGAGTGTGTTGGCGACTAGTACGTCAACAGGAGGGTGCGACTCCTTCCACTTCCTTGTGGGACAAGGAGTGTGGAGTTCCAGGTGGTCCGTGTGGACTACTTCAGAGGCGGGAGGTCACTGCCGCTCAGGAGGACAACTGTCATCCGACAGTCCGGTAAGAGGAGGAGTCTTCAGTCCTGGTGCGACCAGGAGCTGCATAGACACCGTCCAAGACCGGAGGTGAAGATTGTGCAAGGCACGAGGTACTGTCGCCGAGCAAGCCTCGGGACAAGGTATGATTCACAAACCATCTTTCCTATTATATAGATGTTGACGCGATTCCTTTTGTTCTGGGTTTTGGGGAGAAAATTTTTGTTTTCGCTGCTTCTCTACCTCCTCTAAAACCCAACATTTCGATCATCAGCTCATCCTTGTGCGGCGCTGGACACTGGAGGCAGACACGAGGAGAGATGCCTTCACGAAGGCTCCGGTATGGGTCTAGCTACCCAATGTGGGAAAACACTGGACCCCAAGGGCCATTGCGGTGATCGCAAACGCCATTGGGGTTCCCAGAGCGATTGATAGAAGAAATGATGGAACCATCACTGGATGCGCCAGGGTATGTGTGGACATATCGGCAGCAATCGAACCTCCACCGGAGGTGATGGTGGAATTGCCCAACGGCGATGAATGGGAAGTCAAAGTCTGGTATGAAGCGATGCCTGACAGATGCACGGTCTGCAAGGTGTTCAGCCATGAGACCGGCAAATGCCCAAGAGCATGCAAAGATATCAGCTTTGACCCTCCAATCGTTCCTGAGCAACTGAGGGGTAGATCGAGAAGAATGGGGAGATCCAAGCCTCCAAACCAGAGAAAAGGTAAGGAGAAGATGACCGTTCTGACTGGTTCGACTGAGCCTAACCAAGCGTCGGGTGAGAAACAGATGGGAGTCGACACCAACCCCACCGTTACAGTAGGGGAAGGGGAAGTGGTAAAGGAAACGTCGATCGTTGAGCAGGTTACTGAGCAGGTTACTAAGGGGGCTATAGGTGTGGTGGAAACTAACTCTGAGCCTAACGAGATGGAGATGACTGCGAGTTTGCCCAACCCAGGTGAGATAGCTGCAGGTGGATGTGATGCTAATTCGTTTGCCATTCTCGAGCAGCTAGAAGAAGATAGCAATAGGGAGAACGAAATAGACAGAGGAAGAAACAAGAGGGAGACCAGGAGTTCCAAGAAGAAGAACAAGCAATCCAACCGCTCTGGAGAGGGGAGCGGAAAGAAGACGTATTAATGTCCATCCTCGCATGGAATGTGTGAGGAGCTTCCCTGGTGGGTAGTCAGAGGGAAGTAAGGAAGGCGATAAATGAAGAGGTACCTAGCCTAGTCTTATGCTTCGATACTAGGATCAAAAGAGAAGTAAGGGACAGGGTTGTTTCCTTGTTTCCAGCAGGATGGAGAACTTTGTCCAATCTGGACCAAGTCGATGGAGGTAGGATTGTTATAGGGTGGGATCCAAGAGCTTGGGATATTGATGTGATCAGCTTCACTGACCAAGTCTGCACGATCAGTTGCTGCAACAAGGGTGGGATGTCGTTCATCACTTCTGCCATTTATGGTGAGAACCTCGAGAAGGACAAGGAGATAATGTGGGACACTCTGCTCAACACAGCGCAGGAGGAGGTACCCTGGCTCGTTATAGGTGATTTTAACAATGTCAGAAAGGCAAGAGAGAAGTTTGGGGGGAGAAGAGTCCCAGATAGAGTGATGGCTTCCTTCAACAACATGGTGGACAGGTTTGGGCTTATTAAACTAGTTGTGAAAGGGGGTAGAACCTCTTGGTCCAATAAACAATAGGGTGTGAGGAGAATCGCTTCTGCCATTGACCGAGGGCTAGTGAATGAAGCTTGGCTGGATATTTGTCCCAACTCAGCTATCAAAATGGGTGCTAACCCACTGAGTGATCACGCATGGATGAAAATTGAGCTTGCCAACATAACACATTATCCCCGATCATTCAGATTCATCAATTGGTGGTGTGAATGGGGTGGTTTGAAGGATGTGGTGAAAGAGGCTTGGAGCCAAGAAGTGGTAGGAAATCCTCTGTACGTCGCTCTGAAAAAACTGCAAAATACAAAGAAAGCCTTGAAGTTGTGGAGCAAGGAGAAAGCAAACCTCAAAAACTTGTTGAGCAAAGCAAAAATGGAGTATGAAAATGATGTGATGGAAGTCAGACTTGACCCCCTGAATGATGAGAAGATCGAAAAGGAAAATACCTCAAAGAAAAGATTGAAACAACTTAAGAAGGCCGAAGAAACCTTCCTATGGCAAAGAAGTCGTATGACCTGGATCAAATATGGCGACCACAACATGAGGACCTATCATGTGGCCATAAAGAAGAAAGAGATGCAAGAGACTATACATGAGCTCATTAATGAAGAAGGAGAAACTATGGAGGGAAGGGCTACTATCACCTTAAATGTGATCAACCACTTCTTCCATCTTTACAACAGAAAAGAAGGTAACCACCCTATTAAAGAGGAGCTGCTACCGGGGGCACGCATATCTGATGAAATGAACAGGGAGATATGTAAGATAGCCTCTGAGGAGGAAATCAAAGCTGCTACCTTTTCCATCAACCCATCCAAGGTGCCTGGATCGGATGGGTTTAATGGGAAATTTTCCAATTTGTGTGGGACATCATAAGGAGGGAGATAATTGAAGCTGTGAGATGGTTCATGGCAGGAGGGAGGATGGTGAGAGCTGTGAATCATGCTTTCATCAAGCTTATACCAAAGAAGAAGGAGGCTACCAATATGAATGACTTTAGACCCATAGCCTGTTGTGGGGTTCTTTATAAAATTATTGCTAAGCTTATTGCAGGTAGATTGAAGCCTATCTTACCCAAGATCATCTCGAAAGAACAAAGTGCATTCATCCAAGGCAGAAGGATTGCTGACAGTACACTCTTGGCATCCGAGTTCATGGTGGGCTTCAACATCAAGCGTGAGCCAGCTAAAGCCTGCATGAAGGTCGATTTGTCTAAAGCTTATAACCATGTGAGATGGGAATTCTTGTGGAAAGTGATGAGCAAAATGGGGTTTGACCTGAGATGGACAAATATGATTAAGGAATGCATACAGACTACCTCCTTCTCCATCCTTATCAATGGCTCACCGGAGGGGCTGTTCAAGGCTAGCAATGGACTGAGACAAGGTGACCCTTTGTCCCCCCTCATGTTCACCCTGGTTATGGAAGGGCTCACTAATATGCTTCATAAGGCGGAAGAGAAAGGTAACATCAAGACCTTCCACACCAATGGTACAAAAGTTCTATCCCATCTAATCTTCACGGATGATGTGATGCTCTTCTCGGTGGGTAATGCTAAAAGGATACACGAATTGAAAAGAGTCCTAATCCAGTTTGGCAAGATGTCCGGGCTCTACATCAACCAAATCAAATCTAAAATCTTTTGCTCCAGGTCTTGTGACAGCAGAAGAGGCAGATTGAAGATGGAAATAGGGATGGAAGATGGTGATTTCCCTACGAGGTACCTCGGGGCACCGATTGCAGGAGGGAAGGGAACTACCAAAGACTTCACGACCTACCTTGATGGCATTAGAACAAAGGTGGAACAGTGGAGTGGGATTAAAATCTCCATGGCAGGGAGACTAGTCCTTGTCAGATCGGTCATCCAAAGTATGATTCATTTTTGGGGGAATATATGTGAAATACCAAACCCAGCGGTGGATAGAATGAAAGCCATAATAGCCAACTTTGTTTGGGGAGGCAAGAACCATCATGTAGCATGGGAGATCATTGCTGAACCTTTTGAGAAAGGTGGACTGAATACCAAACACCCTTTGGATATTGTGAACAACTATAGATTGAAGAGGATGGACAGATTTTTAAGAGACAAAGACAATGTGTGGACGAGCTGGATGAGGATCAGGTATGGCCTAATCCCTTCCTTGAAGACGCAACAATCAAGAGTGTGGAGGCAGATGTGCTACAGATGGGAGAAGACGTAGAACCTCTACAAAGTGGGTGACAATTGTATGATGGTGTTGATAAACCAACACATCACACCATGGACCAACTTGGGCGATGGTGTACGTGTCTACTGGTTCAAAACTCTATGGGGACCCTTTCATATACCAAAGTGGAGTACAACTACCTACAAATCTATCTTGAAGAAACTCACTACTAAAGACAGGATGCGCAGATGGGGGTTGCAAGTCAATGCTTGTTGATGTCTTTGTGACAGAGAAGATGAGGACCATGAGCACATGTTTACTGCCTGCAGATACTCCATGTACGTATGGAGAACCATCTGCCTCAAAAATGGTTGGGCTGCTAGCAGCCATAATTTCTATGAAGATACCATCAAGCTTTTTGATAGTTCTAACAAATCCAAGTTTGAAATAGGGTTTGTTGGTCTATGCATTACCTTATTTTGCTACACGATATGGGGGGAGAGAAACAAGAGAATACATGGCAGCAATAGGACTACTGAATCTGACCTTATTAACAGAATATGTATAGATATGAGAAACGTGGTTAGAGCTAAAAAAGACCTTGTCAAAGGTAGCTCACCACTAGCTAGAAAATTTTGGGGCATTTTGTAGAGTTACGCCCTAGATTAGAGCTGCATGTTCTGGTTGTATGCTCATAGTTGTAATGTTTGACGGGTATCTCCGTTACATCTTTTTGGCAATACTACTTACCTATTTCCAAAAAACTTTCTCAAAGGTTCATTACTATAGTTCCTCTTTACTTCCAGGATTCTGTTGCCATCACTGCCGATTACCTAAAAAAGATGTGGCGAAACCATAAGGGTGAGACCCATGTCCCAGTAAGAGATATAACCTCCAACAACGCTTATTGATTATAACATTTTAATTAAATAAATAGTTTATGCAGTTTAATCAGATATAACAAATAGGCTCAATAGTATGGATGATCGACAGAATGCATAAAGGAGTAGATAATAATTATCCTCATTAGCCTGATTATCACTCTTTATCTTGTTGACAATATAAGAAATTCAGTAGCATATGCATATCTAGCATCATGAGCAAGTCTAGTAACATAGAATCTCTATCATTATGAATAAGTCTAGCCACATAAGCATAGATATCAACATTAGCATGTCTAATAGGTCGAACATATCAACATCATAAGAAGAGATAACAACATAAGCACAACTATCTACATAAGCAAGATTAGCAATATATGCATCTCTAGTAACAGAGGCATGGCTAGCATGCTAAACATAACTAACATGAGATATCTAGCATCATGATTATAATCAGCAGTAGCAATATAGTTATCAACATAAGCATGGCTACTGGATATACACATCTACAATCTTAACCATATCCAAAACATAAGTATATCTACTATCTTTTAATTTCACTAAGCATCATCTTTATGTAAAGATAACAAAAAAGGGTTATCATCCAATGTGAAATGTTATATATAACCCTAAACAAATATGATACATGACTGTCTTACATCTTTTATTACACCCTGAGGAATTTGAGGATACCACTCAAAATCCAACTGACCACTGCTAAGTTGAAATCAGTGCCATACAAGATCTAGGAAGAGCCGGACTCCTAAGATCTTCTCCAGCCCCGGTCAGTACGGGTCTGCCACAATGACACATAAGGTCAAGCTACTAACAGCCTAGTCCGTCCTTGGTATAGGTCATGACACTAGTGAAAGGAGGTGGGTACGCATAACCTACCATCTGAGGTACAACTGTAGTTGTCCTCCAATCTCGTCACATATATAATAACTGAGACACGACCGCAGTCATTCTCAAACTGAGGGCTAGGTATGACCACAGTCATCCTCCCTAAACACTTGAATTCAGGATGACAAGCACCCCGCATACTCATTAGTATGCACTCTGAGTTTCCCTTAGGAATACTCGTTTCACTATTTAGCAAGTTCTGACACTCAGATGGATCTATGGCATAGGGCACTACATGATTAAAGTTTCACTTGATTAGTTAAGCCAATTGGGTGAATTAAGGCTACATCAAATAGGTAGACATACAAACCATAATTCACTTCTAACAAGCATATAAATATCACAATTTCAAAAGATATAAAACGTGTGAAACATAATTTCTCATCTCATCATCACATGGTACTATTCACTTGTCATTCATGAGGCTACACTAGTCATCATACTATCACAAGATATAAATCCTTTTCACAATATCATAGGGTATCAACCCTTATCGATACAAGAGGATTACACCTCATTCAGGTCTCAACCATGCCCCAAGGTCATCAAGACCATAATACTATTCCCTACAAGATCATCATTATCATTCCATGTCTTATAGCAAGGTTCAACAACATCACTTACATATAATACACCAGATCAACACAATATTGCATTAATGAGCTAGGAGATATTCATAAACAATCATATCAGGGTTATATTAACATTAAGAACATTCCTTTATTACATCAACATGCAAGGAATCTAGATATGATTAACCCTCATCATATTCATAATGCACATGTTTAGCATAAGAAAGTATCAACCATGTGGCTATGATAACCACCAACTAACATATTAGGGTTATGATCATATTAAGGAGGTTATTCCACCATCATTCCATCATATAATAATGTTTAACATTAATACTCATCTTTATCTATTTACATTAGAGTTAGGTTCAACAAGATAAGTTATATTAATGTTACTAATCAACACTTATACCCAAACCCTAACTCACGACATCCCCATTGGATCATGGATGCATAAGGTGAAGAATCACCATCACATTTGATACCATTATCAAGAATGAATCCACACATAAATCAAGGTGTAACCATCGAGTTATATCATACTAGGGTTTCAACAATAGTAACAGAGTACTCCATGATTGTATTAGTCATTCAAGGACTATTCATACCCAATTACCATCATTTAGTTATATTAAAGCTAGGTATAACAAGCTATACCTCATTAGGGTTACATATCAACACAATATGGTTATCATCCCTTATATTCATATGAGTTAATAGGTAAGACTACCTTATTAAGGGTACCCCTCCATTTGTTCCATCATCATTCAACCAATATCACCATACCACAATGTCACCCAGAACCATTGGATGTTTAAAAGGTAAGACCATTGGTTGTTTACATAAGTAAACACCTTGGATAAACCACCTATGAATTCCTTGATTTTTTCTCTAGAAAGAGTCACCATATAACCCTAGACATCCCTTGATTAACAACACAAAAAGTTCCATTGAGAGTAGGGAAAAACCCACAATCGACTGTTCAGTTAAAACAAGCCATCCATTGCCAACAAGTAAGCTCCTTAAGTTAATCATATAAAGGAAACCATCTAAATAACATTATTAGGACCAACATATTACATTAACCATCATTTCACTTTATTGGAGGAATAAACATTAGATCTTGACCATTGGGTCAAGTTCATATGTTAAAACCATGAATTGTAGTATAGGTCAGACCATTGCATCAAGTGACCCAAGAAACCATTGTTCTAAGGCTTAGTTGATGCTACAACTATATGATTAACTCACCATAGGTTTTGTAGATCTGATCCACCATCATTAGTGACCATTAAGTCACCATAGGTTGTTAGATCAGCACTATATTCATTAATCAGCTTCGAATATTAAGTTAATGTCATCATTGATTGATCACATTATTAGGGTACTTAATGGTAGATCATTAAACTTCTAATTGATCCAAAACCTGACCTAAGGGGGTGACCATAGGTTGTCACCATCATCTCACACCTTTGATCTCGACCATTAGTTGTCATGAAGACAACACCATAGGGTTGTTGCAATGGTACCATCACTGGGTCATGGGTTTATAGAAGAAATTAGCTTTAAACCCTAAAATTGACCATTGGTTGATAGGTGCTTAGCACCATAGGTTGTCAAACCAACATGATCCAAGTCATATTATACCTTAGGAATAACATACACATGATCAAAAGTTCATCTAGAACTAAAATCAGAACAAGGAACATTATAAAAATCGAAATCCAAGTCAAGCATAGCTTTTTAGTGCATGAATCATCATTTTCAAGCAAGAACATGAGCAAGCAAGCTTATGGTAAGAAATAAATGTGGAGCAAGTTATAAAACTTTCCTATAATGAGAATATGAAACCCCACATAGAAGAAAACTCAAGACGGTAGGGTAGAAAATCCAAGCATAAGCTATGAACTCGTCCATCCAACACCTTTCTTCATCAAATGAGCAAACCCAAAGCATAAGGAGCAAGAAAGGTAGGGTTTTAGAGATTTAGAGAAATTTATACCATGGAACATAAAGGTTCCAACCTGTAGAAAGGTAGAAGGAAGGATAAAAAAGAAATAAATAGAGGAAAGAAGGGGATTTTGACTCTTTTAGGAGATCACTAAAAGGAAGCTTTTTAAACCCTAAAAGGAAGTCAATTGCAACCCTAGATTCTTTTTCCAAGAAGGTCCCCTATTTCTTCTTCTTTGAATAGGAAATTCATTGAATCATAGAGGGAGGAAGAGTTTTGTATAAGGAGGGAAGTGGTGGAGAGAAAATGGCTCATTTTGGTGCTTAGGGATAAGTATATGAAGCTTTAAGATAAATAAAAAGAAAAGTTGAAGTTCTAGTATCTTTCCAAGTGTCCATAGCCTTAAACTATTAAGCATGTACAAGCACACACACAAGCAGATCCCCCACTGTCCATAGAGACATGCTTATCCCTCGTTTCTTGAATTTCCAAGAAAACAAATAACTTATTAGTTGATAGCTACTAAAGGTAGCTCATCCATGAAGGGCTAAACCCTAAAATACCCAAGGAGAAAACACCTTCAAACCAAGGTTTAAATAGGTGAAAAATATCCCACAAAGATCAATAATTATGATAGAATATCCAAGGAACATAATTCAAGTGATAAATTGCAAAGAAAGCCTCTCAATTGGGTAAATTGTAGAAAAGTCCAAAATGTGCATAAAATTACATAACTTGCTCAACCAGTGTCCAAATTGGACCAAATTTGAAACTTAAGCTTGTCTTATGATTTCAATACATATCAAAAGGTTATATTAGTTTCTAAGCATTCAATTATGGTAATTAATCTTATTCGACTCATTAAGCCAGTTTAGGGGCCTTACAACTATAAACCCCTAATAGGGATTTCACCCCCAAAATCCAAGGTAAACAAATATGGGTACTTCCTTTGCACCTAATCCTATTCCCTTCACATGGTTACTTACATATCATGGTGATGTCACATCATTCATACATATCTCATCTTGGGTCAGCAAAAAAACCACCACCTAAGAAGACATTTGCAAATATGGAACATAGAAACTTATTGTGCCACCTATACAAATCTAATAGTAACTTTCAACTTTAAATTCTAGCTATCATCATGAAATTATATCCATTGTATCAAAACATTACTCAAAAGTCATAATTGCTAGCTCTTTACCAATCATGGAATGTGTCCCATACCATTCCTTGAAGATTAAAAAAAAAAGGTGATGTATCCATTCCCTTTTTTTCTAGATACACTAACACTGGAACACTTGTCAGTTCTTTTTCAGCATCAAAAGAAATGTCGACGCTGGAACCTATCATTCCATACAAGGAAACATCATTCCTAGTCAACCTTGTTAAGCGTGAAACAACAACACTATCTTCACCTTACTAGGATTTACACAACCTACTTAGAAGACATATCATGATCCCATAAAGACATTTAATCAACCCCATCTCACTCTTGTACAACTTGTCTCATAGCTATTGCTGCTTCGACAACCCTAAGGTTTTTGAAGAAATATTGATCATATTTTTTACTATATTTGAAATACTTTGACATGTCATCATTCAAAGCTTTATATAATTTGTATGACATGACTTGAACACTCTATTCCTCCTATTCATAAATTCTATTTGTACATTGGTTAGTCTAAAGGACATAACTCTAAACTCATCATGGTCATATGAACTATTTCATCCAATCTAACTCTTATGCATTGATATTTGATAATAGGTTTATCTTAAAGGAACATAGTAGCACATATCTACTGACCAACAACCATCTATATTTGATAGTGGTCTTGCCTAGCTATCATTGAACCATACACAACATTATAGAATCACTTTTGTTTTTCCTTCCAAACAAAATTTATATGATCATCATCAACTCTCTATCTCTCTATATCTCTATGGGAGAGGAATACTTGGAATGTTCATTTAATAAACATCTCCAACCTTCACATATTTCTCATATTATTAATACATCTTGGATACTAGGATTCATTACCTTGGTATCCACCTCATGTGCTATAAGGAATTCACATCCTTATATCATCTACTTTTACCAACATAACAAATATCAAGACATATAAGAGGAGTCTTCCTAATTATTGGAAGGCTCAAAAGCAAACTCATCACAAACTTTATGATCTTGGAACCATAGTCCAAGCAATCTTATGCTATAATAAGCTATCCACCTTCATGTTTGCAGTGAATCCACACGTACCAAGTGGCAATGATCCACTTGAAAGTTGTGCCCTAGAAAGGAAAGACACAAAGGGAAACACACTTCCCACAGCATCACAACATTGTTCAAGGGTCACTAGCAAAAAGGTAACCAATCCGATTTTCATTATGGAGGTTACAACTTCTTATGTGTCATTTTACCTTTTTTCATTTTGGGTTCCTTGCCATTAGCATAGGAATCATCATGATTAACATATCTCATTACTCCTTCCTTAATGACTAGATATCACACTTGGATATGTTCTCTTGTTTTATTATGTTTTTCAACCACATATCAACATGTAAATCATCATATTCCACATTTTCATCACTAAATAGGGATCATCTCCCTTAATTTCTTTCACATGCCATGCTGATTTTACATTAACCCTTTCTTACACACATAGGTTGGTCTAAGATTAACTCAGATTCCACCTTATTTCTTTTCCATTGTTCCCATTCATCTTCTAATTTTGTACTTGTTATAGGAGTTCTCTCTATCTTATGTGGATTTCATACCTTAATTCACTTTATAAGCATAGACTTGTTTGACTTTTACTTTATTATCTTCTTGAATCACGTCTTCAAGAACTCCTCTTTTCCTTATTTGTATTTAGATTTATATGTCATGGTGTTGTATCTTTCTCTTATATTTACCAAACATTCAAGTTTTGATAGATAATGATGCAATTCAAGGGTGAGACCCATGTCCCAGCAAGAGATATAACCTCCAACAACACTTATTGATTACAACATTTTAATTAATTAAATAGTTTATGCAGTTTAATCAGATATAACAAATAGGCTCAACAGTAGGGATGATTGATAGAATACATAAAGGAGTAGATAATAATTATCCTCATTAGCCTGATTATCACTCTTTATCTTGTTGACAATATAAGAAATTCAGCAACATATGCATATCTAGCATCATGAGCAAGTCTAGTAACATAGAATCTCTATAATTATCAATAAGTCTAGCCACATAAGTATAGATACCAACATTAGCATGTATAATAGGTCGAACATATCAACATCATAAGAAGATATAACAACATAAGCACAACTATCTGCATAAGCAAGATTAGCAGTATATGCATCTCTAGTAACAGAGGCATGGCTAGCATGCTAAACATAACTAACATGAGATATCTAGCATCGTGATTATAATCAGTAGCAGTATAGTTATCAACATAAGCATGACTGCTATATGTATGCATCTACAATCTTAACAATATCCACAACATAAGTATATCTACTATCTTTTAATTGCACTAAGCATTATCTTTATGTAAAGATAACAAACAAGGGTTGTCATCCAATGTAAAATGTCATGTATAACCCTAAACAAATATGCTACATGACTATATTACATCTTTTATTACGCCCTGAGGAATTTGAGGATACCACTCAAAATCCAACTGACCACTACTAAGTCAAAATCAGTGCCATACAAGATCTAGGAAGAGCCGAACTCCTAAGATCTTCTCCGCCCCCAGTTAGTATAGGTCCGCCACTGTGACACATAAGGTCAAGCTGTTAAAATCCTAGTCCATCCTTAGTACAGGTCATGACACTAGTGAAAGGAGATGGGTATCCATACCCTACCATCCAAGGTACAACTAGATTTGTCCTCCAATCTCATCACATATATAATCATCGAGACACGACCGCAGCTATTCTCAAACTGAGGGCTAGGTATGACCGCAATCATTCTCCCTAAACACTTGAATTTAGGATGACAAGCACCCCACATACTCATTAGTATGTGCTCCGAGTTTTCCTGAGGAATACTCGTTTCACCATCTGGCAAGTTCTGACACTCAGATGGATATATGGCATAGGGCACTACATGATTAGAGTTTTACTTGATTAGTTATGTCAATTGGGTGAATTAAGGCTGCATCAAACAAGTGGACATACTAACCCTAATTCACTTCTAATAAGCATATAAATATCACAACTTCAAAAGATATAAAACATGTGAAACATAATTTCTCATCTCATCATCACATGGTACTATTCACTTTCATTCATGAGGCTACACTAGTCATCATACTATAACAAGATATATATCCTTTTTATAATATCACAAGGTATCAACCCTTATCAACACAAGAGGATTACACCTCATTTAGGGGTCAACCATGCCCAAAGGTCATCAAGACCATCATATTATTCCTTACAAGATCATCATTATCATTCCATGCCTTATAGCAAGGCTCAACAACATCACTTACATATAATACACCAGATCAACACAATATTGCATTAATGAGCTAGGAGATATTCATAAACAATAATATTAGGGTTATATTAACATTAATAACATTCCTTTATTACATCAACATGCAAGGAATCTAGATATGATTAACCCTCGTCATATTCATAATGCACATGTTTAGCATAAGAAAGTATCAACCATGTGTCTATGATAACCACCAATTAACATATTAGGGTTATGATCATATTAAGGAGGTTATTTCACCATCATTCCATCATACAAGAATGGTTAACATTAATACTCATCTTTATCTATTTACATTAGAGTTAGGTTCAACGAGATAAATTATATTAATGTTACTAATCAACACTTATACCCAAACCCTAACTCATAACATCCCCATTGGATCATGGATGCAAAAGGTGAAGCATCACCATCACATTCCATACCATTATCAAGAATGAATCCACACATAAATCAAGGTGTAACCATCGAGTTATAGCATACTAGGGTTTGAACAACAGTAACAGAGTACTCTATGATTGTATTAGTCATTCAAGGACTATTCATACCAAATTACCATCATTTAGTTATATTAAAGCTAGGTATAACAAGCTATACCTCATTAGGGTTACATATCAACACAATATGGTTATCATCCCTTCTATTCATATGAGTGAATCGGTAAGACTACCTTATTAAGGGTAACCCTCTATTTGTTCCATCATCATTCAACCAATATCACCATACCACAATGCCACCCAGAACCATTGGATGTTTAAAAGATAAGACCATTGGTTGTTTACATAAGTAAACAACTTGGATAAACCACCTATGAAGTCCTTGATTTGTTCTCTATAAAGAGTCACCATATAACCCTAGTCATCCCTTGATTAACAACACAAAAAGTTCCATTGAGAGTAGGGTAAACCCACAATTGACTGTTCAGTTAAAATAAGCCATCCATTGCCAACAAGTAAACTCCTTAAGTTGATCATATAAAGGAAACCATCTAAATCACATTATTAGTACCAACATATTAAATTAGCCATCATTCCACTTTATTTGAGGAATAAACATTAGATCTTGACCATTGGGTCAAGTTCATTTGTTAAAACCATCAATTACAGTATATGTCTGACCATTGCATCAAGTGACCCAAGAAACCATTTTTCTAAGGATTAATTGATGCTACAACTATATGATTAACTCACCATAGGTTTTGGAGATCTGATCCACCATCATTAGTGACCATTAAGTCACCATAGTTTGTTAGATCAGCACTATATTCATTAATCAACATTGAATATTAAGCTAATGTCATCATTGATTGATAACATTATTAGGGTACTTAATGGTTGATAATTAAACTTATAATTGATCCAAAACCTTACCTAAGGGGGCGACCATAGGTTTTCACATAATATGACACCTTTGATCTCGACCATCAGTTGTCATGGAGACAATACCATAGGGTTTTTGCAATGGTACCATCATCGGGTCATTGGTTTATAGAAGAAATCAACTTTAAACCCTAAAATTGACCATTGGTTGATAGGTGCTTAGCACCATAGGTTGTCAAACCAACCTGATACAAGTCATATTATACCTTAGGAATAATGTACACATGATTACAGGTTCATCTAGAACTGAAATCAGAATAGGGAACATTATAAAAATCGAAATCCAAGTCAAGCATTACTTTTTAGTGCATTAATCATCATTTTCAAGCAAGAACATGAGCTAGCAAGCTTATGGTAAGAAATAAACGTGGAGAAAGTTATAAAACTTGCCTCTAATGAGAATATGAAACCCCACACAGAAGAAAATTTGAGCAGGTATGGTAGAAAATCCAAGCATAAGCTATGAACTCGTCCATGTAGCGCCTTTCTTCATCAAATGAGTAAACCCTAATCATAAGGAACAAGAAAGGTAGGGTTTTAGAGCTTTAGAGCAATTTCTACCATGTACCAGCACGTTTCCAAACTGGATAAAGGTAGGAGGAAGGATAAAAAAGAAATAAATGGAGGAAAGAAGGGGATTCTGACTCTTTTAGGTTAAGATCACTAGAAAGAAGCTTCTTAAACCCTAAAAGGAAGTCAATTGCAACCCTAGATTCTGATTCCAAGAAGGTCCCCTCTTTATTCTTCCTTGAAAAAGAAATTCGTAGAAGAATAGAGGGAGGAAGAGGTTTGTAGAAGGAGGTAAATGGTGGAGATAAAATGGCTCATTTTGGTGCTTAGGGATAAGTATATGAAGCTTTAAGATAAAGAAAAAGAAAAGTTGAAGTTATAGTATCTTTCCAAGTGTCCATAGCCTTAAACTATTAATAATGTACAAGAAAACACACAAGAAGATCCCCCACCATCCATAGATACATTATTATCCCTCGTTTCTTAAGCAAAACAAATAACTTATTAGTTGATAGCTACTAAAGGTAGCTCATCTGTGATGCGGTAATCCCTAAAATACCCTTGGAGAAAACACCTTCAAACCAAGATTTAAACAGGTTCCCTTTGTCTCAAAAATCTCAATAATGATGATAGAATATCCAAGGAATATAATTCAAGTGATAAATTGCAAAGAAAACCTCTCAATTGGGTAAATTGTAGAAAAGTCCAAAATGTGCATAAAATTGCATAACTTGCTCAACCAGTGTCCAAATTGGACCAAATTTGAAACTTAAGATTGTATTATGATTTCAAAGCATATCACAAGGTTATATTGGGTTTATAATCATTAAATTATGGTAATTAAGCTTACTTAACTCATTAAGAAAGTTTAGGGGCCTTACAGTATTTGTGGTTATAGCATGTATATAATACATACAATAAGTATGTAGTGATTGGATATGTATATGTATATATATAAATATAAAATCACTTGATTAAAATATTAAGTCTTAGATTATTTCCATTAGAAACACACATGAAAATCTTGTTCGACCAAGCATAGGCTACACTAAATTGTGGTGCGGCATCTATCTCATAGAAGTGTGATGGTAAATATGTAGATATGCCGAAGCAGGGTACATATTCTATCATGTTGGCTTTTGAATCAGGCTTAACTAGGTGATCTTAATGAGATTAAGTATCTAGAAGCATGCATATGTATCATGACAAAGAGTTATGCACCATATATCCAAGATTTGCATTTAGATGCCATTGGAAAATTTTGCCTACCTAAATAGTCATTTTGTTGGCAATTAGCCACAACCGACTCATGAATTGATTGAACATGAATCTTGGCTCACTAGAAGGTTGTATGATACAATATTCCAAATTGATATGTGAGGGCAATCAATTTGAACAAAATAGTTGGAGCGATAATTAATTAAATACCTAATTAATATTATATTTTAATAAAATCAAATCAAAAATGGTTTTGACATATTGCAAATTTCTTTTGTTGAAACAAATGGCAACTGACAACACATTTTTTGTGAAGGAAAGTTAAATGGGAATAATTTCCATGATTGGTTCAGGATGCTAAGAACCACTCTTACATAAGAGTGTCAGATCCATGTCCTGCAGACACCAAAGCCAGATGAACATGCGCCTGTTGCGCCTAAGGTTGACAGGGATGCTTACAAGAAGCACTCTTAAGATGTCATGGATATCAAGTACCTGATGCTATGTTCAACGAACTATGAGTTGTGGGTATAAGATGATAATATGGATGTGATTGAGATGGTAACACATGAAGAACATGTACCAGGATCAGGCAAGACAAGAGAGATATCATGTCTCTAAAGTGTTGTTCAAATGCAACATGGCAGAAGGAGATCCAGTAGGTCCCCATGTACTCAAACTCATTGGGTATATGGAGAACCTTACTGGATTGGAATTTCCCTTGGGTCAAGAGTTGGCCACATATGTGATTTTGTAGTCACTGCCAGAATCATGCAACCAATTTGTCATGAACTACAACATGAACAATGTTGACAAGTTGTTGTTAGAATTTCTTGGCATGTTAAGAACCATTGAGGAACAAATGAAGAAGGACAAACCCAAATTCATGATGATGATCAGCAAAGGAAAGGGGAAGTCCAAGGGAAAAGGCAAAGCTAAGAATATTTCTGAGGCTAGCTAGAAGATTAAGTCTTATGCACTCAAAGAAAAGGGAGAGGTGACTAAAGTAGGAAATTGTCACCACTATCACCAAGATGGACACTAGAAAAAGAATTTCCCCCTTTACAAGGAGGATTTGAGTAAGGAGGGGATAGAGATATCCAATTTAAATATTTACATTATTGAGATAAATATGTCTACTTATTCATCTTGGGTACTAGATAGCAGATGTGGATCACACATGTGTTCCATTATGCAAGATCTGAAAAGAAGTAAGCCTTTAAGAAAGGGCAAGGTTGAACTACATGTTGCAAATAGAGAAAGAGTTAGTGTCACTCTAATTGGAATATATCATTTATCTATGCCCCTTGTAATAAAATTAGAGAACTGCTATTTTGTAGCTTCTATCAATAGTAACATCATTTCTATATCTTGTATGGGCAAGAATGGATTTGAATTTCTTACAAATAATGGAAGATTTTCTATTCATAAAGATGAAATCTTTTATGGAAGTGCCCCAATGTTTTATGGTCTTTATTTCCCAGACCTAGATAAAAATGTTTATAATATTAATACCAAAAGACTAAAACTTGATAACTCAAACAAAATATAACTTTGGCATTGTCATCTAAGGCACATCAATGAGAAGCACATCTCTAGACTCCATAAAGATGGATACTTGGACTCTTTTGACTTCAACTCTATAGAGACATGCAAATCTTGTTTGTTGGTTAATATGACCAAGGCTCCTCTCACTGGTGGTGGTGAGAGAGAATGTGATTTATTGGGACTTGTACATACTGAAGTATGTTGACCATATAAAACAAATGCTAGATGTGGTACCAATACTTCATTATCTTCACTGATGACTTCAGTAGGTTTAGTTATGTTTACTTGATGAAGCATAAGTCAGAAACTCTTGAAAAGTTCAAGGATTTCATGATGAAGTATAGAACCAATTTGGTAAAAGTATTAAGGCACTTCATTCTGATCAAGGAGGAGTACTTAAGCCAGGAGCTTGAGCACCATCTACAAGATCATGGTATTTATCGCAATAGACTCCACCTGGGATACCACAACATAATGGTGTATCAAAAATAAGGAACCACACATTACTAGATACGGTACAATCAATGATCAGTTTTGTTGATCTTCCAACTTCCTTTTGGGGGTATTCTCTTGAAACTACAATGTATACACTAAACTATGTACCATTTCAATTGGTTCAAAAGACACCATATGAGATATGGATTGGGAAGCGTCCCATAATTTCTTTTATGAGGATTTGCAGATGTGAAGCTTATGTCAAGAAAATGCTTCCTGAAATCTTGTCCCTAGATCAAATAAATGTTATTTTGTTGGATATCCCAAAGAAACCAAGGGATACTACTTGTATAATCCATCATACAACAAAGTGTTTGTTGCCAAGAATGCTACATTCCTAAAAAAGGAATTTATTTTCAAAGGAATTAGTGGGAGGAAACTAGAACTCATAGAGGTTCCTGACCAAAAAGAAAACATTGAACCTTTAGAGGTACAAGAGGAACAAGATGAATTGCAAATTGTTTTGCAATCTCAAATTCCTCATGTAACACAGGAACCTTGCATGTCTAGTAGGATACGTTAGGATCTTGAAACATTTGGTCATCTTGTGACTCAAGAAGGTGATGAGTTGGTCACTGATGATGACCCAACAACCTACCAAGAAGTTGTAGAAGGACTAGAGTCTAATAAATGGCTGGAAGGCATGAGATTTGAGATGGAATCCATGTACAATTACAAGGTAATGGACCTTGGTGGATCCACCTAAAGGGGTAAAACCTATAGGGTGCAAGTGGATTTTCAAGAAAAAGATTGACATGGATGGTAACATACAAACTTACAAAGGTTGATTGGTTACAAAGGGTTTCATACAAGTCCAAGGTGTTGACTATGATGTAACCTTTTCTCCAGTTTCCATGGTTAAGTCCGTCAGGATCATGCTTGCCAGGAACAACTTATAATGACTATGAGATCTGGCAGATGGATGTTGAAACCACATTCATTAATGGAAATCTGATTGTGGATGTGTATATGACACAAACTGAGGGTTTTATAAATCCAAAGGGTGCAAATAAAGTCTATACACTACAAATATCAATCTATTGATTGAAGCAAACATCTCAGAGTTGGAATCTTTGATTTTATGAAAGTCAAAGAATTTATCTTTAGTCAAAATGAAGATGAACCATGTGTTTACAAGAAGGTTAGTGGGAGCATGACTGTATTACTCATATTATATGTAGATGACATACTATTGAAGGGGAATGACATCCTTACTTTACAAATAGTAAATACCTAGCTAGGAAATACATTCTCTATGAACGACTTAGGTGAAGCAACCTATATATTTGGAATCAAAATTAATGGAGATAGATCTAGAAGTCTTCTTGGTCTAAGTTAGAGCACATACAATGAAAAAGTGTTGAAGAGGTTCAACATGGAGAACTCAAAGAGAGGAAACATGCCCATGTGACATGGTGTAAGTATATCCAGAGCTCAATGTCCCAATTCTTGTTAATAAAGGGAATACATGAGTAAGATTCCTTATGCATCTACAATTGGATCTATCATGTATGCAATGTTATGTACTTGTTCAGATGTCTCATATGCTTTGAGCATGACAAGAATATATTAGTCAGATCCTCATGAAGACCTCTGGACTATCATAAAAACATCTTAAGTAATTGAGAAGAACTAAGGATCAATTTCTTGTCTACGATAGAGAGGAAGAGTTGGTGGTAAAAGGTTACACTGATATAAGCTTCCAAACTAACAAACATGACTATATATCATAATATGGATTTGTATTTTTCCTCAACAATAGAGGTGTGAGATGGAAGAGTTCCAAGCAAGAGATAGTTGTTGATTCTATAACAAAGGCTGAGTATATTGGTGCCTCAAATGCAACAAAGGAACCTATTTGGATCAAGAATTTCATATTTATACTTGGGGTGGTTACTAGCATCAACAATGCAATAGAGATATATTGTGACAACAATGGAGCCATTAGACAAACTAAGGAAGCTAGATTGCATCAGCTTTCCAAGCACATACTATGGTAGTTCCATCTCATATGAGAGATCATGCAATGAGGAGATGTGAAGATTTTCATAATACCAACCTAAAGAAATGTTGTTGACCCCTTGATGAAAGCACTTTCACAACAACAACATGATTGTAATGTTAGATAACTTGGGATTAAGCTCATTGGTGATTGGATATAAGTGCAAGTGGGAGTATGTTTATATGATGTCGAGAGAATCAATCATATGATGATTGTAATGGCATATCTTGTAAATGATTTCATTAATAATAAAGTCAATCTTCATCAATAAGTTTTCTCAATTATGAGATAATGGTATAGCATCATAGTTGTCTAAAGAATAATGTTACTCAATGACATATGTCTTCAGGTTGAGGACCTAAACAATGAAATCATATGTATGATAAGAGTGCATACATTCTTTTTATGTCCCTAGTCGATTTTTATTGTGGAAGCTCATAGATAACAATAATACATAAGGCTAGAGTGTGCGTTGGTTGATGACAAATTCCATTAGTCATGATATATGATATCAAAACAAGCTCATAGATACTTCTTATAGAACAATGTATCCAATAGACCTAGCATGTGAGTGATACATGGAACTATTGAATGGTAGTCATAATCAAATCCCATAGTGATAGTGGTGATCGTAGTTCTTAGACTTGAAATCACAACACTCATCACATGTTGTTCGTTGTACTTTGACATCATCCAGCATGACCTTGAATAAGGATTGCCAAAAAGGTGATGCTTAGGTACACAGTGACACATGGGGATTGATTGTGAGTGATGTAGATGGGATTTGTCCCTCCTACTAGAGTTCACATCCAATCTACTAAATAAGTGAGACTAAGAAACGTATGAACAAACCCATGTGAATCAATATATGATATGTGAGCTAACATGAATCTCAGTCATTCTGCTCTAGTTCAAGGAACATGAATTGAATGTTGAAGAGGATGAAAATTTTGCGCCTTGAGTTCAATTTGGATATCAGTGACAAAGGAACTAAACAATCACAGTAAAACTAATCACAAATTGTAGGTTGAAGTTGTTCTCCAACTTTCCAATTACTTGTGTAGCAATGATGTGTTTCTAGATACATCTCATTTCTTGTGAAGTCATAAGTTAGTTATGGAGGGGATCTACTAGATATCCCTATATTGGTTTGCACTCAAACAACACCTTAGAGACATTATGCCTTTCTTGCTTTTCATGTTGACTATGCAACTCATAGTTCATACAACCCAACATAAGTTTTTGATATCTACGACATCATTGGAATGCTTCAAGTAAGCATCCATTTCATCCAAGTTCATATCGAGTGGGTTCCACTGGCATTGGTGTTTCAGGGACATAGAGAATGCTTCTCAAAGTCATGACTAGTTATGGAAGTTTATCCAATATAGATTGTCCTTATCAAGGACTGATACCAATGATTGTGTGTTTTCCATTTATATATACAAGAGTGAAATTTAGATTTTGTCAAAACATTTTTATTTAATTTGGTAATATTGATGATATTAACAAGGACCTTAATTGATTCTCCCACTATCTTGTTCAAATTGATAGCCCTGACTACAAATTTGGAAGATTGTAGCGTACAATCTTCTAGTGAGCCAAGATCCATATTTCATCAAATCATGAGTTAGGTTTGTTTGATCACCCACAACTTGACTATTTAGGTAGACAACTGTAACACCCCTGACCTGGGTTATGCTTAACCCTAGATGATTTTACTAATAAGGTTGAGTATATGCTTAATCTTATCTTGTGAAAAGTAATTAGGACTCAAGAGGAACTTATATTTCAATTTTAGTCCTTTTTTAATAATGTTGAAATAATGTTTTACTTGATTTGGACTCAAGTGCAAATTACCCAAGTTGAGGGGTTAAATTGCAAATTGTGAATGACAATATGATCCTTATGTTTAGAAGCATAATGAGAATGAATATGATGCAGAGGTATGGCTTGTGGTAGCCTAAGTACCAAGAAAAAGCTGATAAAGCAATGTTTGTGCATTAAAACCTAGTTTTGATGTAATGTGCAAATTACCCAAAACCTAGGGTTCAATATGCAAATTACCACTTCAATAAGGTCCCTTAAGTTTCTTGGCATCATGTAGAGCAAATAAAATGAGAGGGGCGCCTTAATTGAATTAAGTTGGAGGAGAGAGAATCTTGATATTAAAATAATCAAGATTTAATCCTAATTGAAACCCTAATTCAATTTAGTGCAAAAATAAATAAAATAATTGAAGGGCCTTCAACTAAAATTAAAATGGTTGGATTCATATGTGTGTGGACGTCCTTGAGATTTGCAAGGACCACGAAATATCCTAAGGAGGTGAAAATTCCACTCACCTTATTATAAGAAAAAGAATTTCCACTCAAAAATGGATATTACTATTATAAGGGTTAAGGTGCTTAATTTCTTTCCCCTTAATTCATGGATAATGGAAGGGAGCTCGGTGGGGATAGATATGCCTTTGCATGCAAGAAACCAATGGGGAAGTGGTGGCAACAATTTTGGAATTAAATAATTTTTTATGAAGCATTTTCTCTCTCATTGAATTTTTATAAAAAGACATTTTACAAGCCAAAACAAAGGCTTTTTCGACCCCACTTCCTCCCCTTGCTTGGAAAACGACCAAAGGAGCTTTGTAGGAGCAGGAGTACGACTCCCAACCTGTTGGTAAGCTTCTTGAACTCCTTTCACCTTGAATCCATGGTGAAAATTGAAAATCAATGTATGAATTCTTCATATCTCGATCCCCTCTTCAATTCTAACCATTCCTTTTCACTCAAAGCTTGAGGACGACCATTGGAATAGTGAAAGGAGTTGCATACACCATTGTTGACGTGATCTTGAAGCTTTGGAGCTCAATTGGAGGCGGGTTTTATAACTTGAACCCTTAATATTATTATTGCATTCAATTCCTTATCATTTGTTGATGCTTTCTTCATTTCTGAAATTTATTTTGGTTGAGGGATGCAACCAACATGGAAATCACAACAAAATTTGTGGGTTTGGAGCTTGATGATGATGACATCATCATAAGCACACACCTCCCCAAATATCTAGGGCAAACGGTTTCAATGTTTGAGTCCAAACGGTTTCACCAAACCATTTGGAGGTTTGGGTTCCAAACCGTTTGAGATGGTTGACCGTGTGAAGAAATATGCTGTGGTACTTGGATATTGATTTAATGGTTTCAACTGGTTTGATCTTGAAGGTTTCAATTGAGAATGATTCCTTAAATGCAAACCCTAATCGGCTAAGTGTTGAATTTTCAATTGATTGAGTTAAGGTTTTGGGTTGATTGACCCAAACGGTTTCAAAACCATTTGGGAATCACCCAAACGGTCTCAATACCGTTTGGAGGTCAACCAAGACCGTTTGAAGGTCTAGGGTTAAGTATGGTTGGATATTTGAAGATCCAAAGATACCAAATTGAATTGTAATCAATTGCTGATTTGATAATCAATCCAATGATCCAAACCCTAAGTGGATGTTATGGATTTTGATGATGAGATGGGAAAACGGACTCAAGACCATTTGGAGATCATCCAAATGGTCTCAAGACCATTTGGGGGGGGGGTCATTCAAGACCGTTTGAGGTCAGGTCATATCATATAATGATGATGGTTCATTGATTTCAATTGAATTGGTTCCACAATGTCAACCATTGATGGTTCCTCAGTTTCAAAACCCTAATTGATGGTTCTTGATTATCAACCCTAGTTCAATTGGGTTCAAAACCCTAAATTGAAGGTCTAATTGAATGGTGATTCAGTGGTTCAATTGATGAATACTTTAGTGGTCCAATTGATAGTTGGTTCATGGATTGGAACCTTGAATCAATTAAGTGTTGAAGTCCCTTTTTGGTCCATTCGGTTTTGAGAAGGTTTGGACCAGACAGTCTTAATACCGTTTGAGTCCAAATGGTTTCAAACCGTTTGAAGACTCAAGTCATTCGGTTTCAAGTTGATTGGTCTAAATGGTTTCAAGCACCTACTTTGCTAAATGGTTTTCAAACCGTTTGAACCTAATAGGTCAAGACCATTTGAGGTCTAAGTGAACAAGATCGTTTGAGGTCTAAGTGACCAAGCCCTTTTGAGGTTCAAATTGGTTAAACCATTTGGTCACCTAATATGATCAAAGGTCAATTATCTACTTGATTATTAATGATGTATATCAATGGTGATTATAAAGGTTAACCCCAACTATGTGTACTTAATTAAAGGGTTGACCTAAATCAATCTTGGAGTAGCTAACATCCTAAAGAGGATGAGAGAGAGAGAAAGAATGAGAGAGGTGATTGTTTATATAATAAGCCCTAATTCTCTCATTATGAATAAATGTGTAATCAGAGTTTGATCCATAATAATGAGATCATGAAATCCTCATTGAAAAGATCGATGCACCTTGACCTTAATTTAGTGCAAGGTTACGTGAAACCTTAATTTAGGGCAAAGCTCAGTGAAATCATAATCTAGGGTGATGATGTAACCCTAACTTAGTGTAACAATGTGAGAAACCCTAATATAATGGGAATTGTACATCCTGACCCTAATTTGGGTAATGAGGTATGTGAAACCCTGCTTGGATGTAAATGGTGAACTTAATCCCTAAAAGGGGGTAAAGGTACATGAAACCCTAATAATGGGTAGTTCTACTAATCCTATATGAAGCCCTATCAATGGGTGATGTGTTGTGAAATCCTTATTTCACATAATACTAGGTGAAACCCTGATATAGAAGGATGTTATATTATACTCTAATGGAGAGCAATATTATGTGAAATCCATATGATATATAGAAGATGCTATGTGAACCTCAAATTATAAATATGGAGAATCCTATTCCTAATAATGGAATAGTGATTAATGTATTGACAAATATAACACCTAGAGAGGTTGATGATGGGTATCCTTACATTAGTAGGTTCTAACTCAAGGATGAGTCCATATCATTGGCAATGGTTGTATATTCTAAAGAAGTGATTTATGACCAATACATTGCATGATGAATGTGATGAACTAGTACATAAAGTATTAGGATGGGAAATACCCTATTACAAGTTAATTGGATGAACTCAAGTAAGATAAAGGTGTTGAGGGAAGTGATACATCAAGATATGATAGATATCACATCCAACACCCCAATACTAAAATACTTGATGTGATTTAAATCCAATATAATTGGATAAGTGACATATGAAATGTGTCATGTCAATTATTACATTGAGATGTAATGCACCTTGATGAATGTAGGCTAACATGCCTTATGAAAAGGTTAATCCAAATCAATAGACTATGATACAATCATATTCTGGTAAAGATGAGAGAGAAACTCATACTATGTGTTGATAATACATTCAATGATGACTAATGAGAATAAATAAGTATGTTTGAATACTAATGATATCAATATTGGCTTCTAGCTGTGAGAAGCAATGAAATAGGGTTGATCATTCATAATATGATCTTAAGAACATAAGTGGTTATTTATGGAAAACCCTAATGGAGGGTTCTGATATGAAAGAGAAACCATGAACCCTAAAGGGGGAATAGTGATATTACTTAGTGTTGTATGATACTGATATGAAAGCATTATAATTGTTATCATGAATACTAATCATGCAGGGATGATGAGATGAGGAGTATAGCCAGGTATGGGCTATGATGATTTGTTTATTGAGAATGTTGTATAGGCTTTATAAGCCTTCATATGCTTTGTGTAGTAAGAATCATTGAGCTTTGTGTACTATGTGTAATACATTATGTAGCAAGAATCATGATGTCCTTGGTCAGATGATCTGAAGGTATCAAGTTACCTAAGAAGTGGTAACAAGTATCCTATGATGAGATATGGGTTCAAATACCCAGATGCTATAATCATGATGATGAACTTTTTAAGAAGTGGAAATGTACTTGATGAGTTGAGGGATTAAGATCCCAACACTTTGTGAAAAGAGTATGTCTACAGGCCATGACTCCACAATGACAATGCCAAGCATTAGATATATGATCTAAGCCTGAAGAGAGTTAATGTTGTGGTAATGATTCTGTAGTGAATAAATGTTATACATGTTTTTCTTCATATTCCTCAATGGATAAGTGACATATTGCTCTATCAAGTTATAGCTGCAATGCTTTTAATAAGAATAATGTTCTAATCTGTTAGACATTGAATTAGCTGTTGTCAAACAAATATGATTCCTCTGTTCATATTTATCTTCTTTAGCTGCAATAATAATGTTTCTGGCAGAGAGTTATATCTCTCACTGGGGAAATTTTACAATTGTCTCACCCCTGTGGGAACTACATTTTTAGGTGGACGTGGATGAGGAGGTAGGAATCCTTCAGTAGGAGAAGGACAGCAGCAGGAGCAGTAGGAACAGTAGTGAAGTCTCAGGTGGAGACACTGGTTGTTATGCCTTGTGTAGATGTATATAGAGTCCTATGTGTCATCTATGTACTCTCAGGTCCTCGGAGTAGTAGTTAGTGCTTTTGAGATTTTGGCTCAGTGCCTCGAGATTTTACACTGCTTGTGTTTAGTTTAACAAGAGTAGTTGAGGCTTGTAATTTTTAGAAAGAGATGATGCAGGGCATGTACCTTTAAACCAGAATGTAAATGTGTTACTTTTATTCTCTGTGAGAAAGTTTTCATTTGATGGACCTCTTGGTAAAAAGGTTTTAATTTTTTAGTGATTTTCGGTAATCCGCTTCTTAGTGAACGCTTTCGCATTAGTTAATTATGTTTTTGTGAGTTGTATGTCACAACAACTTTCACCAAATGCATCTACATGCAACTCTTGGATAGATTTTGTGCACAAATCCTTATCACAATCAATCTCCATGCTTCTAGGCACTTAATCTCATTAAGGACACCTAGTTAAGCCTAACCTAAAAGTCAACATGATAGAAGATCTACCCTACTTTGGAAGATCTACATATCTACCATCACACTTTCACGATATAGATGGGGCATCGCCTTTGGCGTAACCTATGCTTATTCGACAAAGCTTTTTATGTATGTTTTTATGGAAAGCATCTTGGGCTTAATATTTATTGAGGGATTTGTATTTATAAATACATATACATATCCAATAATTGCATACGTATAGTATGTATCATATACATGATATATGCACAAACAAAAAAATCCAATTAGAAATATACAAGAAATGGTCATGGCCACACTAATACAATTCTTTCGAGCTACAAAGAATTGCTACCCCCTAAGGTCCACATCATATGTAAAAAATTATACTTGAAGAAATATGTTGTACCAGTTCAGTTGGTCAACTCAACCCTTGAGTCATTCAGTTGGCCTCCTGGTCAGTCAATTGGTCTCTCAGATCAGTTTACTGGCCTTTAGTTCAAGCATCGTCTAGACTCCTCCAGTCGATCAGTTGGGCCACCAGTCAATAGATTGACTCCTATCATTTGGCCTCCTTGTTCCTCCTAATGATCAACTTGATTTCTGAGTGGGTTGACTCATCTAGTACAAAACGCCTTCTTGTTTCCACAAAAGGAAATAAAACTATCCTATTCCTACTTAACTTATTACATTGTAATAGGGAAACCTCTAGTTACATTCGAGGGGAGCATAGGAATGAAGTAATTAATAATTTTATATATAGATAATGAGAGAGAGTCTTGATATGCAAACTGATTTCAAAAATAGGAATGAAAAACATTCAACTATGCACAAGTATTCAGTGTGGTATTGGCCATAACCATGCTTACATCCACCATCAAAACAATTTTAGGGCGACATGTATAAATTGCATATATACATATAATGGGGTCATATGTGATGTTTTGTTGGATATGTACATTAATCATTTAAATATTCACATCTCATGTAATAAATAAATGATAAGACAAAAATATAATCATAATTATCAAATTTCAAAATATAGTAAATTGGCGTGGCTCTGATACCAGAGTAGGGAAATATGGCAACAGAGTTTGTAGGAGAAACAAAAAAATATTCCATATTCCCTTTGACTAGAAGATTTCATCAACTAGTATGGATTAGAAAGGAAGGTTGCAAAGTGTATACCTAGTCCTGGATAAAGTCCAACAACTTATTCTTGCAGCAACATTTTTCTTTCTCAAAAACACCTAGATGGTTATTGGTGGCAACCTCTTAGTCTAGCACCATGAACAATAGTTGACAATGTCCTCCTAGTGGGTGGCAACAACCTTCACACCTCTACTTAATCCACGCAGACTACCAATAACTCCATGTTGTGCTACTTGAGCCAATGGGAAGGAGTTGTCCCCTTCAAAAATCAACGTGCTAGAGTTGATTCTCTTCCCCATGTTGTCTCTTCCTTGCCTTCTCTCCCTTTTACAGGTAAGGCTTGTTGTGTCTCGCTAGTTACTACAACTAGAGAGGATTCACTTTTAAGAGAGTATTGTTGTGTCTTATGAAGCCTTAAATACCCCTCTATTTATAGGAGGACTAGGGTTAGGGTTTCTAGATCAACTAGGAGTCGAAGAGACAAAATTTCATGAATTTTCTAGAAGTTGTGAACCATGAAATGAGTGGTTCACATCTAAAATGATTAGTTCAACACTTGAACCAATAATTTCACTTTATTTCCTATTTTCAATCACATTTGATTTCAATATTCGATTAATCACAACATGACATCAGCATCAATCGTTGATCCAATCATATTGACCATTGAATCAAGTAGTTCATAAACTGAACTGGTCATTTACGACCTAGAACCGGTCAATTTACTAATTGAACATGTAGATCCATGTCCCAATTTAGGAAATATTCAACTAATGTAGTATAAATTGACTTGATACTTGAATCAATTGGTTCAACATTTGAAGTGGTCAGTTCACAGTCCTGTCTAGTCAATATTCAGCCATTGTTGTTTAAATTGAATACCTAAACACTTTGGTAATCAAGTTAAACCATATTCATGAATAATCTCCAATTTAAGGTGCATCCTATGTGTGTGAACCTATAGATTCCAAGTTACGTTGGAAGTGTATGTCCATAACTTATTTATAACATCACAAGCAATGAACAATATCGAGCAGCACATCATTGCTACCAAGTAATTGGAAAGTTTGAGAACATGTTCAATCTACAATCCATGATCAATGTTACTATGGTCATTTAGTTCCTATGTCTTTGATATTCAGATTGAACTCGAGGCATGGAATCATCATCCTCTTCAATATTCAATCCATGTTTCTTAAACTAGACTAGACAGTTGAGATACACGTGAGATCAATATCAATATGGACTCAAATGAGCATGGATATGCATTTCTCAGTCTCGCTTATCAAGTGGCTAGGATATCATCTCTAGTAGGAGACAAATCCCATCTACATCACTCATAGTCATCCCCATGTCTCACAAAGTACCCGAGCACCACCTTTATGACAACCCTTATTCAAGGTCACATTGGATGGTGTCAAAATACATTGAATTACTAGATATGAGTATAGTGACTTCATGTTAAGAACCACAATCACCTCTATAACTATGAGAGCTAATTCTGATTTAATTCCATGGTCTCCATGTATCACTCTCAAGGTGGGTTTGTCTTATACACTATTCCATAACAAGTACCTATGTGCTTGGTTTTATATCACATAACAAGACTAAGAAGATTCTATCATCAACCAACACACATTCTAGTCTTATGTATTATTGGTGTTTATTTTGCTTCCATAGTAAAATTTGACAAGGGACATAATAAGAATGTATGTACTCTTATCATAGATATAATCTCATTGTTCAAGTCCTAAACATGAAGAAATATGTCATTAAGTATCATCATTCTTTGGACATTTATTATGTTACATCATTATCTCATAACTAAATCAAATAGAAAAAATGGAATTGCCTTTTATTATTATTAAATCAACTACATTATGCCACATTACAAGCATCACATGATTGGCTCTCTGGGCATGCATACCAAAAATCACAACATCCATATCTTATCCACCAATACCTTCCACCTGATAAAAAGTTTATTCAAATAAGACAAACTAAACAACATCAAGGCATTAGGGTCACTTATGGATCATTTCTTTGTGAATATTTAGGCATTTATGTTGTCCATAGGTCATGCATCCAACAAATGAGTTAAAACTACCTAGCACAGAATTTTAGGTCCTTGTGTTACTAACCCAACAATCCTAAGGTCCACATCTGCATCAAAAAGGCATATGGTACAAAGGGTAGGTCAACTAAACCTTCATAAAAAACATATATTCTTGGTCATCAGTACAAACACCAAAACTAGGGTTCATGATATCTATTCCAACTAATTCTATGGTGTCATTACCAATACTTCATTTATCTCCTCATTGTTACTTAGTTCGAGAACACCTCATTAAATTATCTAAAAAACTTTTTCTGTGCATTAAGTATTATAAAGGAAAATAATTTAGTGGCAAAACTTTGTACATATAGTATTACAAATAATTTTGTTATGTGTTTTGTCCTTGTATCTACATCTTGTTTATTATGATGTTTCTACCCCCAAGAAACTTTTGCATACTCTTAAATTGTGTTTACATGCCCTTCCATAGTGTAACTAATGCTTTAACATTAACATATTGTGTTATCAAAATGTTAGTTTCCAAATGAAGATCAGCTGCACTCAATACTCTAAGTTGTGAAATGAAGCATTGATGGGTATTCTTTTATGGAAATGGGTGTTGGATCAATGGGCTTTAGAGGGGGTGAATAGAGCTAAAAACACTTGCACAAAATTCATTAGACCTTCAAGTTACTACAAGATATGGGATTTGCAAATATTGAATTTGTAGTGCAACTAACCGTACATAGAAAGAATGAGAGATATTGAACAATTTCAATGAACAAGCTATGTAGAGTGGTTCAAATCTCCAAACAAGAAGAAAGTCAATCTACTACCTAGAGAGGTCAAGCTCTACAATTTTTCAACCCATGTATACTCATATTCCATTAGAAGACATACAAGATGACTTTCCTTTTCCCTAGACTAGGATACCCAACCTCCTTTTTAAGGACCAAAAGGATCCAATAAACCTTACACAAAGGGTTTACCTATCCTTGAGAAAGAGTCTTCTACCTCCAAGATCTTATCCACTTTTGTAGCTAGCTAGAGACCTTCACCAAGTTGATTAATGTTTCAACAAGTCTTTGGCCTTGAAGATTTACCCCCACTACTTATGAATCTTTTGCCTTTGATTTTTCCTTCCACTTGGAGAAGGTTTAGCACCTTCTTATTCAACATTGAAGAAGCTTTTCACCTTCTCCTTCACTTGGAGAAACGTTCACCAACTTGAACTTGAAGAAAGGGATTGAGAAAAGGGAAGATTTGAGAGCTTTACAAGCATACAATGAGGTAACTCTCACACACAGATCCTATCTCACTCATATGGGCATTTTTATTTGCAAAACAGAGAGAAAAGGGGCTCAAGCAACTGGATGCACTTAACTATATCTAGGAGCTTGAATAGCATGAAAGGAGCAACCATAGAATGAACTCCAAGAGGTCCTATTTATAGTTGGGGGTGTCCACTAGAGACTAGTAGCACTAAGAAACATTTTCTTGCCGTTTGGGGGTGTTACAATGGATATAATTTTGAGTTTTTCAACACTCCAACGATTAGAATCACTTTTCCTACACTTTTTGTACAATACATTCAATTGAGTTTTTAAAAAGGTAACTCGACCAATTGTACTATATGACTAAGCATTTTTGAAGCATCAAGCGAGTTTATCCTTGATGAAACTCGACCTATTGCTTAAATTTAGTTTTCCCCAATGCAGGGATCGGTCGAGTTCAGTATATAGGAAACTCGATCGAACCTGGACATTCTCAAAATGCATCAAGGGGCGAGTTTGTCATAGGAGAAACACGATCAAAAAGCACCCTATAATGAAGTTAGAAAATGTCAGAGTGATTAATCATTCAAATTAATGGCTCCTGATTTTTTCTCATCTTATTTATAGGTCATTACATCAATATAAATGATTACAAAAATCAACCTAAGGGTTTTAGTGTGTTTTCCACAAATGCACATTTGCATTGCTTTTGCCTTGAACTTGATCAAGATAGGGCTTTATTGAATTGATCCTCTTCATGTACATAATGCTTTAAATCAATCTCAAGTAGACATATTAGATACGTATGAATGAAATGGTCAAATCATTATCAAAATATGGACAATATATAACTCTCAGGTCAACATTATTCCCCTTTTTGATAATGAGAAACCATTCCTTAACATATTGAAAAGGATATGAAAATTTAAACATTTACCTTATGAATTGTGAGAGGATACATAGATGAACAATGTTAGTTGATCCCCCTTAATTCATTCTTACTTTTACCTGCATGGTTAGTATTTCCACAAACAACCATAGAACATATAAATACTACATGTTCCTCTAGCAAGTCACATGATATTTCAGATAATGGACTAGAAAAGGATCACATAAGAAATAATTTCACTATGTCTGAGCTAATTTCTCCCCAGTGGTACCTACAATACATGAGGTATTGTGTTCTTCTCCCCCTTTCTCATTTCAAAAAGGTGGGAGGGGGGAGGGGTATAAGATCAATAAAACACAAGTCTTCACCATAGACACAAACTACACGAGCAACCACTAAAGCAAGCACCAAACAAAGACAAAATGGAGAGAAAACAAGCAATGTAGAGTCATAATCAAAATATGAGAGAACATGCCATTAACTTATAACACATAACCAAACAAAGAGTTAAGGTACATAATATTAAGATTACAACACTACATATGTACTTTCTTTTGAAAGCTACAAGCCTACGAGAAATGACGATAGCAGAAAATAGTATTCCTCAGATACAATGCCCAAATGTTCAATGCATAAAAAGTCTATAGAAATATATCTAGATAAGAATGTTAAAGACCAAGAACAAAACATCTAGACTATCTATATCAACTGGGTCATCATCAACATCATCATCCTCAGGCTCTGGCTGGTAATCCTCACCATCATCTGAGGGTGTAGTAGTGGAACAGTTGTGGCCTCACCATCATCACCATCAGAAGATCCATCATCACCAGTATCCTCAGCAACATCACCATCTCCAACTTCTTCCTCAGCTTGTCGGTCAAGCATCTCCTCATCAGCAGGAGGACCAAAAGCATGAGTACTAGGCCATCTGTCATTCTTCTCAGCCCAAGACATGACACATGCATGTAATGCCTTTGCTTATAGAAAGGTGGGAGTAGAAACTCCATTATAATTAGCAAGCAGAGTGGAGTCATGGCCAATAGGAAGAGCTAGAAGCTGAAGATCACTAAAGGTAGGGGCAGGCCCACCATCTGATGCAACATGGGATGCAGTAGAAGCAGCAGGTGGAGGGTTACGGTAGAACTAACAATATGCATAAAAAGCATACTCAACATATGGGTATGCCTGGTAGGGTGGGTTGGGATGGCTACAGGACAAGTTTATATGTGACATGATTTGAACGATGTCCTAGTGGATGTGGTCCTGAACCTAAAGGTTTTTTGCTTGTTGATGTATCATATATTCCATGAGGGCTTCATTGGATACAAATAATGAGACGCGGTCAGAATGGGGTGGTGGTGGTGGAGGAGGGGCCTGGGTGGAGGTAGAGGCACCTGGTGTGGTGGAGGAAGTAGTAAGAAAGGTTTTCTTAGTGGTTGTCTAACTAATGGAAATTGCTTTCCAACTTGGTTTGTAGCCAAGGTCATGGAAGAGAGATTTTTAGCATGGTGGTAAAACACACCACAGATCAGGTTTAGATAAGGGAGATGGGTACCAGTGGTGTTCTTCCCTGAGTTGAAGCAGGTCATATGATAAAGAATATAATGAGCCCACTTGACTGTAAGATTTTTTATTGGACAATACTTGATTGTTGTAGTATTCTCTACAATTTCTTTTTTAATCTTCTTAGGATGGATATTGCAATTGACAACTAAAATAATCATATGTGTCTTCATATCGAGGGAAAAGGAGGGTAAGGTAGACTTCTTCTATATAAGACATCAGGCTTCTTCAAGAACTTATGGATATCGGGAAGGGTAAGAGAGAATTCAAATCTCTTGTATAAACCTTTAGGGTCCAATAGGTTATGGAAATAGGGATAGGAAGCCACCCAAGAATAAATTATGTCAGTACCATAGAAATAGTTATTTAATGAATCCTCAGAGATTGTTATCTTGGTACTAACTATCATTGACGTCAGGATGACCTGGGTATTAGGTGGTGGCACATCACTATTTTTGTTCCACATAAGATTGGCATAAAACTCATGGACAACCTTCATTCTAGACATGGCATTAGTGAAGCACAGAATCTTTGCACACAAAGCACTAATATGATGTGCTTTGAACACCCTACCAACCTCCTTAATCAACTCACTCGTTGCAAAATGAGGTTCAAACAAAGCACAGAAAGGAAAGGGATTCCAAGGAAGGAGTTTGTTGTACCTATTCACAACTTGAGATGAGATGAAGGAGGTGTCATCAAAGGAGACATGGTAAGGAGTAGAGGAGGAAGATGGAGCTTTAGCTTGGGTATATCATTTCCTACGCTTAGAGGCCATCTAGGTCGGATTGAGATGAAAAGACCACCAAACAAGAAGGAAAATGCCACAAGCAGGTCGCCAAACCACTTGGGTCACAGTTGGGAGAGGCAAGGATGGGTGATCAGAGGCTAGGAAGGGTTATGGAGAGGTTTAGATAGCCTAAGGTTGGAGGGCGAGCACTGGAGGTCATCTATCAGTCGAATTTCTCTTATTGAGAGGGAGAAAATTCAGCCAATTTCCCTTTTTAATTTTCATCCATTTGCGTGATCGGTCGAGTTTTGTGTGTAGGAAACTCAACTGAACATGCATTGTAGATCAGACCGCATCCAGTGATTGGTCAAGTTGTATTAGGTCAAACTCGACGATTGGTCAGCCTATTCAAAATATAGAAAATTGAATTCTTTTTTTTTTTGGGTAAGCCAGGAGATCATTTATTCATCCTGCTCTCCTCTTGCAGGGAAAAAAACACCGATTACAAGTAATGCCTACAAAAGTAAATTTGGTAGAAAGTCTACCATTACAGAGAGGAAAAGGAGAGGGAAGACCCACGGGGTCGATAGGAGGACTAGTATAAATATTGTCACCCTGAGCATTTTTAAGGTGGAACTTTGCAAGATTATCTACCAAGTTCGGTGATTTACGATTCACCTTCATAATCGTAGCTTCATTTGCCTTGTCCAGACTTTGTTTAATATCATCCACCCACGGTCTAAAAGTAGGTGTTCTATTGATGGGTTCTTCGATGGCTAGTAAAGCAATTTGACTATCTGATTCAATGATGAAATTGCTTAGTTTATTTTCATTTGCAATCCTACAGGAGAGATGGATTGCTCTCATTTCAACTTCCCCCACCGAATTGGCCTTGATAGTTCTAGCATAGCCTCCAACCCAGGCTCCACGGGCATCAGTGAGCGTCACTGCGATCGCAGCTGTATCTCCTTTAACAGCAGCATCGGTCATGAGGAGAAATTGACCATCCCTGAGGGCTAAAGGGGTAGCTTCATTTTCTTGTTGAAGCAGTTTAGTTCATTCTTTGCTGCTCCATGTAGTACTCATCGTATTCCACATTGAGTTGATTTGTAGAATTTGTCGGCCTGTGGGGGTGCAAATGTCATTGAAAACCTTGGAGTTCCTAGCTTTCCAGATGAACCAGCACGCTATACCAAATTTGCTATGGGTGTCTTCTTTCTACTGTAGAACATACAACATGCAGTTCATGAAATTCCCTCCGGTGTTGGTAAGATCAAAACCTGGGATGTTCAGATGCGTCCAAACATCTTTGGCAAATCTGCAATCTCTCAAGACATGGATGGTCGTTTCATCATCAGTGTTTCACCTTGGACAGGTGGCACAGTCTGTGAAGTTTCTTTGCTTCCTTCTATTGTTTGTCATGATCGCTTCATGGGCCGATAGCCATAGGAATGTTCGGACTTTTGAGGGTGCCTTGATACTCCAGATTGCTTGCCAAATCGGGTTTGAGCTGACAGAATCGTCCCCATGGATAAGTTCGTAGGCTGAGGAAGGGGAATACTTACCCCTAATATCATGTTTCCAACTCCACACGTCATTCTTGTATCTGGCATTTGGTACCGGTATGTGAAGGATTTTTGTTACGCATTCTTGAGGAAGGTAGCATTAAGAAAGTAAGTATCCCAATTTCCCTCAAGGTTGACTAGGCTGGAAACTCTCAAATCCTGCAGATCTTCCTCTACAGATCGGCAGCAAGTATCCTCCAGGTTTGGGAAATCCGGCACCCAATTTTCAGACCATACTTTCATATCTTTGCCATTACTAATGATTTTCACGCAGTTGCTGCTGATGAAATCCTTTCCTGCGTAGAGAGCTCTGCAGAAAGGTGTGGATCGGCACCCTTAGAAAAATTTAATTCTAAGCCTCTAGAGTGCTACATAAATTTATTTCTCTAACTTTACATGCATTTAGAACATTCTTAGGGAAATTCTAGTCATCATTGACTACTATTTTATGAGAAAACATTTATTTGTGAAAAATAGCCAAAAACAAATGAAACAAGGCATTAAAACATGGAAAAATATATCACTTTCAAGTAAAAAATGACCAATTATAAGCAAGAATCATATATCAATGATAACATATAGCTAGATTGTATGTCTATATCTTCAAGAGAAGTTATGAGAAGTTTTGATCTAATAAAAGTAAATTTCTATCTAGCTAGAGATTTAGTAAAAATGTCTGGAAGCTAATTCCCTGTGTCCACATGCATGATATAGATATCCTTCTTGGCAATGAGGTCATGAATAAAGTGATTACAGACCTCTATATGTTTAGCTCTACTATGTAATATAGGATTATAAGAGAGATTAATTGCACTAGTATTGTCACAATAGGTAGGAGAAGTATCAAAATGAATGTTATTCTTCCATAGGACTTGGGCACAACAACTCCCAACTGCAATGTATTCAACCGTGGTAGTTGAAAGAGCCATTATGCTTTGTTTCTTAGAGAACAAAGAAACCAATCATGGTCATAGGAAGAAGCAAGCGCCACTTGTGCTTTTTCTATCTATCAGGCACCCTACATAATCAACATCACTATAGGCAGTAAGAATAAAGTCCCTTAACTTAGGATACTATAGTCAAAAAATTTTATTTTTGGATAGGTACCTCAAAATCTTCTTAACCACTATGAGGTGTGATTTTCTAGCCTCTATTTGGTTCGGGACTGAGTCAGGATTTGGCATTGTCTTTTTGTGCCACATCTGCATAATCCAGTCGGGGTTGAGTTGAATTGGTGTTTGGTTGGCAATGGAATAACGGCCTCCATTTTGGATTTCGTAACCCTAAAAACTGGACTAAGTCAGTCCCGCTATGAGTAGGATTTGGATTTGCAATCCGGTTTACTATTTTTCTCTCCTCCTGTGACCCCGACACCTCTCCCAATAAACTGACACCCCTCTTCACTTCTCTCCCCCTGACTCCTCTCTTCTCTTCTCTCCTCATGACTCCCTCCGTCGATTCTACTGGCACCACCGGCCCATCACCTCCCCCGACACCATCATGGTCTCCCCCGGCGTCACTCTCCACTGTGCCGCATTTGATGGCTCTCTAGTTTCCTTGTAAGCCGTCAGGCTCTTCCTCACAGTTGATGCCTCTGGGAGGAGGCCAGTAGAACTCGTACCACAAAAGGGATCAGTCCTGAAACCCCAAACAGCCTTCTCCCATCTCACACCGTGGAGGCATGATTTGAGACAAACCCATGGAAGACGATTCATCTCTCCCATTGTCACAGTTTCCACATGACTATGCCAGATAATTTATAGCCCTCTCCGTCTACTCATGCACCTCCAACCAGAGTCCAGTGGTCTTTCAAATCTTCTCATCTGCTTGTCAACCAGATCTTTCCCTCTTGCATTTTCTAGTGCTCTTCCAATCTCATTGTCCTACTGCACACCGTTGCCCTCTTCTCTAGTATTGTGTATATTCTAACCACCGATTCTTCTTTTATGCAATCACATGCATATTTATCCCTCTGTCTCTCATCGTGTGCACCACTACTCTATTTGCTCGTTCGGTGATTGATGTTAGTGAAGTTATCACTGAGGGAAAAATGAATTTCTTATTTGTCCTACTAGAGAACGACCTACGACATTCATCCCTGAATTAGACTCCTTCCAATAATGAGTAAGCAGCTATAATTATCCTTGTTGTCCCCTTTTGCAGGTATAGTAAACATCATTCTAAGTAAGGAGTCGACATCTTTGAAGATCACCTCAAATTTTAGGTTGTAGATCGGAGCTGCTAGCAGGTAAGGAATGAAGATATGCTCTCCAAGCATAGAAGGCTATTTGGACGGTGCACGGTAAGCTTACTAGAATTATTGAAAGATAACCGTTCTCATAGATCACTGGGCTGGGAATACCTAATTTTAATTATTCATTGTCACTTGCATAGGGACAGGAATGATCTGGTCAGTTTATGGGGTTGCCACTTGCTGCTTGTAACTAATTGAATGGGTGATGTAGTGAACCTATTTGACGAAATGCCAAGGTCATTCAGGTTATTATTTTATCATGGTCTACAGTTTTAGTACTCATACAATGCATTACTCATTGTTTGTTGTTGACAAGCATGAGTACATGGTTCCATACACAAATACATTGCATTCAAATTTTTCTCAAGCTTGCACAAAATTATTATAATTAAATACACAACATCCTTTGATACTGAGTCCGAAACAGAATAGAAATGAATCATCCCAAGAATTTGTGCAAACTGGATTAATCTAAGGAGGTTGCAGCTCGGTGACTACGGACATGCTTTACTAAATACAACTCAGTTACAAATTATTGGATCGAATATGTATAAATATATACATAAATACAAGATGCTACACAAGACAAGACAGTTGTATATTATTAATTTAAAATAAACATATAAAAAAAGCATACTCATCTTATATCCATACCACTAAACAACAAATAATATCATCCACATTGTGTATGGACAATTTTTTTTCAAAATTTTTACTTGTATTGAAGTGCCATCACACCTTCACATATTGTGTAATTGTTAAGCCATTTCTGTTATAAGAGGACAGAATACACAAATCCTGACTAGGTTGCCAAACAAAATCAGACTGCATCCATATTGATAACCAAACAGAATCAGACTGTAACCAGACTCAAACCAGATCAGCTGACCAGAATCAGACTGGGTTACCAAATAGAATCAGACTGGATCCAGACTACACCAATCTAGATCTACTGACTAACCCCGCCCAGTCCAGTCCAGACTATGGAATCTCTGTCCCAAACCAAACAGGGGCCTAGGACTTTATTGAAATCAAGCACACAAGACAATGCTAAACATTATGTCAGGTCTAGAGGAAGTTAAATATAGTAAGCTTCCAATCATACCTCTATAGAGCTTCTCATCCACTTTTTCACCTGCTTCATCTTTGTCAAGCTTGGTGGTGTTTGACATGGGGGTGTCCATAGGCTTGGTGTTCTCAATCCCAAAGTGCTTAAGTAGTTCACTAGTGTACTTGACTTGCATTGATTAAGTTACCTTCCTTAGTTTGCTTGCTTGAAAGTAAGCTCTCCCATCATGCTCATCTAAAACTCGCATTGCATAAGAGAACTAAACTCCTTGAAAAGATCAAGATTAGTACTACCAAAAATAATATCATCTACATAAATTTGAATGATCAAAAATTGGCTAGAAGCATGTTTTAGAAATAGTGTAGAATCGACTTTGCACATGATATAAGCATTATCTAGCAAAAAGTCCTTTACTTTCTCATACCAAACTCTAGGGGCTTGTTTGAGTCCATAGAGACCTTTTTGTAACAAGTAAACATGGTTAGGCAATTTATCATGTTCAAAGTCGAGATGCCACATATACTTCCTCCTCAATTTTACCATTTACAAAACACTTTTAACATCCATTTTTTCAAGTAAGAAGTTCTTCTAACTATCAAAAGCAAGTAGCATTCTAATAGATTTGAGTTTAGCAATAGGTGCATGAGTTTCAGCAAAATTAATACCTTCATGTCGGTTGTAACCTTGAGATACTAACCTTGCTTTTTTCCTTACCACATTCCCACGTTCATCAAGCTTGTCACGTAGACCCACTAGTGCCAATGATCTCCCTATCATTTGATCTTGGCACTAAGGTCCACGCCTTGTTTTTCTTGAACTACTCTAACTCTTCTTGCATGGCTAGGATCCATTCATCATCTTTGAGAGCTTATTTGACATTCTTTGGCTCAAGTTGAGAGACGAAGGTGTTTTTGTCTTGTTCCTTGTTGTATGCATCCCCCGTCCACACCCTTTCAAATAGATTACCTATAATGAGCTCTTTATGATGATGCTTTGTAAAGCGGGTAGTTGAATCCTTCTTTTCTTCTTCTTTTTCTTCTTCATCAGTTAACACCTCTTTTCCTTTATCAATAATTTTGAGCTATTTCAAGTGAGGAATCACCTCTTCTACAACATCGTCATTAACAATATTCTTGGAAATGGGGTGGTTAGTCTCAACAAATTTAACATAAATAGATTCTTATACTTTAGACAATTCAATGTTAAACACTCTATAAGCCTTGCCAGTAGTGCTATATCCAAGAAAGAAAGCCTTGTACAATTTCACATCAAATTTATCGAGAGAATCCTTGGTGTTCAAAACATAACAAGGACAACTGAAAAGATGAAAGAAATCAATGGAAGGCTTTCTACCACACCATAACTCATAGGGGGTTTTCTTCAAAGATGGATGTGTGAAAACCCGATTTTGTACAAAACAAATGCTAACAGCTTCAGTCCAAAACTTCTTTAGAGTTTCATACTCTATAAGCTTGGTCCTAGCCTTTTCCTGTAGCATCCTATTGTTTCTTCTATAATCTCATTTTTTTGTTGTGTTTGAGGTGAAGAAAAGTTATGTGCATACCCAGATTCCTCACAAAAATGTTCAAACAAGTCATTTTCAAATCCCCCCCTCATCACTATGATAGAGACAATCTGGAAGGAAGCTTCATTTTCAACTCGTCTACAAAAAGATGAGAAAACATCAAGAGTGTCACTTTTTTGAAACAAGGAAAAAGGTGCTAGTATACCAATAAAAGTCATCAACAATCATGAGGCAATACTTGCTACCGCGAAGAGATTGAGTTCTCATTGGTCCCAATAGAACAATATGAAGAAGGTCAAGAGCACTTTTGGTAATAAGGACTCCTTTGTATTTAAAGGAGGATTTGGTTTGGTTTCCTTGGGTACAAGGTTGGCATTCATCATCCTTATCAAAATACAATTTAGGAAGTTCCTTAACCAATTCCTTTTTCCTCAACTTCTTTAATTGATGCATATTTACACGACCAAGCCTACGATGCCACAAAGAAATATCATTCAAATTGACAACAAGGAATCTACCAACAATATAATTAATAGAGTCAAGAACAATAATATGGAGATTACCATAACGAGGCAACGGTAAGTTAGAGGGATAAAGCTCCAACTTCTCTCTAGAATTCCCCATCCCGTTCGTCGTCTTCCTAGGTCAGTCTCGCCCCTCCCCGGCGAGCTCCTGCAGCCGCTTGCTCTATCTTCTTAGCGACGGAGAAGTCCATCCTTCGCTCTCTCGGGAATCCGCTTCTACCAATTCAGGTTCCAAAGCATTTACCCTTATAGGGGCTTTTCTTCCTTCTCTCCCGACGAGTTCCTGCTGCCTCCTACTCCTTCACGACAACAACAGCAAAATCCATCTTCCTCTCTTCGAGTATCAGCTTCTCCCACACCAGGGTCATAAGAGAATCATGTCCCAGGTAACTTTTTCCCCCGTTCTTCTCCTCTTTACAGGTTGTTGGTACCATCTCCTTGATCGGTTTCAGTGCTTGTTAAATATTTGAACATGCAACATCTGGATTAAGTAGCATCAGCGTCTCTTTCCTTCTCAGCCTTAAGCTCCCAGGCTTCACCGTTCAAGTTCCATCACCCCCGACCCTCTCTCTACTCTTGGCGGCGAAACCCCACTCCTTCTTTAGACCCTTTCAAAACCAGTGTGCATTAAATTTTGAGATTATCCACATCTGTTGCATCTCACCTCATGGTTTCCCAAACGGCCCTAGAAGCATGCAAAAAACATCTCATTGATTACCCCTTTCCACCCTTTACATTCTCTCTGTCAGCTACAAACCCTTCCCTAGATTTTGCTGGCTACCAGATCAAATCAGCATTACTTTTGTCCCAGTTATCTGCAATAAAAGCCCCACCAAACGATCGGATTACAACATGAGAACAGGAGGCGTCCTCACCCTCACCTCATGCATAAAAACACCGTGCATGCATAAATCAGGCAAGATATCTACCTTCCACCGTGCTTTGCAAAAGCATAAACCCTCGGTGCCCAGCAACATCACAAAAACCCCAAAATCTCCGAACAACATGAACTCCCGCTTTCCCTTCATCAAAATCCATCTCGCCGACCCTTCTTTCTCATCAAGCATCCCTCTGCCAAGATCCTGGATCTACCACAAATACGACGTTTATCCTGGCATCAGTATGATTAATATCGGGCACCGCTCTTTCCAGGTCCATATTTCATGGTTTACCCCCTCGGAAACAACCTGGGGCAAAAAAAAACCCTCCCTCTACATCTCGGAAGGCTGGAGTGAAATGCGCAAGGAACTGAACCTTCAACCAGAGTGGTCGATGTTCCTTCAACCGTTCCAAGATCGCACCTTCCGTGCGTGGGTTCGGGATTTCAACCACGAAACTCCCCCAGCACTTTCCTACCTCTACAAAAGATATGATCAAGATAGTTCATCATCCTCCAACTCCACGGACCAACTCTTTGTCAGAGCCGAACATCAACCCCCTATGGGAGCAAAATCCTGGCCCATCTCCATCTCTTCAGGGTCAGAGGATGAAGATGACGATGTCACATCTCCCCGGGTCCAACAACATTGTTCCATCGCTGAAAGGTATAAGCTTTTTCCTACTCCATCTTTTAAAGGTAAAAATTACAAACCAAAATTATCGTCCTTATACAAAACCCTCCTTCCCAAATCTCCCCCGTTTGGGGACATCATCCCTAAGGACAATATTCGCCTAAACCTCTATTTTCCCATCCTGGGCCATGCTAAATCTTCCCTTCTCATAAACAACACTCTAGAAAAATCCCCCACCGCCCAAAACTGGACTGCAGTCCCCCCAAAAAGACCTTTTCGAGCCCTTTTCTGCTCTCTCTGCCACAAAATCAACCACTCTTCTTCCAGATGTTACTCTCGATGCTCTTGCTTTGGCTGTGGTCGCCTAGGGCACATAAAAAGGTTCTGTAAGGCCCGTTTTCACCCTAACAGGGACAAATACCAGCCAAAACTCCACTCCTCCTACATGCACTCTCGCTCGACTCATTTCTCTCCTTTCCAAAGAAGTTATGCTGTCCCAAAAAGGCATTCTTCTGACTCCTGGCATAACTCTGCGCCAACCCATCATCATTACCTTTCAAAAAACTCTTTTGCATGTCTCGCAAATCTCCCGCCCGAACATGCAGAAGTAACCATCCCTCGTCGTGCGATCTCAAACATCCAGATCCCTCCTATATCAAAATCCTTTCACTCGCCTAGAAACCTTGCCAAGCACTGCACACAATGAAAAAACCCTCCTCTAAAGACCATGTCTGCAAAAACCCTCAGTGAAAACCATCCTTCCTCCTTACCAACCATGAAGGTTCCTGATCACCTAGAATATGCTATTTCCCTGGATCTCTCTACAAACTCTATGCGCTTACTCAAAGTCTTCTCTCTTAGAAGCATCCTAGTATCAGTAGAAAATAACTTGAACAACAACCCAATCAACGTCCTAGACATCACTAGAGCTTTGGCTCTTCTTCTTCCTGGACATACTATCATCAAACCTAAAATCTTCTCGCCCACCCAGTTTATTTACATTGTCCCTAAAGGAATGAAGATAAACCATATTTTCAACCAAGTTCTCACCATTCCTTGTGGTTCAAGCTTTATCATGGCGAGATTATCTAAATGGTCAGCTGACTCTAGTTCTTTCCCTGCCCCAGCAGGCGGCTCAGACTGGGTAGCCATTTCAAATCTTCCTCCCCATCTGTGGGAGATTGAGATTTTTAGAGGCATTGCTCATTCTATCGGGGCTACGCTCCAATACATTAGCCCAGAAACGCTTCACCCCACTCAATACATCAAAGCTTATTGCCTCTTCTCTATTAAAGCCTCCATCTCCCTACCGCCATCCATCAACATTAGAATTGGTGAATCCATCTATCATCTAAAGCTTGCTGCTGAACACCCTACAATAAACAGCACAGCCTTCTCTGATCTTACCTCTCATCCACCATCCTGGTTTAGCCCAAACAAAGACAAAAACCCTATCTCGCATTCCAGAGCTCCACCTGACAGAAACCACGTCTGGATTAGGAAAACCTCAACCCATACCGATAACTCCTATCACCTCCCAAATAAGAAAAGAACCAGATCTCCAGAGCCCCCTCTCCCTACAATCAATATCAAACCTAGAAGCAACACTCTCCCATCACCTTCTTCTTCGAAGGAAAGTTGGCATTCACCAAACAAAAACAATCAAACAACTTTGTTTCAAGACTCATCTCAGCACAAAAATGAAAACTCTCTGCAGAGTTTGGAATAGGAGAGCCCTCAGCAGAAGCCAAACTCCAGCTACCTTCAAAAGATCCTGCAGCCAAATCATTTCGACTCCAAAGGCTCCAGCATCATAAATAGACCAAATAAAGGTAACTCCCCTCCTTGCTCTTTTAGTTATGTTTCCTCTGCGTCTACTTTTTCTACAACTCCATCTTATAAAAAAAACAAATAAAGATCTCGATACAATAGAAGATCTTGCTTCTTGGTCAAACATAAAAAGTTTCACATATTTTGCAAATAAGATAGGCATTCACATTGAAGAGGATGATGACGCACAAAATGTTCTTCACAACCTTGAATCCTTCATGGGTTGGTCGAAGAGAATGTGTTAATAGGCTAGCACCTTATCTATGTCTTTCTTGTTATTAGCTTTTTATAATTTCCTTCGTCATGAAAATTTCTTCTTGGAATATTTGTGGTGCTGCAAATCTTCAAAGAAGAAAAAAAATACGATCCCACATTTATAAAAATAATATAGACCTCATTTCCATCCAAGAAACTAAAACTTTCCTCACCCCTTTTGCCCTCAAAACTATAGGTGGTAATAGAATCACAAACTGGATTCAACTACCCCCTAAGGGCTTCAAAGGTGGTATCATTGTCGGTTTTAATAACCAGGCTCTTATCATGCAAAACTCTTCTATTCTAAACTTCTCCATAACTATTGATTTTAAAAATCTCTCTGACGGCTATCTTTGGTCTTTCTCTGGTATCTATGGGGAACCAGGGTATGATAAATCCCCATTCCTAGAGGAGCTAAACTACCTCTTCACAAATTATCACCTATCTCCCTGGGTTCTTGGTGGCGATTTTAATCTTATCACCCAGATCTCTGATAGGCACAATTCAAATCCTTCCTCTTCTTCGATGTCAGTAGCTGATAAAAAGTTCAGTCAGATGCTATCAAACCACTCTCTTATTGACCTTGTTCCCTCAAATGATTTATATACGTGGTCAAGAAACCAGTCATTTGCTAGACTTGATCACTTCATTTGTTCAAATCTTTAGGAAGACAAGCATCCACTCTCATCTGTCTATATCTCCCACAGAACTATCTCAGACCACTTTCCCTTAATTCTTGAACTACTTCTTACTCTTGGGGTTCTCGTCCCTTCAAATTTGAAAACAACTGGCTCTCCATGGAAAATTTCTCTAGATCCTGTCTTGAAGCCTAGACGCTTGCCAACCCTCAAACAACAAACATGGGTCTTCACATCCTAAACAATACAAAATATACCAAAAATCACATTAAAAAATGGAAATTTCAAAATCCCTCAACCTTATCTGAAATTCAAAAAAATCTTGAAGACCAGCTTCTCTTTGTTGAAAAAGACCCATCTGCTGATCCAGCTTTGGTCCTATCAATAAAAGTTGACCTTGATCACATAAATAACAGCATTGATACAAGATGGAGACAAAGGTCTAAGATCACATGGGCCAAAGAAGGTGACGAAAATACAAAATACTTCCATAAAATATGTAACCAAAACTTTAGAAATGATGCCATAACACACCTAATGATAAATGGCAGACTCACTTCCCATAAACAATCCATCATAACACATATAAAAAATCATTTCAAAAAATCTTCAATAATAACCACAACCCAATTTGTCTAAATAACCTCCAATGGAATACCATTTGTCAAAATAAAATAAAAAACCCTCAAGATCTCATCAAACCTTTCACCCCTGATGAATTACAAGTTTTTATTTCTGACCTCGGTAAAAATAAATCCCCTGGACCTGATGGTCTAAATGTGGAATTCTATTTGGCTAACTGGAACCATTATAAACACGATTTTCTTGCCTTCCTATCCGCCTTCCACGCCAATTCAAGCCCACAAAACATCATCAAATACATTAATAAAACCTTCATCACCCTGATCAAAAAAAATAGTCAGCCTGAAATTATCTCTCACTTCAGACCTATCAGCCTCATAAACACCTCATACAAAATCATCGCAAAAACTTTAGAAAACAGGATCAAACCTCTCATGGATGACATCATTCCTCTTAACCAATCTGCCTTTCTTAAAAACATAAGCATTCAAGATGCCTTTTAATGGTCAATGAAACAATCCACCATTGCCATAAAAAAATCCCTCTCCTTGCCATCAAACTGGACTTCAAAAAATCTTTTGACTTTATTAACTGGCAATGACTATTGAATACTCTCAAGGGATTTGATTTTCCTGACAGATGGATTTCTTGGATCCATGCATGTATCTCAACAAATCATTTCTCCACCATCATCAATGGTGTTCCTTTTGGCTATTTCCATAATTCTAATGGACTTAGACAAGGGGACCCTCTCTCTCCATACCTCTTTATCATTTTAACCACTATTCTCTCTCGCATGATTCAAATGGGAAATCAAAATGGGCTTATCTCGGCTCCTGATCTCTGCAAGGACAACATCATTCAATTCGCAGATGACGCCATCATCTTCTCCTCTCCAGAAAAATCATCTATTCAAAATATTTTTAGGATCATAGGTTTCTTCTCATATATCTCTGGGCTAAAAGTAAATATACAAAAATCCTCCATCTTTGGGGTAAACATTCTTCAATCCTCTTTGGAGCACCTCAAAGACTTCCTAAAATGCAAGACTGAAGATTTCCTTATCAAATACCTGGGTCTCCCCATCACTCCTTATAACATTACAAGTGCTATTTGGAACCCCATAATCTCAAAAATAAACTCCAAACTCACAAACTGGGAAAACAACTTCCTAAACCTCTCAGGTAGGCTCACCCTTTTAAACAGTGTCATCACACCAATAACAACCCACTTCTTGAGCTGCATTCCCTTACCCTCAAAAACTAAGTCCATTCTAGATAAAATTCGAAGAAATTTCCTTTGGAATAATTTCCACAAACTAGATAAACCAGGGAAACATTACCATCTAGTTAATTGGAAAATGATTTCTGCTCCTCTGGATCAAGGAGGTTGGGGAATAATAAACATTGAAACGCACTCGCTCTGCCTCATTGCCAAAATCATTGACTGTCTAATCTAAAACAAAAAGAAAATCTGGACCAATCTCATCAAATACAAATATTATCAAAACTCACCTCCTTGGCACCAAATCCATCTGAAAACAGCCTCCCCGCTTTGGAAATTCATCAATAAAAATATACAAATGATTTCACAAATCTTAAATACTCCTCCTCATTCACACAAAATTATCTCCTTCTGGTTTGATCCATGGTTCGATAACAACTATGTTTTAAATCTCAAACCATCATGGTCCATTCCAAATAATCTCCTCAACCTAAGGATTGATAAAGCCCTTTCACTAATCACCAGTAACAGATCAAATTCCTTTAAAAGATGTATCCTTTCCCAGGTAAGTCAAAATGAATTCAGACATCTTTCAAGTTCTATGGAAAACAACACCTCAAATATCATCACTTGGAAATGGGGGAAAGATTATTCGGTTAAACTTGCTTACAATTTTCTCTCTTTCAGAGGCATATCCCCTTCATCATCAAAGATTTGGAAACAAAAATGGCCACAAAAATTCAAAACTTTCGTATGGCTTCTTTTACATAACAAACTTCTTTCAGGAGAAAACATCACAAAAAAGGGTTTCATTGGTCTGTTTAGATGTGCCCTCTGTGAAAAAAATAGTGACTCGGTCAGCCACATCTTCTTTAAATGCTCTTTTTCTCGTACTATCTTTTCACATTTCATGAGAAATTACCTTCCAGATCTCCAGGAAGCCACTTTCCCCATCCAAACAACACCTTTAAGACTTTACAGAAATTTCAAAAGCAGTGATCTTTTCACCACAATCTGTCGGAATCTTTGGAAAGAAAGGAACAATAGAACTTTCAACAACAACAAAAATTTGGCAAGAAATGTTATAACTCAAGTAGATGTCGATCTTCATATCCTTACTAAACTGCAGGAAAATTAACAGAAGGGAGATAGGATGAATCAGAGGAAGGAGAATCAAAAGCTGCTTTTCTTTGCGACCTTAAAGCTATGGTGGATGATGAGACTGGCGTCAGCTTAGTACAGCAACAACTGTGACTTATCTTTCTGGTTCAAGGCCATCTCAAATAGCAAAATCTCTAGGATCCAAAACTTTTTAAATTCGCAAGGGGCTTGTTTTAAGGGGTGCCCCCCATGTTAGCAAAACAATGCTCTCATATGCTTATTTTCCTTTTCTGTCTTTTTTTCTTTCCGCTGCCGTTTACAAACATTTTGTAGGTTTTCCACATAAGCAGGTTTTCTCTTGCTTGATGTGATTTTAATATATAACATTACCTTTCCTCAAAAAAATATGGAGATTACCATTTCTATTTCTCTTATATATAACATTGTAGGAGAGGGAATCTAGAAGCAAGCATTCAAGTGAGGTAAAAAGAACAAGATGGCCATTATCACATAATTGACTAAAACTAATTAAATTGTGATGTAGGCCATCCACAAGAAGAACATTTTTGATGCATAGTGAATATCCTACATCACTCTCACCTATCTCTTTACCTTTGTTGTTTTCGCCAAATGTCATTGATCCTCCTTTCTTATTTGTGAATTGGTTGAAGTGTCTAATTTCACCTATCTTATGCTTTGGAGTAACCACTATCAACAATCCATTTTCCTTTTACCAACAATAAAGGAAGATGTTAGTGCCCAATTCAAACCTTGGGATCTAGTATTATCTTGGGGAGCCATTTCATCTCTGGGTTGGTCCCCTCTCTCTATAAGGACAATAAGTAGAGTAATGGTCATCACTCTTGCAATGCACACAAAACATATTCTTAGAGCCGGATGACTATCCATTGAAGACATGAGGTCCCTTTCTCTTTTTCTTACTTTACCCTTGATCTTTCTCTTTGGACCTCCCTCACATCTGAAACCACTTTTACCACTATGTTTGGTAGAGTGATCTAGTACTTCATTGAGGAACTTTTCCCTTTGAGAAATTTCTGCAAGGAAGCTCTAAGGTTGTGATTATCATCACTAAGAGTAGTGACAGTACTAGGTAAACTATCAAGATCATCTTGTATATGAAGTAAGTCGACCTCCAAATATAGGGCTTTAGTATGATAGAAATCTCTCTCAAGAGGAATGCTATCTACCTCATCACTAGGAAATAGAGGTCTAGAAGAAACATCATTAACTTGAGCAAGCAATCAAGAATTTTCAGTTCTAAGCATGATAAGATCATCAAGATAAATCTTATTTTCATCTTTAATAGAATCACAAGCATGTTTAAGATCATCATTTTTAGTTCTAAGTAAAACAAGTTCATTAGGTTTTCCTCCTTAAGACTATTGATGTTCTTAAGGTAGATACCATGCTCTACTTCAAATCCATTGTATTAGAGCTCAAGATCAAGAAACTACCCTTGTAAAGAAACAATACTATCAACATGCTTTTTCTCATTTTGATCAAGGATATTAGGCTTAACATACAGGTAATCAATGATTTTCTCTAACCTCTTCTTCTTAGATTTTCATTTGGAAAGAGAAGAGAGGGACTATTTAATCATATCAATGAGAGTTTCTTTAGATAACTCATGAAAACTTACCTTACCAATGTCTTCACTAGTAGAGGCCATGAGTGCAAGGTGGCATTCTCCCTCATTGGATCTGGAGTCTCTTGAAGATGACTCCTTCCATGTTGCATGGGCTACATCTTTTCTCTTCTTGTCCTTTTGTCCTTCCTCTTATACTTGTCTTTCTTCTTGTAGTCCTACTTCTTCTTGTAGCTGGCCTTGTGGTAGGACTTCTTTGCCTTTGGGCAGTCATTCTTGTAGTGCCCCTTTTGACCACATTCATAGAATCTACGAGTTCAAGAGGAGGAAGACTTTCCCTTGAATTCCTTTCCCTTGGAGTAGTTTTCTTCATGGTCAATAAGGGCTTCATCTTCATTTGAGGAGGGAGGAGAAGATCGGAAAGAAAGTTGTTGTTGGATAATCATTGCCTCCACTTGATCTTTGAAGGCATTGTCTTTGATCTTCTTTGATTCTTTCTCTTCATTCTTTTCATCTTCTTCTTGCTTGTCAAGTCTTGGCTCATGCACTTGAAGGTTGACAATGATCTCTTCAGTGGATATGTCACCAAGGCTTCTAACTTCTTCAATGGAAGTCACCTTGGATTCCCATCTCTTGGGTAGAGACCTTAGAATCTTGGAGTTGATGGTCCCCCTATCCATGGTATGGACCAAAGAAGCAAGTTTGTTATTGATGGTGTTTATCCTTGTGTACATCTCTACCAATTTATCCTTCTTTCCCATCTGGAAGTTGTCAATGAGACCCTTGAGCATGTAGATTGTGGGCTCATTGACTTGCTTTTTGCCTTCATAGGTGATGCACAACTTGTTCCATATCTCATGGGATTTGTCTCAAGTGGAAATTCGGTTAAACTCAGAGGGAGTGAGGGAAGCATGTATGGTGCTTATAGCCTTTACATTGAGTTGTTCCTTCTTGAGTGTAGCTTCATCCCAAGTAGCCACATCTCCCCCCAACTCCTTGTAGGGAATGATGGCTACTTTCCACATGTTATAGCTCATCCCTTGAAGGTAGAATTACATTCTTCTCTTCCAATAGAGGAAGTTTGTGTCATCAAAGATTGTGGGTCTCATGGAGAAACCACCTTCCGAGTTGAGAGACCCAAGTAGGTTGTCTCCCATCTTCTCATATCATAGGATATTTGTTGCAGTAAACCATGGCTCTGATACCACTTGTTGGATCACTGGGATCTAGAGGGGTTGAATAGATCTAAAAAACACTTGAACAAAATTCATTATACCTTCAAGTTACTACAAGATATTGGATTTTAAAATATTTAATTTGTAGTGCAAGTAAGAATACATAGCAAATATGGGAGAGATAGAACAATCACAATGAACAAGCTATGTATAGTGGTACCAATCTCCAAACTAGGAGAAAGTCAGTCTACTACCTAGAGAGGTCAAGCTCTAGGATTTGCAACCTATTTATACTTATATTCCATTATAAGACATAATATGACCTTCCTTTTCCTAGAACAAGGATACCCAACATCCTTTTTAAGGACCAAAAGGAGCCAATAAACCTTACACTAAGGGCTTACCTATCCTCGAGCAAGAGTCTTATACCTCTAAGGACTTACCCACTTTTGTATCTTCCTGAATACTTTTAGCAAGGTGATCTATTGTTGCAACAAGCCTTTAGCCTTGAGGATTTACTCACTCTCCTCGTGGATATTATGCCTTTGCCTTCTCCTTCCACCCGGAGAAGCTTTAACACCTTCTTCTTCAACCTAGAAGAATCTTTGCACCTTCTCCTTCACTTGGAGAAGCTTTCAACAACTTTATCTTGAAGAAATAGATTGGGGAAAGGGAAGCTTTGAGAGCTTTACAAGCATACGATGAAGTAGCTCTCTCACACAGATCCTATCTCACTCATATGGATTTTTTGATTTGCAAAAAAAGAAAGAGAAAGGGGCTCAAGTGGACTGGATGCATACAAACTATAGCTAGGAGCTTGAATAGCATGAAGGAGCAACCTTGGAATCAGCTCCAAGAGGTCCTATTTATAGTTGGGGGTGTCCACTAGAGGCTAGGAACACTAAGGAACATTTTCTAGTCATTTGGGGTGTTGTAACATATATAATTTCGAGTTTTTCAACACTCCAATTGTTATAATCACTTTTTCTACACTTTTGTACAGTACATTCGATCCAGTTTTAATAAAGGTCACTCAACCGATTGCACTATATGACAAAGAATTTGAAGCATTTATCAAGTTTATCCTAGATGAAACTCGGCCGATTTCTTAAATGTATTTTTTCCCGTTGTAGGGATCAGTTGAGTTATGTGTATAGGAAACTCAATCGAACCTGGGGATTCTCAAAACGTATCAAGGGGAATGGTCAATTTTTTCACAGGAGAACTCAGTCAAAAATACTCTAAAATGAATTTTGGAAAATGTCAATAGAGTGAGTAATCATTCAAATTAAGGGCTCCTAATCTTTTTCATCTTAGTTACATGTCATTACATCAATACAAATGATTAAAAAATTCATCTTCAGGGTTTTAGGGTGTTTTCCACAAAAGTTCATTTGCATTGCTTTTGACTTGAACTTGATCAAGCTAGGGCTTGATTGAATTGATCCTTTTCATGTACCTAATGCCAAAAATAAATATCAAGTATACATATTAGACACATATGAATGGAATGGTCAAGTCATTATCAAAATGTGGACAATGTATAACTCTCCAATTAACAATGGGTAGATATCTCTTTTCTTCATGTTTAATATCTTGTTACATATTTAGTTTTGTTATTGCCTTTTTCATATATATTGCTTATTTGAAACTATGTTCCATTATAGAAATGGATGCCCTATCCCACTCACCTTTGTCTAAGTATCCATTAGGAGTGTGGAATTAGGGTAATAAACAATTTTGTTATAGTGTGTCATACATGTCCTACTATATATTGAAGGTGGAAAGAGCTTTTTTGGAAAGAGTTTCTTGAGATGTAACATTCTTATGCCCATATAAATTTTTTTGGAGTTGTACAAGGTTGTGTAGTTGTTCTCCCTATAGGGTGTATTATGATGATAGTTGTACATGACCTACAAAGGATAAAAATTGTGTTGTTGTCTTTGTCTAAACCGTGTTAGCTTAGATGGTCTGCTTGCTCCCAAACTCAAGTGTAATTTTAAGATGCGGTTTATCAACCCATAATGATCGTTTCATGGATCATGTGTCAACCTGAGTCTTCAATTCATCATGAGAGTCTTCACCCAATCATCTTCATCCCCTTACTAGTGTTAAACTACTCTTTGGTGCTTGTCATATCAAGAATCTCTTTCCAAAATTGTCTATAATGGTTCTATCTTATGAGTCTTTTGTGATGTCCTACTGTATATTGAAGGTGGAATGATTGGTCGTTGGACTCGACAGACCAATAGGGAATCTTCCCCTTGTGTAGTAAGAAGTTGAAAAGGGACTAAACATGGTTGTTCACATATGCCATTCATATTTTTTATGTCCCCAACATTCTTGGTAGTGTTCCATAGAAATTGGCCTTTGCGTGGAAGAGGTTTCAAATGCATGATAGAAAAAGGTATCACATCCCTTGCATGGAGAAGGGGACAAAGATCATAATGAACTATGAAAGTTCAACCTTTGTGTGGAAACAGATTGTTCATGTATCAATGCAAATTTTTGGAAATGGATTGTTCATGTATCAATGCAAATTTTTAGATCCAATGATAAGAAGAGAGGAACATGCCCCTAGATTGAGTGATATGGAAGGATTTTTTTAATCTTCTCTATAGATATGCCCAATAGAATTTTTATAAAGTATACATATCATGTTTGTTGATAGATATAAGGTGAAGTTAGGATGGTACCTAGGGATAAGGTGACCCACTTTAGGCTAGAGAATGTGATTGAGGATTGATATGTGAGGTTTCTCTCTCATCAGATGAGATTTTATGAGAGAGACACTCACAAGAAAAAGGGTATACCAAAGGACAAGCTGACCCACTCAAGGTTAGAGACTGTGGCTGGATATGGAAGTGTGAGATCCATCTCCCCTCAAAGGAGACTTTATGAGAGAAATATTGACAAAGTAAAAAGGATATATAGGGATAAGCGTTAGGGACAGATATTGTGGTTGGATGTGGGTGTATGAGATTCCTCTCTTCATAGGGGAGATATTATGAGAGAGATGCTCACAATAAAGGGGTATCCAGGGATAAGGTGACCCACTTAGATCCAGAGACTACAATTGGATACGAGTGTGAAGGCACATTAATGGCCCAATTTTAGGTCACAGTCTAGGATCATATAGAAGTGAGCATGAGAGCACATGGTAATGGACCTTTTTTTAGGTCGTGGTCTAGGATAGTATGGATATGAGCATGAAATGCAGGGTGATGGACCAATTTTAGGTTGTGGTATGGGACCATAGGATGTGAGCATGAAAGCTAGAGTGATGGACCAATTTTTGTTCATAGTCTAGGACCATATAGAAGTGGGTGTGAACCCAGGGTGATGACCCAATAATAGGATGTGGTTTTAGATAGTGGTATTTGGTAGGCAAAGATGGGAGGATCACATGCTACTAGGTGGCATCTCAATCAAACTGGAAAACCCTTTGGATTAAATGGATTTAGTATTCTTGGAGAGTGAGTTGATATTTTATTCAGGATTAGTAGTTATATTCAAGATTCCGGACTGAGTTGCCTTACAATGCAATTCTAGAGATTTGTTTTGAAAGGATCAAGTTGAGTTAGAGGGCCCTTCATAACAACCAAATTTAGGTATTTATGCTAAGTATTTATCTATAGTTGTGTTCCTTCGTATCCTTAAATATGGCCAAAGTAATTCTATATGCTTATCTTTTTGTAACTTATGTCTTTAGAAGATAAAGTTTCTATCCTAGACAACTTTGGGACTTGCAGGCACCAAACTTAAGAAAACATTGATACTTTAGATTTTTCCTTCAAACTCGATCGAGTTCCCTCAAACCCAGTTGAGCTCATCCCCTGACTTTTTGCAGTAGTACACGTCAATGCTCCATCAACTCTTTTTCTTAAGAAGACAACTTTTAATGGTGTATTTCAATGGTTCCTTCAGATGGAACCAACTAAAGAATTCTCCCTAAGGTCTCTCTCCCGATGGTGCCTTTGACGGTTTCTTTCGATGGATGATATTTAGATGGTACATTTTGAAGGTCACAAATAAATTCCAATAGTAAGTCGTAAGGGCACTTCCACAACCACCTTCCAAAGGATTAAACTTGGTTGGGTTCAACCTTTTCCTTTAAGAGACAACTGGAGGTATGCCTTCTAATGGTTTACCTTCTAATCGTTCACCTTTAAAGGCTTATCTTCTGATGGAGCCTTCTGAAGGCACCAACGAATGGCACCTTCTTGTGGTTTGCCTTTTGATGGTTTTCCTTCCGAAGGCTTAACTTCTGATGGTCACTCCAAGCCATCCCCACAAAACAAAGGGTTGAACTCGATTAGGTTCACCCAAACCCTATCAGGATTCATTTCCACTTAACACATGCTTCGCCTACCCCTACAAATACCTGCCCCTTTCTACCTAGCAAGGGGTTCTAAAATTCCTTTTTTCCCACTCCTACAATTCCATTCTTTGGTTCCCAGAGCTCCAAGGCCTGAGATTGTCAAAAAAAATCTCATCCTACACCCATCACATTGGCTTTACTTCATCCACCATCATTTTCCACCGTCTTATACATGCATCCTTGCCATTTCCATCATCATTTTCCCACTTTCCAATCATTTCCAGCCATTTTTTCCATCCTACACACATCTAAGATGTTGTTCAGGGCACAATCAAGGAGAAAGGAGGCCAATGAGTCTAGAATATCAAATAGGACGACCCAAAGGATGAGATCAAGCCCTCACAGAGGCTAAGGAGAGAGAGAGAGAGAGATCACTTCCATGGGCTAAATATCTTCTTCTACCTCTTTCTTCTACTTTTCTCCTTCATTCCTATACAAATAATGTTCTTTCATCTTTGTTTGGTGCCAACTATTCTTGTCCATGGCTAGTTGAGTTGCTTCTTGGATATGTAGCCCATTTTGGGCATGTTTATACCCTTTTACCTTAAGCAAGTAGTTTTATTCCAGATCTAGTGTGTTTTCTATCCTATCTTCTCTTTTTGGTTATGATTGTTGGTTTGGTTGATCTCTTTATTGCTTGAACCTCTTCTTTTACCAAGATCAAGAAATTTTTTATAGAAATGGCTAGAGGGGGTAGTCTAGATTGAAGTCTAAAAGGAGGACATCCAAGGGTTGATCTATCCAGAACACAAGACAGAGAGATCCAACCATGAACCTTGAATCTGTCTGGTTCCTAGTAAATCTGGTTCATCTTTACTTGGTCTGGTTCAAGGATCGTGTTTTGTGTGGTTTATCTAATGTTTCTAACATCTTTGGATATCCTGGACCTGAGAGGTATCTGGAATATTTAGGGTTGCTGATCCGTTATCCTTGAGAGAGGTTTTGAATCATTGATGGGGTTTTAGTCATGCTACACGAGAATGAGTGGGATGACCCCCACAGGGAAAGCTACCATGATGCATACTACATTTAAAAATTAGTTCCTTTCTAGGGTGTTTGAGGGTTGCCTATGCCCAAGAACGGGTCCATAGTCTGCCCAATTTATGGTTACATATCCATGGACTCCTCTTGAATAGTAGGATTCAAAAAACTCTATTTTCTTTACTTTACAGATCATTTTTCTAGACTCGTTCTAGTTCTTTGCATATATCAACTACTAGATTTTCTTAACTAACTAAGAGTGGGATCTAAGATGTCATAAACATCACCATGCCCATGTGTTCGACATCGTATATATACTTCAAGCCCATATTGAGTTGCAGGGGTCTTTGAAGGTTTCAAGTTATAAATTTAAAGTTTGATCCTTATGAATCTACCACTCTTTATATGCCTTCAAGTAAGTATGTTCTTGAGTACACACAGGCATGAGTAGCCAGAAAGAATGATTCAAAGTTAGATGTGATTTGGTCATGAGAGCGCATATCTTACAAGTAAAAATCGGGGAGCCTTTCAGCAGAAGGTTGAAGGTATGGATATTTAGTTCTCTGAAGGTCAAGGTTTTCTGGAGAAGCTTCCCAGAAAGGTTTTGTGTTTTGCAGAATATGAAGATGAATTAGACCCCACTGAAAATGACAAGCTTGGGGTGGCTAGAAGGCCATTAGATGTATCAAAAATCACTTCATGTTCAAAATAGACTGGGGGTTCCAGAACTTCAATGATGACTTTCTAGATCATTTAACCTCAAATTCAGAGATCAAATCATCCATCTCACCATGCATCAATATTTTTGGGCATGTACATCTGAATACTTACATATGGCAGAGTCCAATCTATTCAATATTGGGAAATTTACATCCATAATGCTCAAGATTATTTCACCAGAAGGGCAAGTCTGTCAGGTCATGTGAAAACAACTCACCACCTCATACTTGGTATGTAGATTGCCTATTACTAAACGCGATCACCATTGGAAATACACACGTAACCCAAAACCCAAAACTAAGGATTTTGGATCTGAGTGTGGGGATCGTAGGGAAGAAACCCCCTCTTTCCTACATTTTTCTGTTTCTTAGATTTGCATAATAAAAGTTATTTTCAAAATATTTAGTATCATTTTTATTTTTCCTCTAACTGCTTAGATATAATTTAACTTCTTTATATCATCTAGATATTCTTTATTATACTACATTCATCCATTTCTACCATCTCACCAATACACTTACTTTGATCCAAAGTTTTTGAACAACAATTAACTTAATACATTTTTGAGTAGGGTGAACATCAAGTTTTATTCTTTTCTAATGTCTTAAACCAAACAATTTCATTGTTTACTCAAAAAAATTAGACCCTGAGTGACACCAAATTTGGATGTATGCAACCGAAACCAACTTTGCACCAGATAGAATTCAGCTGCTAGCCATCAAACATGGCCTTACATCTGACAGAATTGAACTTTGAGCCTCCAAACCCGACCTCACATCTGATCCAACTCTTTCACACCTTTTTGTACCCCCTTCTCTCAATATACAGACAAGGAATCCTCTAGTTTTGACCTATTTTGACCGCTTTCCTTGAGTTTTTCATGACATACTTTTCCCATTTTTTTGACTTTTGGACACATGTTAGAGTGTCATGCTTTTTCACCCTAAAGGCAACTCCAAATCTGTATTTTTGAGGGACAAACCCTACCAAGTTCAATTGAACCCGACTGGGTTTGACCATTTATTTTTGTCCATGATTTTCCACATCTTTTTCCTGCCCGGTCAATGATCAATGGTCAAAATTTAGTCAGACTGATGATCGATCAGACTGTCCTTCTAACATGCCAGTCACTGACAGGTGTCAGACTGCAATTGTCAGTCTCTGGCTATTAGACAATTGATTTTTTGACCGAGTATTGACTGTATTCTTTTCACCAAAAATATCGCCAGGTGAACTCACCCAGGTTTGGCCCAACTCAGTTGGGTTTGGCTGGGTTCGGACTCTAGGGTTAGCCTTGCTCCTGTAAATAAGATTGAGATGTGACTGAATATAACACTGAATCAAAACCTCCATCCTTCGCCCTGCTAGTGATCGAGAGCCTTCTTTCCCTTATATAGAGCTCCCTAACCCTCGCCACCCTCCAAATCTCACAACTGGATGGATTTCAATTGCTTCACAATAGCAACCGTACTGCTCCACCACTGCTATGAGCAACACTGATGTCTGACCAAAAACAATGTTGTTCACAACACCCTACAGTCTTCATGGCTGTTTTGCAACAACATCACTTTCCCCACCTACACCAACACCGAAAGATCTGTTGTCGCAGCTGCATTGCTCAAATGCCACTATGAGTAACAACATCCTTGTCTATAGCTAACCCACAAGCGCTAGCTGTTGTGTCTCCTGGCCTCTACTGCAAGCACCAACAACACCATGACTCCAACCATTGTCGCCATAATGCCAGGCCAACCCACAGAAACCAACTATGCTTCACCTCTCTACAGCTCCATAGTGATTCCAACATCTGCAAGCTATTCTTCCCGCAACAACACAATGTTGCAAACTACCATTGCTACCTCTAAACCATTGTGCTAGAAACTCATGAAACCCTACCCCATTGCACCTCGAACTCAACCGAGTTCACTTCAGTTCTATGGGGTCCAACCTTGGCAGGGCCTATATCATCATCATCAACTCGACCATGTTTGACCCAAAGTGATCGAGTTAAATCATGAACCTGGCCAAATCCTATCCATTTTGGTTGATTTCACCTCCAGTATCATGGAAACAATGAAGAGTGGACTCAAAAGACTAAAGAAAATAGTTTCAAGGAAGACGGGAGAAGGGATTTCTTCCTCACCAACAACACATTACAACCAATACCCACCACGCGCCATGTGGACCAGAAACCCAACATATGAGGACGAGACCCCACACTCATCTTCAACATGTTTTGGGTCACACAAATCTAGCCCTGACTACAAGCATGTCTTTGCTATGCCCATAGACACCTATAGTGGAGAGTCAGATGGCAAGGAGGAACTTTCTAGTGAGATGTGGTCCCAATCATGATGCAACTTGGGATTACATACCATGGCAAGACACCATACATACCCATCTAGAGGGGCACAACATTGAGTATCATCGGTGGGGGATCATCACTATGATTCTGTAGAGACTTCATCATCTCTACACCAATCGATTTCATCCCAAGACTCTGCCTCAACCAGCAAGCAAACTTCACCCACACTGATGTTGTCCAAAGAAACCTTCCTTCTCCTCAATTCAATAATAATAGATAGAAATAGTAGTTTGAAGTAATGAGCAAAGATAGGCATAAACTCGTCAGCCCAAAGTATGATGAACTTGTCACCCTCATATAATTTGGCATCCAGGACTAGTTCGACAGGTACCTTGAAACTATCAACCTCAACATCCTTGCATATACACAGTGTGATGCATCTGACAGACTCACCTATGAGTTCTAAGCTCACTCGGACACACACCACATTTCCTCACATTGTCCTTTGCTTCCTTGAGTTGAATTAGGTCTGGAATGTCATTGAGGAACAACTAGATGGTGGCTATCACGATCTGTTGACATATACATGGAGATGTCCACGGGGTAGCTCAAGACTAGGGATAGTAATTTCAACACTCATCACACCTCGAAGATGCTCACTGGGGAAGACATGTACATTGCCAGCTCCACCAAATCCTCACACATCCACAACCCAACACTTCACTGTCTGCACTGAGTGATCGTGAAATACCTCTGGTAGAAGTAGGATAGTCATGGGGCAACATAATGGCCTAACTCTACATTTTGTGTCTTAGGAAATATGGCATCATATATGATAGCAGAAATAAAAATTTTACTCACCATATTTCCCTTAACCAATGGATATGTTAATAATTATGAATTGGGAAGGAGGGTTAGCAAGAAATATACCTAGTCCTGGAGCAAGTCCTGCGTCAACTCTTATAGTGGTGTGCTTCTTGTGCAAGTTGCACATAGACAACTGTCATGGAAGCACCACCATGGATAGAAGGTGGTTTTTGTCCTCCTTGTGGGTGGCAACAACCTCCTAACCTCTATCACAGTCCACACAGACCATCAGGAACTCCTCATTGCACTCTAAGGCCAACGTGAAGGAGCCATCCCTCCGAATGTTAATGTGCTAGTGCTGACTTACTCTCCTTGTTGTCTCCCCCTTGATGTCTCTCCCTTTTGGAGTAAGAGTTGCTTGAGTTCTTTTGGTTACCACAACTAGAGAGGACAACAATTGTTAGAGCATGTTGTTGTATCGCTAAAATCCTAGACTTCCCCCCTTTATATAGGATGTCCAGGGTCAAAGTTTCCAGTTCATCTGGGAGTCCAAGAGATGGAATGTTATGAATTTTCTAGAAGCTACGAATGGTGAACTGATCAGTTCACTATTGAACTATTCAATTCACTAATGAACCGGCCAGGTCACATGTGAACCGGTCAGTTCAACCACTTAATTGTTTGGTTCACTAGCTTTCCTATTTTAAACACATCGGCCTTTTAATATTTGATTAATGCATAACATGACATCAACATCAATTCTTGATCCAATGCCATTGATTAACCAACTGATTAGTTCACAACCTGAACATGTCATTTCATGTCACTAAACCGGACGATTCACTAAGTGAACTGGTCATTTCTGGTTCCAATCAACCAATTGTTGTTTAATTGATTACCTAAACACTTCAGCAATCAAGTCAAACATCATTCATAAATAAATTCAAGTTCCATGTGTATCCTATGCATGTGACCCTATAGGTCCCAAATTATGTTCATGTGGAAAATCTAGAAAGTCTGGGATTTCCTTTAGATCAAAAGTTGACCACATATATGATTCTTCCATCACTTCCTGAATCATATAGCTAGTTTATTGAGTGTTATCACTTGAGTAACTTTGCTAAACTATTTTCTGAGTTGCTTGGCATGTTGATAAATGTTGAAGCACAAATGAAGAAAGACAAACCCATGATGGTGATCAACATAATAGAGGCCAAGGATAAATGCTAGGCCAAGAAGTGTTATGAGAATAAAATGAAATCCAAGTCTTTGACACTTAAAATAAGGAGAGGGGTAAGGAAACCTAGGAAGATAAAGCAAGGGTTAGAGATCTCTACTTCTGGTATATATGTAATTTAGATTAACTTTTATACTTCTTCATCTTAGGTACTAGATATGGGATGTGGATCACACATTTGCTCAAATGTGAAGGATCCAAAAGAAGTAGACCTTATAAGAAGGGTGAGGTTGAACTGAATGTTAATGGAACAAGAGTTTCTTCCAGTGCAATTGGAACCTATGAGTTATCTATACCAAGTGGGCTTGTAATAGAGTTAGAGAGAGATATTATTAACCTACCATTAATGGAACATCACATATGTAACTTGTTTGGATAAGAACAAGTTTGAGTTTCTTATAAAGAATGGTTGATGTTCTATTAGTAAAGATGGTGTATTTTATATTAGTGCCCCTTTGTCTCATGGTTTATACTTGATAGATTAAGAGACAAGTGTGTATGACATAAATACCAAAATACTAAAACTCGACAACTCAAACCAAACATACCTTTGGCATTGTCATCTAGGGAACATAAATGAGAAACACATCTCCAGACTCCATAAAGATTGTTATCTAGATTCTTTTGGTTTTGAATCAATAGAAACATGTGAATCTTGTCTCTTACACAAGATGAAAAAGACTCCCTTTACTGGTAACAGTGAGAGGTCAAGTGATCAATTAGGACTCATACATATTGATGTATTTGGCCCTTTTAGAAAAAATGCTAGATTTGGTTATTAGTACTTCATTACCTTTATTGATGACTTCATTTGGTTTAATTATGTTTACTTGATGAAACATACGTTAGAAACCCTGGAAAAGTTCAAGGATTTCATGAATGAAGTACAAAACCAACTTTATAATAGTATTGAGGCACTTCATTCTCATCAAGGTGAAGAATACTTAAGCCAAGGGTTTGAGGACCTTCTGTGAGATTGTGGTACCGTATCACAATGGACTCCACCAGGAACACCACAACATTTGGTGTATTAGAAAGAAGGAATCACACATTGTTAGATATAGTTTGATCAATGATGAGTTTTTATGATCTTCTGAATTCCTTCTTGGGTTATTCTCTACAAATTGCAACATTTACACTTTACTGTGTACCATCTAAATCGGTTGAAAAGACACAATATGAGAAATGGACTAGGAAGTATCCCAAAATGCCTTTTATGCGGATTTGGGGTTGTGAATCTTATGTAAGAAAAATGTTTCCTAAAAAGATTTGACCCAAATTTGATAAGTGTTATCTTTTTGGATATCCCAAAGGAACCATGGGATAGTACTTTTAGACTCCATCTGACAACAAAGTATTTGTTTCCAGGACTTGTGTATTCCTTGAAAAGGAATTAGTGGGAGAAAAGTAGAACTCAATGATGTTCGATACCAACAAGTAGAAGTATAGGAAGAACAAAGAGACTCACAAACTATTATGGAATCTCAAGTTCCTCAAGTAACAAAAGAACCTCATATACGTAATAGGACACAACTTGAGCCTGAAAGCTTTGGTTATCTTATGACTCAGGATGGCAATGATTTGGTCATAGATGATGATCCAACAACCTACCATGAAGCTATTGGGGGACCAAAGTCTGAGAAATGTCTTGAGGCCATAAGATCTGAGATGGAATTCATGTACACCAACAAGGTATGGACCTTGGTGGGTCCACATGAAGAGGTAAAACCCATAGGGTGCAAGTGGTTGTTCAAGAAGAAGACTGACATGGATGGTAATGTACAAACCTATAAGGGCAGATTGGTTGCCAAAGGTTTGAAACAAGTTCAAGGTGTTGGCAAAGATGAACTTTTTTCACCAGTTGTCATGATTAAGTCCATCAGGATCACGCTTGCCATTGTAGTGTATTATGAGTATGAGATTTGGTAGATGTATGTTAAAACCTCTTTCCTTAATGTGAATCTTATTGAGGATGTGTACATGACACAACATGAGGGTTTTATAAATCCTAAGGAAGCCAAAAAAGTGTGTAAGCTACAAAGGTCAATCTATGGATTAAAGAAAGCATCTCAGAGCTGGAATCTTCAATTTGATGAGAGAGTCAAAGACGGTGGATTTAGTCAAAATAAAGATGAAACTTGTGTGTATAAGATGGTTAGTGGGAGCATAATTGTATTCCTCATATTGTATGTGTATGACATAATAAAAATGGGGAATGAAATTCCTACTTCATAGATGGTAAAGATATGAGTGAGAAGTAACTTATCTATGAAGGATTTAGGAAAAGCATCCTATATCTTAGGAATCAAGATCTACAGAGATATATATAGAAGGCTTCTTAGCATAAGCCAGAGTACATACATTGAAAGAGTTCTAAAGAGGTTCAGCATGAAGGACTCAAAGAGACACAATTTCCCCATGTCTCATGGAATTAGCCTCTCCAAAGTCCAATGTCCTAGTTCTTGTGATGAATGGGACTGCTTGAGTAAGATTCCATATGTTTCTACAATTGGATCTATCATGTATGCAATGTTATGCACTCATCCCAATGTCTCATATGCCTTGAGCATGACGAGTAGATATCAGTCAGATCCTAGTGAGAGTCACCAGATTGTCGTAAGAACATCCTTAAGTACATGAGAAGAACTAAAGATCAGTTTCTTATTTATGATGGTGAGGAAAAGTTGGGTGTAAGGGGTTACACAAATGAAAGATTCCTAACTGAAAAAGATGGTATTGATCACAATCATGATTTATATTTTGCCTCAACAACAAAGTTGTAAGCTGAAATACTTCCAAGAAAGAAACAAATGATGATTATAAAATATAGGTTGATTTTATTTTTGTAATAAAGGAAGCTATCTGGATCAAGAAGTTCATCAGTAAACTTGGGGTGGTTCCAAGCATTACAGATGCAATATAGTTGTATTTTGACAAAATTGAGTTATTGTACAAGCTAAGGAACCCATAATGCATCAGCATTCAAAGCACATACTATGACAGTTCCACCTCATACAATAGATCCTACAATGAGGAGATATGAATATTTGCATAATACCAATTGAAGGCAATGTGGTTGACCCACTGATAAAAGCACTTTCACATTAGAAGCATGATGGACATGTTAGATCACTTGAAATGAGATTCATGAGTGATTGACTCTAAGTGAGAGTGGAAGTCTATTGGTATGTGTGCCCAAAGAGCTAATCGTGTGGTGATTGTAATGTGGCATGATGTTAATCATTTGATAATAATAAAAGGGAAGTCCATTTATTCTATTTTATTCAGTTATGAGATGATGATGTAACATAATAAATGTCTAAAGAATGATGGTAATCGATGACATGTCTTCAGATTTAGACCTAGACAATGAGATTATATGCATGATAAGAGTACATATATTCTTAAAATTTCCCTAGTTGGATGTTACTGTGGAAGTAAAATAGGCAACAGTAATACATAAGACTAGAATGTATGTTGGTTGATGCCATAATCTCATTAGTCATGATATGTGATTTCAAACCAACCACATAGGTACTTGTCAAATAATAGTGTACCGGATAGACCCTCCTTGAGAGTGTTACATTGTGACCATGGAATCGTAGTCAGAATTAGCTCTCATAGTGATAGTGGTGATTGTGGTTCTTGGACTTGAAGTCTCTACACCCATTGCATGTCGTTCAATGTATCTTGACACCATCCAACATGACCTTGAATAAGGGTTGCCATAAAGGTGGTGCTTGACTACATTGTGACACATGTTGATGAGTACAAGTAATGTAGATGGGATTTGTCCTTGCTACCAGAGATGATATCCTAGCCACATGATAAAAGATACTTATAAATGCATGGCCATGCTCATGTGAGTCAATATATGATATTGAGCTCACATGTATCTCAACAATATACTCTAGTTTAAGAAACATGAAGTGAATATTGAAGAGGATGATGATTCCATTCCTTGAGTTCAATCTGGATATCAGAGACAAAGGAACTGAATGGTCATTGTAACACTGATAATGGATTGTAGGTTGAAGTTGTTCTCCAACTTTCCCTTTACTTGGATAGCAATGATGTGTTGCTAGATACTGCTCATTGCTTGTGATGTCATAAATTAGCTATGGAAATTCACTACATATGTAATTTGGGACCCATCAGATCACATGCATTGGATGCACCTAGAATAGGAGTTTACTCATGAATATAGTTTAATTGTATTACTAAAGTATTTAGGTATTCAATTAAAACAATAGTTGTTGAAAACTGACTGACAGGTTGATGAACTGACTGATTTAAGTGTTGAATCGATTGATTCAAGAGTCTAGTCAATTTAAACTACATTGGTTGGATATTTATTGAATTGGGATATGCATCGACCGGTTCAGTTAGTGAACCAATCGGTAAAGGTCTGAAATGACCGGTTCAATTTATGAACCGCCCAGTTTAATGATCAGTATGATTGGATTAAGAATTGATGTTGACGTCATGTTGTGCATTAATCGAATATTGAAAGCCAATGTGATTGAAAATAGGAAAACAAGTGAACTAATTAGTTCAAGTGTTGAACTTATTACTTCACATGTGAACCGATCAGTTCAGGTGTGAATTGGTTGTTTCTTGGGTTGAAACTTCTAGAAAATTCATGAAAATTCATATCTTTGACTCCCAGTTGATATGGAAATACTGACCATGTCCCGTCTATAAATGAAGGGGTAGTTAAGGCTTCTAGAAGGCACAACAACACTCTCTGACAAAGGTTGTCCCCTCTAGTTGTGGTAACTAGAGAGCCCTAGAAAGTCTTACCCATAAAAGGGAGAGGCCGCAAGGGAGAGTCAACACAAGAGAGAGAATCAATGTTAGCACATCAATGTTTGAAGGGACAACTCCATCCTATTGGCTCTAGTAGTGCAAGATAGAATTCTTGGTGGTATATGTGGAGTATATAGAAGCATGGAGGTTGCTTCCAATTTCTAAGAGGACATCGTCAACCTCTGTTCATGGTGCTACACCACGAGACTGTCTTTGAAAATCGTCCAGGTATTGATTGAGAAAGAAACAGATTTCTGCAAGGATAAGTCATTGCACTTGCTCCAAGACTAGGTACATGCCTTGCAGTCTTCCTTCCTAATCCATAGTTATTAATGTGATCCTCTGGTCATAGGGAATATGGCAAGATTTTTTTTATTTTTTGTTACTGACTCTATCTTCATATTTTCCTACAGTGCTCTTAAAGCCACGTCAATTTACTATATTTTGGGATTTAATCAATATGATCATAATTTTGTCTTGTCATTTATTTATGACATGCGATGTGAATATTTAAATGATTAATATACATATCCAATTAAACACCACATATGATCCCAATATATATATGATATATATGTGATTTATACACGTCTCCCTAAAATTGTTTCGATGGTTGATGTAAGTGTGGTTATACACAATACCCCCCTGAATACTTGTGCATGGTTGAATGATTTTTATTCCTATTTCATATTTTGGTTTGTATATCGAGCATGTCTGTCATTATACATATGTAAAAGTATTCATGATTTCCTTCCTATGCTTCCCTCAAATGTATCTCGAGATTTCCCTACTACAACGTAATAAGTTAAATAGGAATAGGATAGTTTCATTTCCTAAAATGGAAACAAGAAGGCATTATGTACTTGACGAATTGATCAACTCAAAAATCAAACCGATCATTTGGAGGACCGATGAGGCTAGATAATCGAGGAGTCGATCGATCGACTGGTGGACCAACCGATCTAAAGGAGTAGAGATGCTACTTGAACAAAAGTCCAGTCAACCGGTTTGAGAGACCAATAAACTAATTAGAAGGCCAACTGATTGACTCAAGGGTTGTTTCAACTTACCGGACTGGTCCAACACAATTTTCTTCAAGTACAGGTTGTTATATATGATGTGGACCTTAGGAGGTAGCAATTATTTGTAGCTCCAAAGAATTGCATAGGTGTGGCCATAACCATTGCTTGTATACTTCTAATTGCATGTTTTTTGTTTGTTGATATAGCATGTATATTATAAGTATGTGGTGATTGGATATGTTATGGATTTATAAATACAAATCCCTCAATAAACATTAAGCCTAAGATGCTTTCCATAAGCAGCACACATGAATATCTTGATCAACTAAGCATATGTTACACCAAAGCATGGTGCATCATCTATCTCGTAAAAGTGTGATGGTAGATATGTATATCTGGTAAAGTAGGTACATATACTATCGTGTTGGCTTTTGGGTCAGGCTTAACTAGTTGGCCTTAATGAGATTAAGTGCCTAGAAGCATGGAGATGGATTGTGACAAAGAGTTGTCCAACCATCTATCCAAGATTTGCATTTTGATGCAACTACAAAAGTTATCTACCTAAATAGTCAAGTTACCGGTGATCATCCAAAGGTCACTCATGATTTGATGAAATATGGATCTTGGCTCACTAGAAGATTGTATGTTGTAATATTTCAGATTGGTACTGAGGGCTATCAATGTGACCAAGATAGTGAGAGTGATAATTAATTAATGGACTAATTAATATCATCATATTATCAAATAAAATGAAAAATGTTTTGATGAAGTATAAAATTTACTCTTGTATATATAAACGGAAGACACATAGTCATTGAGATCAATCATTGAGAAGGACATATAAATGGGATAAACTTCCATAACTGGTTTAGGATATTGAGAAGTGTTCTCTATGTCCCTAAAACACTAGTGCCAATGGAACCCACTCCTTATGCACCTAAGAATGAAATGGATGCTTACTTGAAGCATGTGAATGATGTCGTAGACATCAAAAACCTTATGTTGGGTTGTATGAACTATGAGTTGCTTAAACAACATGAAATGCAAGAAAGTTCCAATGTCTCTAAGGCATTGTTTGAGTGAAAATTGACAGATGGATATCCAGTAGAGCCCCATGTGCTCAATATGATTGGGCATGTGGAACATCTAGAAAGACTAGGATATTACTTAGGTCAAGAATTGGCCACATATATGTTTCTCCAATCACTGCCTGAATCATATAGACAATGTATCGAGTGTTATCACTTGAGTAATTTGCTAAATCGATGTCTGCGTTGCTTGGAATGTTGATAAATGTCAAAGAACAAATGAAGAAGGATAAACCTGTGATGGTGATTAGTGAAATAGAATCCAAGGACAAAGGCAAGGCTAAGAAATGTTATGAGGCTAAGCTGAAGTTCAAGTCTTATACACTCTAAATAAGGGGAGGGGTAAGGAAACCTAGGAAGATAAAGTAAGGGATAGACATCTCAACTTTTGGTATATATGTAATTGAGATTAACTTTGCTACTTATTCATCTTAGGTACTAGATACTAGATATGGATCACACATTTACTCAAATTTGAAGTATCTAAAAGAAGTAGAGCTCTGAAGAAGGGTGAGGTTGAACTGTGTGTTTCTAATAGAGAAAGAGTTGTTTCTAGTGTAGTTGGAATCTATGGGTTATCTCTGCCAAGTGGGATTGTAATAGATTTAGATAACTTCTATTGTCTACCTGCCATTAATAGTAACATCATATATGTATCTTGTTTGGACAAGAATGGATTCGAGTTTCTTATAAAAATGGTCAATGTTCTTTTAGTAAAGATCAGATCTTTTATGGTAGTACCTCAATGTATTATGATCCATACTTGATAGATCTGGAGATAGGCATGTATAACATAAATACAAAAAGGATAAAATTCGATAACTAAAACCAAACATACCTTTGACATTGTTGTCTAGGGAACATAAATGAGAAACTCATCTCCAGACTCCATAAAGATGGTTATGTGGACTCTTTGGACTTTGAATCAATAGAGACATGTGTGTCTTGTTTGTTGGGAAAGATGACAAGAATGCCTTCACTGTTAATAGTTAGAGGGCAAGTGATCTACTAAGACTCATACATACTCATGTATTTGGCCCTTTTAGAACAAATGCTAGAGTTGGCTATCAGTACTTCATTACCTATATTGATGACTTCAATAGGTATGGTTATGTTTACTTGATGAAACATTAGTCAAAAACCCTTAAAAAGTTCTAGGATTTCATGAATGAAGTATATAACCAACTTGGTAAATGTATTAAGGCACTTTATTCCAATCGAGGTGATGAATAATTAAGCCTGGAGTTTGAGGACATTTCGTGAGACTGTGGTATATTATCATAGTGGACTCAACCTAGAATACCACAACATAATTGTGTATGGAAAGAAGGAATCACACATTGCAGATATTGTGTGATCAATGATGAGTTTTGGTGACCTTGTGAATTCCTTCTGGGGTTATTCTCTAGAAACTGAAACATTTACAGTTAATTGTGTACCATCTAAATCTGCTCAAAAGACACCATATGAGATATGGACTGGGAAGCGTCCCAAATGTCTTTTATGAGGATTTGAGGGTGTAAAGCTTATGCGAGGAAAATGTTTCCTAAGAAGTTTGGACCGAAATGTGATAAATGTTATTTTGTTGGATATCCCTAAGGAACCAAGGGATACTAGGTTTACACACCATCTCACAACAAAGTGTTTGTTTCTAGGACTGGTGTATTCCTTGAAAAGAAATTTATTTACAAAGGAATCAGTTGGAGAAAAGAATAACTATAAGAGGTTCAAGACCAACAAGAAAACATTGAACCAATAGAGGTATGGGAGGTATAAGAAGACTCACAAACTATTTTAGAATCTCCTATTCCTCGTGTAACATAAGAGCCTCTTAGTTCTAGAAGGACACTCCTTAACCTAAAAGATTTGGTTATCTTGTGACTCAAGAAGGCGATTAGTTTGTCATAGATGATGAAACAAAAACCTACCTAGAAGATAAAGAGGGATTAGAGTCAGAGAAATGGCTTGAGGCCATGAGATCTGAGATGGAATTTATGTACACCAATAAGTTATGGACCTTGGTTAGTCCACATGATGGGGTAAAACCCATAGTGTGCAAGTGGGTTTTAAAGAAGAAGAACGACATGGATAGTAATGTACAAACAAGTTTAAGGTGTTGACTATGATGAAACTTTTTCACCAGTTTCCATGATTAAGTCCATCAGGATCATGCTTTCCATTGTAGCTTATTATGACTAGGAGATTTGGCAGATGGATGTTAAAACCACTTTCCTTTACATGAATATTTTTTAAGATGTGTACGTAATAGATCCTTAGGGTTTAATAAATCCAAAGTAACGATAAATTCTATAAGATATAAATATCAAACTATGGGTTGAAGCAAGCATCTCAGAGATGGAATCTTCGTCTTCATGAGACAACCAAAGATTTGGATTTAGTCAAAATGAAGATAACCTTATGTGTATGAGAAGGTTAGTGGCAACATAATTGTATTCATCATATTATATGTAAATTACATACTATTGATGGGGAGTGATATCCCTACTTTACCATTATTAAATACTTGGCTTGGAAGTACCTTCTCTATGAAGGATTTAGGTGAAGCATCATATATCTTAGGAATCAAGATCTATAGAGATAGATCTAGAAGGCTTATTGAACTCAGAAAGAGTATATACTCTGAGAATGTATTCAATAGGTTCAACATGTATGACTCAAAGAGATGGAATTTGCCCATGTCTCATGGAATTAGCCTCTCTAAAGCCCAATGTCCTAGTTCTTGTGTAGAATAAGATCGCATGAGTAAGATTCCATATGCATCTATAATTGGATCTATAATGTATGCAATGTTATTTACTCATCGTGATGTCTCATATCCTTGAGCATGACAAGTAGATATCAGTCAGATCCTGGTGACAGTCATTGGACTGCCGTAAAGAACATCCTCATGTCTTGAGAAGAAATAAGGATCAATTTCTTGTTTATGGCAGTGAGGAAGAGTTGGGTGTAAGGTGTTACACTGATGCAAGCTTCCAAATTGAAAAATATGATCATCGATTGCAATTAGGATTTGTGTTTTGCCTCAACAACAAATCTATAAGTTGGAATAATTCCAAGAAAGAAACAATTACTAATTATAAAATAGAGACCGAGTATGTTGTTGTAGAAAAGTAAGTTGTTTGGATCAATAGGTTCCTTAGTGAACTTGGGGTGGTTCCAAGCATTAGTGATGCAATAGAGTTGTATTGTGACAACAATGGAGCTATTGTACAAGCTAAAGAACTTAGATCACATCAGTGTTCCAAGAACATATTGTAATGCTTCCATCTCATACGAGAGCTCATATGGCTAGGAGATGTCAAAATTTGCATAATATTGACTGAGGGCAATGTGGCTGACCCACTGAAAAAAGCACTTCACAATAGAAGCATGATTGACATGTTAGAGCACTTAGAATGAGATTCATGAGTGATTGGCTATAAGTGTAAGTAGGGTGTTGTTGGTATGTATGTCCAAAGAGCCAATCATGTGATGATTGTAATGTGACATGAAGTAATTGATTTGATAATGATAAAGGCAAGTCCATTTATTCTATTTTATTCAGTTATGAGATAATGATGTAACATAATAAATGTCTAAACAATGATGATACTTGAGGACATATGTCTTCAAACTTAGGACATGGAGAATGAAATCATATGTATGATAATAGTGCATACATTCTTGTTATGTCCCTAGTCATATGTTACTATGGAAGCAAAATTGAAAACAATAATGCAAAAGACTAGAATGTTTGTTGGTTGATGATAAAATCTCATTAGTCATGATATGTGATATCAAACAAGCACATTTGTACATGTTAGATAATAGTGTACTAGACAGGCCCTCCTTGAGAGTGATACATGGAGACCATGGAATGATAGTCAGAATCAACTCTCATAGTGATAGTGTTGATTGTGGTTCTTAGAACTGAATCACTACACTCATCGCCTATCATTTAATGTATTCTGACACAATCCAACATGACCTTGAATAACGGTTGCCATAAAGGTGGTGCTAGGGTACATTGTGACACACGGGGATGAATGTGAATGATGTAGATGGGATTTGTCCCTCCTACTAGAGATGATATTGTGGCCACTTGATAAGAGAGATTGAGAAATGCATGGCCATGCTCATGTGAGTCAATATGTGATATTGAACTCAAGTGTGTCTCAACAATTTGCTCTAGTTCAAGAAACATGGATTGAATATTGAAGAGGATGACAATTCCATGCCTCGAATTGAATCTAGATATCTAAGACAAAGGAACTATACAATCACAGTAATAGTGATCACATATTATAGGTTGAAATTGTTCTCCAGCTTTCCAATTACTTGAGTAGAAATGATGTGCTGCTAGATACCACTCATTGTTTGTGATGTCATAAAGTGGTTATGGACATTCACTGGCAACATAACTTGGGACGTGTAGGGAAACACGCATAGCATGCACCTGGAATAGGAGTTTACCCATGAATATTGTTTAACTTAATTACTAAAGTTTTTAGTTATTCAATTTAAACAACAATGGCTGAAAATTGACTGACAAGATTGTGAACCAACTATTTCAAGTGTTGAAGTGGTCGATTCAAGTGTCAAGTCAATTTAAACTACATTGGATGGATACTATTGGGACATGGATTGACATGTTCAGTTAGTGAAATTAACCAATTCAAGGTCTGAAATGACCAGCTCAGTTTATGAATCACCTAGTTGAATGATCAATACAATTAAATCAAGGATTGATGTTGATGTCATGTTGTGCAGTAATTGAATATTGAAAGTCAATGTGATTAAAAATAGGAAAAAAAATGAACTGACCATTTCACGTGTTGAATCGATAGTTTCACATGTGAAACGATCGGTTCAGGTGTGAACCTATTGTTTCATGGTTTGTAACTTCTAGAAAATTCATGAAATTCATCCCCCTCCACTGCTTGTTGATCTGGAAAACATGTCCCTATCCCTCCTATAGATAGAGGGATAGTTAAGGATTTCAGAAGGCACAATAACACTCTCTGTTAAGAGTTTTTCTCTCTAGTTGTGGTAACTAGAGAGTCCTAGCATGTCTTACCCCTAATAGGGAGAGACAACTTAGGAGAGTGAAACAATGCTATCACGTTGATGTTCAAAGTGTAGCTCCTTCTCGTTGGCTCTAGTAGTGCAACGTAGAGTTCATGGTGGTCCGCGTGGACTACATAGAGGAATGAAAGTTGTTGCCACCCACTAGGATTATGTCATCAAATTCCATTTGTGGTTCTACACTAGGAGGCTGCCACCAAAAACTATCCTAGTTATACTTGAGAAAGAAGCATGTTGCTGCAAGGATAAGTCATTGGACTTGCTCCAGGATCAGCTATATGCCTTGCAACCTTCCTTCCTAATCCATAGTTGTTGACGTGATCCACTGGTCAAAGGGAATATGGCAAAGTTTTTTTTCTCACTACCGTCTTTGTCGCCATATTTCCCTATAGTGACTTCAGGAACAAAATCCTTTTAAGGGGTCTTATCCTATTTCCACTATTAGGAGATTAAAATGTTTGGTTCTTTATTTTTGACCCAAAAAAGAAAAAGTATTCCTTAATGAATATTGTTAATGCATATAACATATTATGTGGAAATGTTGTTTATAATTAACATCACAAATCATAATACAATCATAGTAACATAATAACTTAATTATAAGCTACCATGTAAGTAAATTATTAAATATGTCACCTAAGTTTATTTTGCTAACTAAAATGCAAATAATGGATAAATTATGTTTAATAATAGGTATAATGTTCTTTGGAATAACAACTGGTATTTCCATACCAATAAACGTGAATAATGATCCATTATTTAAATAAGTGTTGAATTAGTAGACTTAATATGATAAATAAGAACATTAAAAATATGTGCATAATAATATAAGGAATCTCTTTTGTAAACAAATTGAAGATAATAGTATCAATTAAAGGAATGTTGGTAATAATGATGTAATATTTAGATAAGTACAATGGTAATCAGCCAAAAATCCTAATTGTGTTATATCTCATCAAAGGAAATCCCAAAAGTGGAATATAAGTCTGATCTTTGGGTCCCAATTAACTAGGGTGCCAAGTTTCACATTATTTTAACAATAATAACTTCTTGATTTCATTTTTAAAAGAAAATATAAGATAGATCAAACAATATAAATAAATTATCAAATGACTTCAAAAGTGGAAACAAATATTGTTGCAGGTTTTTGTTATCTTAATTAAGCTGTTGATCAAATTTCACTTAAATTGGAACTTGTGTGATCCCTCGATTTATTTTGGGAAAGAAAAGAGTATATTCATAAATAAATTGATATTTTCTTTAATCGGTTCGATTTCCTATAGTTTCTCAACGTTGGGTGTCACACACCAATTTGTCATGTTTTAAGTTTTGGGGAGATATTCTTGATCATTGATCTGATATCAAATGGCTCAAACCCCGTCTCCTATCTTAAGATTCTTCCCTGACTATTTTTCATTGTACCTGTTCTCTCCCCGATCTTTTCTCGGACGATTTTCCTCTCTACTCTCTCATCTAGGAGTCACTATTTTTTTGCCAACAGTTTCCCATAATGTTTTTGCAATTGTCTAACACAATTTTGGATATATAAGCTTTCCCTACCAGAAACCCCTGATTATGTTTTCCAAGTGGTCACACTCTAGAATCAAGTGATTTCTTCTAGAGTTCTCATATATATTTAGAGTAACCCAACTTGTCTTCATGACTCTTGGGACTTCCATCCTACATAAACTTCTTTGAAAACCTTTTATCTCCTAATCATCTTAGCCTTTTTCCCCTTTGACGTTGGTGTTTTTATTTGTTCGTTCGGACCTTCTCTGTTAAATTGGAAGAGTGGGGACCATCTTGGAGAGGAAGCAAAATGACCTACATTATCCTTGCCCATCATGATGTCATGGTTTCCCCCTCCCTATCCTAGTTTGGTCTAGCTTGTCGCATTACCATGTCAATCGACATGGAGACTCCTGAGACACTAGAAAAAGGGCATTTGTATTTGAGGAGTCCTCTAAAAGATTTTCCATCCTCCATTTTCCTCCAACTAGAAAGAATATAGAATTCTCTATCTTCTCCATGAGGTTTAGTATGTGTGGCATGTTGTCAGTTTCTCCATGGCTTCAGGAAGTTTTTGGTCTCTTTCATTCTGCTTGTTCCAGTGAGGTTTTTCTCTGGTGGCGTGTACAGGTCCAGAGTCCTTGTGTGCTTCTCATCTTGGTAGGGATATTGAGTACCCAACACCTACACTTTTACATAGAGTTTCATTGCGATGAATCAGGAAAATGGAAGAACCTAGGCAGTAAGTTTCCCATCCTACCCTTGCAACTTTTTGCACGTGTCATGCTTGGAAAGGGTATTGTATATATTCTTTTTGTTTGTTTTCCCCTTCCCATGTTGTAATGTGAGTGGGTATCCCCAGATGGATGGTCCAGTTTGGATCAGCCCATTGCGACTCTACTGCCAACTGGGCAAAAAAGGGTTGTCCATGTGGGGATCTTCTGTTGATTTGATTGGTAGTCTTCTGAAATTCACTATAAATCACTCATAGGTCAGAAAAATAGAATCAAATAGATTTTAGAATCTTGTGATTTTTCTCCATCCAATGGTACCCATTTTTTCACCTAATTCCAATCTCATAAATATATGATTTCTATAGATTTATCTAATTGGTTATGTTTTCCAAAATTTATAACTAAAAAATTTTAGTCAAAAAAATAAAGTAAAATATGCCATGAACTTAGAAAAAAAATATAATCTATAAGATGACATGGTTTTTATAACCTAAATCACTAATCATAAAAATTTGGTTTTTGGGGTTCATATGTAAGATGCAAGTGTATCCTAATTTCATATATGCTTTTAATAGGTTGCATAAGGACTGAGTTGGAGTTAGGGTTTTGATCTTGGACATATGTAGACTTTATGTGAGGTATGTTGCGTCCCTATTTGTCTTATTTATAAATCATGCACTTTTTATATCTCTCTTGGTCCTATGGACAAAAATTTGCCTACACAACTTCTATCTCTTCTCAGAATTTATTTCATGTGAAAGATTCAACATTGATTCTGATCTTGTGATCATCTTACTTTGTTGGATATTCTTATTGACTCTAAATTGTACTTTTCTTCATGATGAAATCCTAATTGTGGCTATGAGAAATTGTGTCCAATTTTTTGGTGGATGATTTATATTTTTCATTTATATGTTGGAAACCTTATTAATTCTATTCATAAGACTAAACTTATACTTACCTCTACATTTTGCATACTTTGTGATTCAGTAGAGCTAGAGTTGTGTAAGTACTTTGGTTTTTATGGATTTATGTGGCCTTTATTTTTGGGATGAGGTTATGCGAACCACCCATGTTTTGTTCCCACTTTATATATATTTGGGAGTTTCAGTGTCTTCCTTACTCTATCAGGTTTTAAGGTTGTGTGCTTTAGCCACCATTGGTATTTATATTTCACTAGTGCTATGCTTATATCATATTCATGTAGGTTGATATTGTTGTGATTGGTTTTATGCCCTAAAGTCATTATACGTTCTTTTTTCGTGCAACTATTATATTTTATTAATGGCAAGTGTTCTTCTTTATTATCATTTTAATGCAATTCATATTCTTTTGATACCCACCTGGGTGGTAGTTTTCTCTTCTATGGGAAGCATATTATATTAGATGTTCTTTTTTCATTATATTGTTGAAACTATGATTAACATGCTCATATTGTCTTTTATGTTGATAATTTGCATTTTCATCTTCTCTTTGGGGTATGCTTTCACCCCCTGGTGTAGGACATGGAAGATATGACATGCAGACATGGACCTAGCTTATGGAGAGGACCCTTAATGGGAGATAGACTTGAGATAGTTGGATATCCCTCTACTTAGATCCTGATTTATTTTCTTTCATGTAAGCCCCTTCATGGGAAAATGATTTGTAATCTTACATAAATTGAATATAGTCATGAAAAATTATTTCACTACTATAGTTTGGTCTTTTGTTTACCATCATTTGAGAAATAAATATATATACCATTCCATAATACCTTCCTAGTGTGTTTGGAATAGGTGGTTGGTTCCTCAAATTAAGTAGGGAGTGGATCCCCTCTCGGGTTCCACTCCTTACACCCTTTTTCAACATACCTTGTGCCCTTACCCTAACACTTCAGGAAGGTGGATAGGGATATATAATGGATTTTACAAAATTATGTTCAAGGTTTGTCAAAATAGTATAATCAAACATGAAAGTAGAAATCATAGGAATAATAGTTCAATCAAGTAATTATCTAGACAAGGATTCATACAAGCATGCATACAAACAAGAAAATATCATATTAGGTTCAAGAGATTAAGTGTACCTTGCAAGTACTGAACATATTATGATTCTTGAGAAGATTTTAGAGAAGGTCCAGCCTAAGGGAACCTAAGATATAAAAAGACATAATTTTGGGCCTTAGACCAGTAGAGTCTTGATAAGATAAACATCATGTGTCATGTGGATGTTCCCCTAGGCCTAGGTAACAATTATAGAAAACATGGTTCAGAGTTTCAAAACATGCATGTATTAACTCAACATAGCGCAAGCATCAATAGTAATCCCTAGGCCTAGGTGAACCATCCACATTAAAAGTAATATAAGATAACGATAACTCTAATTTTGATATAGGTCATGCATGATATTTAGATTATTATCATGGTTTTATTTTGCAAGATCATTACTAATCATACTAGATCAATTTTGTTCAATAAGGTCACATTTCCAAGTCATATGATCATGAAAGAGAATAGGATAAATAAAGTGTGGATTTTAGTGCTATAACATGATAGAATTACTGATTTTTAGTCTTAAGATGCATATGTAACATTAGGGCATATTCCTATTAAGGTTAGAGTAAAAACAAGAAGCATATCAATAAAGATCACAGTAGGTGCTACATTCAATCAAGAAGGCATATGAGTGTATTACATGGAATACATTATGACAAGACATATTAGGGACTTAATTGGATGTCATCATAGAGGTTTCAATAGTTAGGGTCACATTTCCATAAATATTTAAAGACTGAATCGTATAAGTACTCAAACAACATACTTTAGGACATAACAAGGTTCAAAAGTTAATCTTTAGGGTCATAAGGGTTACACCAAAGTAAATGGCATAGGGTCTTAGTAAATCATGCTAGAAAACAATATTAGGTTACTGATTTTGAAGTGGGATAATCACCTGATGATTAAAAGAATCAAAGTTCCAAGATTAGATAAGTTTCATCATGTACATACATAATGGGGCACTTATGTAAATAAAGTAAGCAAAAATGCGTTATAGTGACACATTTTGTGATTTAAACTAAGAGGTAGATAAAAATTGTTGATCTTAAGTTTAAGAGTGTTATTTGTAGTAACAATAGTAAATGGAAGGAAGATACATCATTAATAATGTGAAGAGATATAAAAAATATGCCATTTGTGTAATAAAAAGAGATAATAAAGGAATTAGGTCTTAAAACTTGGTTCATTGGAAAGATCTTGTTCCATATATCAAAATTCATATACAATATTGGTCATTTGGCCCAGGGAATTAGGATACATCATTTTTTGAACATTGGCATGAAAACTATATAGAATTCCCCATTAGAAACATAGGCAGAGGAGTGTCGTGTCCCCTTGATTTTAATGGGAGATCGTGGTTGTTGGATCGAAATTCACTGGCTTGGTCTGCTTCACACATCTATGGCTGGAGAAGGGATATGGGAAAGATCAGACCCTTACGATTGGGGTCCACTATGGTCTACTCTGGGATTAACGATTCTAGTTGACCGTACACTTTCCTAACCTGGTGTCTTGGTGCGGAATCACACAAGATGATGGCCTCTCATGAGCATGGGGGACAAAGGACATAAGGCCCAAGGTGGGACGGAAGGGCTTCCCAACCATCTATTCAAATCTACTTGAAGCTCGTGGTTCCACCTACCTCATCTATTACAGTCGGGAGGGACTGAGGGAAGAAACCCCAAAGTGGGACAACAACCCTCCACCATGTATGTTGGCTGGAGGAAGAAGGAGAATGGGGGCGACTTTAATAGTAGAAAAAGAAAGGAAAAAGATAGGTAAATAGAAGAGGGAAGCAAAGAGTTCCCAATTTTGTCCATGATGTTGAAAAGATGGTGTATTGGTGAAGCCAAACTGCTGGTAGGTGACAAAAGATCCATCTCAATAGATCCTTGTAGAAAGGTAGGAGAAGGATCACCAGACATTCGATCAGATAGGTTGGATCTATGGGCTCGGATTGAAGGGTCCACATTAGCCCAACAATGTGCATGCTGGTTGGATGGGGAGAGATCCTAGCAGATAGAAAACGTGCTAGGGACACTCCAACCCATATGGGCCATGTGCCAAGAATTGGGCCCATTAGACACAAAATTCCAATAAAAACATAAATCGACCTATCTCATAACTCCATAACTTGGGCTCTGATGGTTTCATCAAGATGAGTTTTGTACCTTTGGAAAGATAATTAGAAGTTGTACCACCAAGATATATTAAAGAGTATTTGATTTCATTGTTAAAATTAATTTACAAGATGGTGATATGTGAAGGATTTGAAGCTTAAGTCTAAAAGCAAATTGAGTGTCACCACAAGACACATGTATATAAGACGAACATCAAAATACATTCAATTATGAAATTGAATTCAATATTGTGATAAAAGAGTGAAGGTGAAGTGCATAGAACATATGTGAGGAGAGAGAAAGGTCCATGTCATGACACACACAATCACTCCACAGAATAGCTAAGAAAAAGATCAAACAGAAGAATCCAGTGAATAAGCACGAGTCATTGTTTATCAAGGTAGAAAGCCAAAAGCTACATAAGGTCAAAAGACTACAATTCCAATGCAGAAGAAGAGGCCTTCTGTATTCAATCACTTAATGTACTCTCCACCAACACCTTCTAATTATCCTCTACTTCCATGACCATACAAGTACCTACCTCATCCAAGCTTAGTCACAATATTGACAGTTGTAATTTGCTCAGAGATCTGACACGCTATTGATTGCAATATGATAGAAACCATGCAGAGACTAGGAGATCTAGAGGTTGGGATAGATAAAATAAACACCTTCAAAGGTCACCACCAGAAGATCACAATGCTCAATTTCCAAAGCATGACGAAGGGAGCTACATTTCCAGAAGCAACTACTACTCCCATAATTATAAGATAGGATATACAAATGTAGAAACCAAAGAGAAGGTTCACATGATTAGGGGGCTCTCTCAGTAGCATTCTTCCATTGATCAAGCATATTGAGAAAGTTCCAGCCACAAAGGAGCCTCGTAATCCTCTGCTAAAGAGCTACAATCCCAACATTCACTATGACTATCACAACATCTTGGGCACCAAATAGAGGCATGTATAGCCTCAGGCACAACATTAAGACGTAATCCACATAGCTTTGTCCCTAATGGATGACCTTACATAAGTCACCCCATATCCTATTATAGAAGAGCCAGGTATAGTCACATAATCGATTGAATCCCTACTCGACTTAGAACACAACAAGAGCACACCATCTAGTTTAGTCACAAAGTTCATTCGACATCCATTTGATCAAGAGATCTGCCAATGAGCATTGAGACGTGTGACTATCACTAGCCCCAATATTTGCAGATCGTGAAGGATCTATCTATCCATTTGTTCTTTAAAGATCATAGAAAAAAGCAAAATTTAGATAAAAATTCTTAAAATCATCAGATTGAAAAAAGTAAAAATTTCAAAATGAAAAACACTCAAAATATAATTTCAAAATGAGAAATAAAAAATATCAAAATGGAAAAATCATCAAAACATAAAAATCCACTTAATCTACTTAAGTGTCTGAATGTGTCTGAAAGGGATTAAGTGGATTTCAAAATCGACAAATGTGCTCTTCTATGTCTTCTGAAGATGAGAACCCCAGAATTGATTTGGAACACACCCACAAAGTGAGTTATCCTAAAACCAAATATAGGGGTCATTCCCCACATGAAATGTAATGTTTAAATATGACAAGAAACATTCTCAGGGGGCACGACAAAGACAATTGGATTGGATGATAATGATATTTCAATCCCCTGTGAATTTTTTCATGTCTCACTATTTTCCATTATCATGGGGACCACCAAATGGGGAACCTTTGGTAGAAAATTATCATTAATAAGTAATTCAACTTCCCATCATAAGGATTTGAGCGTCAATGTCCACAACATCAAAGAATTAACTAAACATACATCGATCTTGAAGCCCAAAGGCTCCCAAACATGGACATATGCTTGTGGTGAATTGGTTATTAAACATGACATCCAGGACAAGTGGAACATACTGACTCTATTTTGGGAGTCAAATACTGTCAACCTAAGGTTCTAAGCATAATGCCCATGGAATTAAATGCAAAATAATCATATACACCCAAAAATTTGGATATATTCATGTGACAAGTTTCATACACTATGTTGTGTCGAGAATAAATCCCATAGGGGTGTCTCTAACACATGTCATCTTAACCCAACTAGGTAGGGAGTTGTTTATCAAATGCTTGCTACATGGCACAACTTGAGTCATACAAGCATGAAATCAAGAGCTATGGAGCATCAAATCCACCTTAACAAACCTTCCCCTAGTGGTACATCTGGGTATAATCATCCCAAGGGAGGATTAAACCAATTCATAGAAGACTTTGGGTAAGATTAAACATTCTTGGGGTCTTAAATCACCTTAAATCCAATATTAGAAATTGGAAAGTAAGGTGAGAAAGGTAGTTGTCATTTTCCAATAGATATGCAATAACATTTACATGACCACCCCTCACATCTCATGGAATTCTTCATAACAAAAATGGGTTACCACTATCTTGTTAAAGGGGTCTCAGTCTAGATGTTGACATGTGGCCTAATCCTAAAAGAAACAAACAAACAACAACAATAAAGGAAAACCCTCCAATGCAAAAATCCTAATATCTTCTATGGTAAATAGAAACATAAGAATCCACAAAATATGGTATTTTAAAATAAAAATGGAATCATAAATCAACCTTAAAAATGACTTCTTACTGGCTAAAATGATCGCATTAAAGTCAAAAAGGAATTCAAAACTTTTGGGGCAAAATACTACCACCATAATTCCAATCATGATAAGTCCTTGCCTTGACAAACTGCTAAAGAAGGGAAATATCATATGATAGTGTCTCACTTTGCAACAAAATCACATATGATTTCAACATCAAGAAGGTATCCTTCCACAATCATGGTATATCTCCAGTAGAAGTGTTTTTCAGGGAACCATTGGTAGAAGATTTTAGAAATTGAAGACTGGATGAATTAATTAGTACAGAGACAAAGTCTGGCTCAAACTTATATCCAGTAATGCTTGCATATGTCTTCAGAGAAAGGGTTAGACAACGTGCATTATTTACTGAGATACTAAAACATTACATGCACTCTACGAAATACCTACAACCCATGTACGAGGGTTACCTCTTTCAGATGACATGGCCTCACATGGCATGCTCTCTACATAATATATACCAAATCAACAAGGGACATCTGATCTAAAGACCATATAGAAGCATAAAACAACTACAATAACCACATCTCATGTCAGAACAATCCTCTCATAGTAGTGCCAGCATGATATAATATCTACTAACCACAGCCACAGAGAAGCTTCAAGCCTCAACATTCCAATTAAGATGCACTAATGTATATTCACATGCCCACTAGAGACCTATCTGAAACACAGCACCAACGCCACATCACCAAAGCAAACTGAATGATACGTTGGGTCTTGTTCCAGACTGTTACCATCATCAAATTTTCCATAATGACATTTCTTACCTACAAAATAGTTGAAAGTAAGGAATTCAAATGTCTATACAACCTGAATTAAAATTCAAAGATAAAGCATGACCCATAGTCAACAACTATATGATTGGTGGAAGTAAACATTCTTGAGATTTTTCCTCAATTTAAAGTCCTACACTCTATTAGGCATCCACAACTATGACCATTTCTACAGATGATCCTTTCAAGCCTTTTTTGGGTGGACTATGAACTAACTAGACCAACCAGGTTCTTCACATTCCAAAATCCTTTTATGGTCCTTGATCATGAATAAAATTTAACCAAACCCACAATGACATTTCAAGATCCTTTTATGATATTGGATCATGACCTAAAATTGAACCAAACTGACAATCACCTTAGCAAACCTTTTTGGGTCATGAACCATGACTTAAAAATGGACCATTGATGTTCTTTATCTTCCAAATCTCTTTTGGGTCCTTCACTAAGAACTTAAACTAGACCACAAGACTTATCTTGTATATAAGCCTTCCCTTCTAACCAAAAAGCCCTACACTCATGTAGGCACCTACACTTGAGCCCAATTATCAGTAGGCACCCATGTTCTCCAGTCTTATCTAGAATAGGCATTTAATTACTCAAATTCCTATGTTTAGGTAGGCATCTACAAAATATAATCCCTATACCATGTAGGCATCACAAATTAATCTCTTGATCACCCCTAAGGCCTAACTATCATCTAGATCCTAAATCCTAGAATGTGGTACATACAACTCAAAATCAAAAGTTCATGATCTAATTTGACCCTAATACATCCATGATTTCAAGACCTATTTTGAAGAGACATCTCTACTTCTAAATGACCTATCATGAATAGGAATCTTCTCATCTAAAATCCCTATCTTGATTTTGCATCTCCTCTTCTGAAAGCTTTACCCTAAGTAGGTAACTACCTTTGTTAAAGCCATAAATTCCGATAGGAATCGCCTGAAGTCGAGTTCTATATAGGCACTCATAGAAAAGCCCTATAACATGGTAGGAATCCCTTTAAAAGCCCTATGTACATGTTGTCATCTCCTCAAGCCCTATCTTGTGTGGTCATTTCTTCCAATTTAAGCCCTATATTCAAGTAGGCATCTACCCAAGCCCTATACTGAATGGGCATTCTCTCTAATTCAAGCCCTACATTCAGGAAGGTATCTCTACAAGCCCTATTCTGAATGGGCACTTCCTCTAGTCTAATCCCTAGTCTTAGATAAACAACTTTGTTGAAAGCTCTACATTCAGGCAGTCATCTCTACAAACCCTATCAAGAATAGACATTTCCTCCAATCTAAGCCCTACATCCAATAGGCACCTTCTCTCAAGCCCTATACCAAATAGGTATTCCCTCTAGTTTTAACCATGTCTTCTGGAAGGCCCCTAATTGTGATCACTATCATGAATAGGCATCCCTCTTGATTAAAATACATATGTTCATGTAGGTATTCAAACTAAAGCCTAATGTTTAGATAGGTATTCAGACCAAATCTATATACAACGATAGGCACCTATGCAAAAATCCTATCTGGATAAACATACATCGATCGACTCTAACAAACTAATGTGTCTTATCTCGAATAGGACTTCTTCACAAACCAAGTCCTACCCTAAATAGGCATCCACATTCAAGATCTATCCTGAATAGGTGTTTCCTAGAGTTCATGCCCTACATTTAGGTAGGCATATGTCATTTTGAACCATTTGTTACCCAAATCCTCAATCCTAATCACTAGAAAGATAGGTGAGAGGCCCTGATAGGCCATCTATAGAATGGATCACATAATATATGCATGAATAAAACCACAAAAAATAGAAAGGTATAATCAAAGACATCTAAACTAGTACCTGACATAAGATCATAGGTCCCATGTATCAAACCATGTGTATTCCATTTGTGTGTCACTCTATATCATCAAAGTAAGAGCATATTATCATAAGTGTAGAAACATCAATCATTGTTAGAGATTCATCGTGCACATGTTACCTAAGGTCATAAAATAGGTGCACGTCAGCACAATTGTGCTGAGTACATTATAAAAAACATATAAACATGTAGGTCTAAGAGAACATATATTTCTTGGAAAAAGCATGATGTAATAAAAATAAAGGAAATGAAAACATTGAAGACTTTGGTGTCAACATGCAAGCACATTTTATGTTCATTTTCATGTCACCAGCAATATCATAAGGCATTCCTAAAATGATATGCATTAGTGCATGTTATTTTCTATTATTATTGTGATGATTGATGAAAGTAAAGAAATGTTGAATGATAAAATAGAACTTTGGAAAATGCATCAAAATCTAATACATTAATGATCTATAGAATCAAAGTTGAATGTATATATCTCAATTTCACCTAATCTTGAATTGTGAATAGTGGAATAAAGTTGGATGGAATGGATGTACCAATATGTGATAAGTTTCATTACGTAGGCCCTATTATTGAAAGGGAGGGCTAGGTTCAAGATTATATTTTTCATATGATCATAGAAGGATGGTTGAAGTGGTGGATGGCAACTGGAGTACTATGTGACCTAAAGATCCCTCTCAGACTAAATAGCAAGTTTTACATAACAGCTATATAGGAAGCCATGTTATATGGGAGTTTATGTTAGGCAGTGAAGAAACATGGTCTCAACAATATAAATGTGTTTGAAATGTGTATGTTGAGATGGATGTGTAGGAAGATGAGAAAAGATTGTTTGAGGAATCACTATATTAGAAATAAAGTGGGGGTGGTAACCATCAAGGAGAAGTTGTGTGAAGGCCGTTTAAGATGGTATGGACATGTGTAGCATAGACCAACAAAAGCACCTATTCAAAGTAAGGTTATTGAGTCAAGAACAACTAAAAGAAGAAGAGGAAAACCTAAATTCATTTGGGAAGAGATTATAAAGAGAAAATTTGAATTATTACATCTTGATCAGGGTATGACCCATAACATAGCTTATTGGAAAAGAAGGATCCATATAGGTGACCCCAACATGGTTGGGATTGAGGCTTAGATGATGATGATTATGACGATGGTGATGATAATGATAATGAACAATATCATAGGGCCTTTGACCAATTGCTCAAATGAGGGGTTCTGTGGGGACATTTAAGCTAAAGTTAAGTATGTACCCTATTCCAACATGAGGGACTATAAGACTTAAATAGATTTGCGAGGAACCACAAGGCCATCACCAAGAGTTAACCCTTGTATCAACATGGTTAGTCCTATCTTGATAAATCAATTCGGACACCATCCTTGTGTCCATACTGCAAGAAGACAGGAAGGTGTACAAGGTCGTATAGTGGACATCTATTTATGTTTTTCATGTTTGTTCAAGATAGAATATTCAAAACCAAAACATAGTAGTTGTAGGAAACATGTAGCTCAAACAAGTACATAAAGATAAGCATTCATAGTAAAATCCATACATGTAATTTTCAATACCACTACTCTAGACAATAGGAGGATAAAGTGTATCTTGATTTTGAGCATTGATTACATAACTTGATCAGGGATAGATGACATAGAAACCACAAACTTATTGTATTTAAAATTTGGGATGTTACAATTATACTCACCTTATATGAATTTTGTCCTCGAAATTCTACTAGTCTACCACCTAAGGGTTTTTCTTATACCTATTATGCAAAAACTCAACATGTATATCCATAAAATTAAAACTAGGTTTAGAACTAGGTCATACATTTTCTTTTGCCTTCTTCCTCCTCATCATAAACCATTGCAAAGATTCTTTCTTTCCTCTTTTCTCATTGCTCTAGGTTAGGGTTTTTCCCTGCGTCATTCTTTTCTTTGAACTTGGGACATCCCGTCTTCTTATAATTTGGGTCTCCACAATAGTAGCAAACTCCCAGCCCTTGCCTGCATGGTCCATCATGAAGTCTACCACAAGTTCCACAAGGTTCCCTAGCAGGTTGTCCCCTGGTGCTTTCCTCTTATTTTCATTTTGGCTTGTGTACTTGTTCTTGATTCGTGAGGATCCTCCATTCTTCCAGTATCGTCTAGGGTGGTCCTCCAACTCCAGGGAAGACTTGAGTGCCTCGTGCACTGTCCTGATGTCATATCCAATCAGAGCATAGCCCAAATAAGTCTTTAGACCATGCATGAACTTATTTTCCATATGTGTCTCATCTAAGGCTTACCCGTACTTGTATAGCATGCATAACTTCATTGCATATTGGATGATAGTTGATTCATACTACTTTAGGCGGTTGAACTCCAACTCCTTCTTTTCTATCATAGCCTCTAAGATGTAACGGTTCTAGAAGGCATTTGTGAATTCTTCCCAGGTCAACAGCTCAGCATTAGGATCTCGAGCATTCTCTCACCAAGTGCAGGTCGCAATGTTCAACATGTGTGTCCTAAAGTAAACCTTGGAATGCTTAGGGCATCCTAAATCTCAAAAATAATGCTCCACATTGAGAAGTCACTCTTCAGCATGACTGGCTACATCTCTCTCAACTTCTTAAGAGAAGGTCTCTAGCTTTATCTTAAGAAAATATACTAGGGTTAGATCCTGGTTTCATCATTGTTGTGGCCTTCCATGTTGTCTAGTTAGGGCATCAGTAAGAGCCCTAATTAGCACTTCTAGAGGTGCATTAGGATTAGCACCAAGGTTGGCCCCTCTAGAGGCAGCATGGTTGGTCCCCATACTAAAGGAGCTTTCCTCTACATCTACATGCTCATTTCCCTTATCATATTTCTTTTTTGGGGCCATCTACAAAAGGGAACATAAACTATATGAGATTTTGAGAAAATCATGGTGTCCAACTATATTTTTCACTCTGATACCATATTGCAACACCCCAAATTTCCTAAATCATATATGTTATTGAGTGAAAGCTTAATTCACATTGGGATGTCACAAAATGATAATCATTGCATAAAAAAATAATTTCATTCAACTAACTCAGAAAAAATAATTGCAAATCTCATGTCTCAAGTTCCACAACATAAAACTTAAACTTTGAACTAAACTAAACTAGTACATAATCTTCATACAAATTGAAAAACTAAACTAAATGCCATAAGATAGTTGGCACCCCACCAGGGCTAAACTCTTAATTTGCTCTTGAGATGTATGCTCCTTGGTTAAGCTCCCTTATTCTTACTTCCAGTCATGCATTCAGAATGGAAAAGATGTTTGAGTAAGTGACATTGAATGTTTTTGTAACAAAATAATAACTGAGAAATAAGGAAAAAATATGAAACTAACTGAATAGTAAATTTGGATTCCCATAATGTTCTCTTGGTAGTTAATTATAGTGTCCTCTAGTTTTATGAACCAATTGTGCTCATAAGGCTTGTAGGCTCAACTGATGTTCTACTTGAACTCATTATTTGCACCTAAGTGCCATTATTAATGCTCCAATTAAGATCATGATTTGCACATACGAACCATTATGTTCCATTAGAACTCATGATTTGCACATAAGTGACACTGTTCCATTTGAACTCATAAGGCCTGAGGGCTCAACATTAACATGATGAGGATAAAATAATACAACCACTTACATGATTCATCATTAACTTTGAATAAATAACTTGAATTGGTTTTACATAAACATGACATGAATTTTTGAAATAAACTTGAAGCATCATAATCAATTAATAACTACAGTGAACCATTCATGCAAATTAGGATTCAATTTGAAATACATAACTATGCATATAATTCATCCTGGTCATCATAATAAATTATAAGACAATTAAAACCAATACTTACTATCATAGTGCATGGAACCGCTTACCTAGGAGCAAAGAAGATCCTAAGTTAGTATCTTTGATCTTGAGTCAACTCCTATGTTCCTGGAATTAACATGATTCCTATTAATTATCACTTCAATTAGCATCCTAAACCCTAATTGGTCTTTAAGAAAACATGGTCCTACTATACTGAGTTAGGGTTAGTGTTACTGATTAGATCATTCAATTATGAAAATGTGGTCTAAATATCACTAAATTAATTAACTTATTACTCAAAAGTTAGGGTTTTAGGGTTCCCTATGAAAACATAGGAACATAAAGGAAAAACATGGTTTGAAAACCCTAAAAATATATTCCTTATCTAAAATCATTCCCAACGAGTATTTGTACTTATTTTTCTAATTAATAGTTTAATTGGTGTGAATTTCCAAAAATCGACCAATTAGAAATTGTCTACAAGAAATTATTAATTTTAAAAACCCAATGCCTTATCCAGGGGTTGAGGTGCATGGTGAGTTGGGCCAATGGATGAGTGTCGCCTGGACAATGAGAGTCTATAAAACTTGTGCATCAATTTCCAAAACAAAAACAAAGGACAATATGTCTATGGTAGTGTGACGCATTGATTGAAATTGTAAGGGTATATAGGTAGCATTGGCAAGGGGATGGTCTCTTTGCCCATGGTACACTCTATCCTCACTGGAGTTTCTAGATCTGATCATCCCAGAGGAAGGGAGGATACTGGATTGACAAGAAGACCTACATCAAGTTCCTCATGTCCCAGCAAGATGAGGGACCTAAAGATCCAAACTTATGGTGCTCTAGAACCCCATCTCCAGCCAGTGTCATCACTAGAGGAGTCGACAATATGCGGGGAAGAAGAGAATTGTACAGCCATAACCAGGTCCATCAACTAGGTCTGTGAGTCAAAGCTTTGGAGCCCGACGAAGTCATACAAATAAAATTGGAGGGAAAAGGGACCTCAGTTTCTTGGATTTTGTCTAAATCAAAGAAGAATAGTGCAAAGCGTTGAAATTCAAAACGTAGAAGAAAACATCCATCAAAGCTCGGGAAAACAATCCAGGATGAAATGGGACATTGATGGATCCGTTTTCATAGATGGAGGGTTACATAAAAACTAATGCAAAGAGTCACTGGCAAGGTCCTTAACCATGTCTATAGGACACAACAACCCAAGGTAAACTAGGGCATAAATCCTATAGGGAAATAAAGGTGGATGTCCATGGATGCTTACCGAAGTGGAGGTTGCATTGAGGGAGGTGGATGTGTATTTAATGAGGAAGTGATCACCAGAGGAGAAAGATGAGTGGATCAGGAGTGTATATATATATATATATATATATATATATATATATATATATATATATATATATATATATATATATATATATATATATATAATATGTATGTATATATATATATATATATATGTTGGCATGGTATGCCCATAGAGCCAATAATGTGATGATTGACATGGCATATACCTTAAAGGATTTGATTAATACTTATAAAGGAAAGCTTCCAATTCCTTGTATTTCATTTAGTTATGAGATAATGAAGAAACACTATGAATTTGTAAAGAATAATATTACTCAATGACGTATGTCTTCAAGTATTAGCCTTGTGGAAATGAGATCATACAGATGTTAAGAGTACATATACATATTCTCACTATGTCCCTAGTTATTTGTTACTATGAAAGGCGGATAGACACCAGTAACACATAAGACTAGAGTGTGAGTTAGTTGATGACCGAGTCTCACTAAGTCATGATATGGCAATATCAAACCAAGCACACATATACATTTTAGGGAACAGTGTATCAGAAAGACCCACCTTGAGAGTGACACATGGAAACCATCATATGATAAGTCATAGTCAAGTCTCATAGTGAAGGTGGTGATTGTGATTCTTAGACCTAAAATAACTACACTCCTCACGTGTCGTTGGGTATGCTTTGACATCATCAAATGCAGTCCTAAAACATGGGTTGTTATAAAGGTAATTATTGGGTGAATTTGACACATGGGGATAGACTATGAGTGATAGATATGGGATTTGTCCCTCCTACTGGAGTATGATATCCTGACCACTTGATAAGCGAGACTGAGAAACACATGTGGCACATGTGAATCAATATATGATATTGAGGTCACATTTTCTCATACAGTCTGCTCTTAGTTCAAGGAACATATATTGAACATTAAGAGGATGAAGATTCCATGCCTTGGGTTCATCCTGGATATCAGTGAAAAAGGAATTATACAATCACTACAATACCTTACACATATTGTAGGTTGAAGTTTTTATCCAACTTTCCATTCACTTGGGTAGCATTGATGTGATACTTGTCACTGCTCTCTACTTATGATGTCATAAGTTAGTTATGGACAATCACTTTTGACATGATATGGGACCTATAGGGTCACACACATAGGAAGTCATCTAGAATAGGAGTTTAATCATGAATGGTGATTGGATTGATTACTAAAGTATTTGAGTATTCAATTTACACAACAGAATGATAGATTGGCTGATTGAACTAAAATCATTCATGTTCAATCAACTTTTCTCTATTTGGATTATCTATACCATAAAAGTTCAAACATGGGATCACTAAGCTAAAAATAGATAAAGAACAAAAATAGACAATAATGTTCTTCAAGTTTTGGATCTAAATCTATGAAAATCATGGCTAAAAGATATTTTCCACTTACTTTAAGTTCATTCCACCCAAAACATGGCAGTAATAACCTAAAATATTTTTTTAGCAAAAAAAGTGATTTCAAATTCTTATGTCTGAATAAAAATAAACAAAAATTATTTCCTTACATATAAGTCATTTTAGACTAGTGTAGCAAATTTCATCTTAATACATTAAGTTTTGAGCCATTTTCACCCTAAATGGCCAAATCCTCCAATTATACCAAAAGCTGATGAAAATATGAGGTTTCATAACACAAAATTTATGTTCAAGCATGATTTATATTGATATATTTTTATAAAATAAGCATGAAATCCAAATTTCACAATAAAATCCATATTTTACCACAAAACTGACCAAATTCTCTAAAATATGACTAAATTAACATTTAGCTCAAATTTTGTTAATTGTAAATCCACTCATCCTTACTGTAATAAGCAGGTGAAATACCTCCTCCCATGTTCCAAGAAGGTGAATTCCAAAATTTCACAAAAGGTCCCACCAAACTTCTCTAAAGATGAAAATCACCATAAAATCCCTAGCCTGGGATCCTTCCTAAATGAAAGAACGATAAAGAGATAAAATATGGAGAGACTGTGTTTTTTTCTCTACTTTAAGAAATATTTTGGCCACACATATATATCTAAGGAAACTTGGAAGAAAGAAGAAGAAAAACAACAAAATTACTAAATTCAACTTGATTTTGGGGAAGAACTTGAGTTAGATCAACTCTAGGCCAACAACCACCCAAAATCCACCCAATATCACCTCTCTACCTCAAATACACAATTTCATAGAAAAAAATGGGTTTTAAAGTGTTTGATGTCAAGAAATGAAGGTCATTTGAGGTTCTTGAGTATTTTACAAAAAGGGTCCAAAAATGAAGTTTTCATTTACATTTCACTTTTCCAAAACAATAATTTGGCATGTCATGAACATTTGACCTCCAAATTAATAACCGTAAAACTATCTAGATTCCAATTTCATTCCAGAGTTTGTTACTAACCTAATTTCACTTATAAGTATTAAAAAATAATTTATTACATATATTTACCACAATTCCACCATTTAATGACATGTGCAACATAGACCGACAAATGCACCTATTTGAAATAAGGCTATTGAGTCAAGCACGACTAAAAGAAGCAGAGGTAGACCTAAATTGTTATGACCACATCTGAGCTTAATTGGTAAAATAGGGTTTACCTAGATGATTACTTACTTAGTCAGATAAATAATTGCTTAAACATGATTAAGGACAATGTCTCAATTATGATGTGTTAAATCTAATGAGAACTCTAAGCTTGTCTTTATTTTCAATAACTAGGGTTTGATAAGTATAAACCTTAGTTGGATGAAATTAGGGATTTTTCTCAACACACCCGTGATGGGGTAAAACGGATGAGGTGAGAAAAGGACAATAAAATTGGGAATTGGAGTCTTGGTTAGAATGGTCGTGCTGTGTAGCATGGTCATGTAGGGTTGTTGGTGGCACAAGCATTCCTGGCCACACAACCGTTTTGGAAGAATTGAAGTGTTAGAAAACTTTTCTACTTAAATATGATGGAACCTAGGAACCACGACTGTTCTGGGTCCATCTTAGAATGACTGTGGTACCTTGCACGACTAATCTGTGGCATTTTCTCTTCAACCAATTGTTCTACAGACTGTACTATGGCAGTGCACTGTTTGATTTGTAATTATTTATTGGTAGTCCTAATAATCTAATTGTTTTATAAAAGCTCTGAAATTCTATGTCACACGCCATGATAAATTTTTCATAATTTTTGGAGGAGGTTTAAACTCTGAAGTAAGTGATTTATAATAACATTTTTATGACAAAAAATTCAGTTGAAATAAGAGAAAGTATAGTGATGATCAATTTGCAAATTACCCAAGCATCTCAATTGCTCTATATGAGAAACCTAGCACCCAAGGAGCTCTCATATTTTGTGATCCATTCCAGAGAAACAAAATTCAAGAGAGAGAGGAAAGCTAGGGTTTGGGAGGAGAAATTGGTGGAGATGTTGACCTAGGGTTTCAAGATCCTCTCCTCCTCTGATTTGATTCGAAATGAATCAAATCTTCCCTTTTTCTCACTCTTTCTTCATAATTTAGGATTTCTGAGTTGAAAGGAAGAAGAAAGACGTAATTTGATACAATTTTGATATGAGATCAAGATTTTTAGACTTGGGCTATGTTTTTAAGGTATTTTCACAACTTAGGGTGAGTGGGTACTTCCTTTAGCAGTAGATTGCAAAAAAATGAGTTAAATCATCAATAATATTCAACAGCTCTGTATGCAACTAGAAATCCTAAAGTGCCTTTTAGTTATAGCTTGTGCAAGATGATATGAAATGAATTATTTCTCTATTGTGTTGAATTTCATATGATAAAAATCATATTATAAATACATACAAATAATCCAAAAGAGAATTCCTAAAGTAATTTTAGAGGATATTAGCATATACTAAAATCTAGGATTTTTTATTACATCTGAAATTTGTTGTATAATTTGATAAGGAACTTTGTCTATTTGACTCTTATTATTTATGAATGATTTTTAATTCTGAATACATAGTACAAATATGTCAAATACTATATTGGATTTCATTTAATGCTATTAGTGTTTTCTTGATATATAAGTAAAGAGGGTAAAACCCTAAATGAATAGAAAGTTGGAAGTTTGCGATTAGACATCATGAAATTCAACTCATGTGATTTGATAATCATTACAAATTCATTTATTCAAAGTTATTCTTGATGCATGATGTTTCAGTACTGTAGTTCGGTTCATTACTATATATTTTTGGTTATATATGAATTGATGAAAGTAGTCTTTATTTAGTGAAATTTTATGACACATTGAACTCTTATGCAAGTCATGTGATATGTGAATGAGGAAAATGAAACCCTAAGGATAGGATATTCAAGTGAATCAAGTATTCTCATTTCATTATTTCTCAGTATGAGATGTTGTAACATACTGAATCTTAGATGTAATATCCATGAACCATTTTCCCCAAGTTTCCCTTTTGTTTCGACACTTTATGTCCTTGATGTTTGATTAGTAGAATTTATAGTGGGTTGGTGAACATTTAAGATTGCTTTCCCTATATCTGGTGCCATTGATTTCCTATTGAATCTCGAGGCCTAGAGAGGGGGCACTCAAACCAATCCTCTTTTTGAGCATGGGCCCTCTCCCTGACTTCATCTCATCATAATGGACACAATGAGCTCTAGCTCAGGTCCTGAGGTGGTCAGGACTGGTGAAGAAGCTTGCCACATTGAGCAACCATAGTAGAAGAAAATTGGTAGAAACCCCAAGTATATCAGGGATACATGTTAGGGAGGATCTCGGTGAACTCTAGCATCCTTACAGAGTTCTCTAGTTACTCAGCAGTTGAGGAAGAGAAACAAACAGAAGCAAGCTTGGTCACGAGAAAAGATTAGTGAATTTCTTGGTTAGAAATGCAGTCTAGAGATGACAGTGTAGTGAGCCAAAATGAAACTCCATAAGGAGGGTCCATAATACATCACCAATGTGTTGTGATGCCAGTTGACATGCTAATCACCCGCGATGGGTTTGGCTGGGTTTTATGGGGTCAGGAACCTGCGAGGTCCCTCACGATAGGAAGCCAAAACATAGGATGGTGGCTTGTTTTTCGACCAAGCGGTATAGGGAAAGCCGAGGAAAAAAGGATATATGGCATCAAAGAAGAACCTTTTAATATCATTACCTCGCATTGAATTGATCTGGGGAAAATTGCACAACTTCAGGTTCAGATTCTTCACTAAATAAGACGACCAGTGACAACACTTCCCATGGTGGCTCAGGAGAAATTGAGTGTTAAAAAGGGCCTCTAGGGTGATTATGGTGGTTATTGGGTGGTTTGAAGGTCACTGGGATATGGTGTGGTGAGGTTTCATGCTCTCCCAGAGTGGCAGTCATAGAGGAGACGAAAGTGACAGGGAATTCTTTGATTTGGTCATGAAAGGGGAATATTTCGGGCTTGTTGTGTTCGGAGGGTCAAGTGAAATCGAATTTCGTAGGAAATGTGTAAAATTGATGAATTTTTGAGAGAGAATGGTGAGAAGGAATGAGTCGTAGGGGAGAAAGTCGTGCAAGGCAGTCTCGCACACAGGGCAGTCGAGGGTGGGAGACGAAGTCCAACTCCCATGTACCCGACCCAATAAGGATCTGCATGACAAAATTAAGGATCAACTAAGTGTAATGAAGTGTTACATGTAAATAAACAGAACTTAGGAGAAATGAGTGTGACATTCGAATGAATTGCATAAATAGCATTAAACTTATATCTTTTTATCATAAATTGTTATTAGTGGTGTATATGATATCTGATTAGGTGCAAAATTGGTGAATTACCTAATTAGGGAATGACAATCATGAATTTGGACTTAGGCTTGCATTTTGAGATTATTCACTTTGTATTTTCAACATTATACACTAATCATTTAAATATAGTATTAGGCTTACCCTAATGGTCAAATAGGATAAAACCCACTTCTAGTATCCTTAAAACACTCAACCAGAAACTTAAGGTTTTACCAGACTATTTAATTATGACTGGTAATATAGTTTAGCATTACCATTCACCTATTTACTATGACCCAAATATTAGGGTTATAACATCCTAAGTTTTCATGTCCATGGGAAACTGAGTTAATTAGGGTGAAAAGATGCCGACCAGTTTTAGTCTTCTCTAAAGTAGAGAATTATGGTAATCGTAGGTATATAATTGATAAAAAGGAAAGAAAAAGCAAAAATGAAGATTAGATAACGATGTCATCAAATAGGGGCCTAGAAGAAAGGATGATGAACCTATGTGTCTAGAATTGAGTACGTTACAGTCCTAGAAATAACAACGACTAGCAAAATTAAACTTTTGTGCTTGAGATGATAAGGCTATGCTTGGTATATCAACCAGACCACGGTTGAGAAGATAGGAAATGGCATGTTGAAATTCACCTTCCAAATTTGTTTTCCTTTTTAATTTTATTTTTTATTAGATAATATTTTCATTGATCAAGAATAAAAGATTATGATTTTTTTATCAAATAGGTAAACTATAGGCATCTATCCACTTTTTAATTTTTAGGATCTCTTTCATGAGAATTTTTACTCAGAAAGCTATGACGGCTTAGTTTCTCTGAGTTGTGTGATTAACGTTTGCTCAAAATGGCGTGGGTCCAAATTCTGCTCTCACTTTTTTTGTAACTCTAATCACTGGTAAATTATTTTCTAGATACTGAAATAAAAAATTTTGATTTCTAAAAAAGACCTTCCACCTTGAAAATTTGCTAGTATGGATGAAAGAAGAAAATTGGAAAGTAATATATTCTAATAACATGGTTGATTCCCTAGCACTATGAAGGTTAAGGTTGTATTTGGTATCTATATTGAGGTAGTGGAAATGACAAGCAACTATAAATTCATGTTCCACTCTTAAAATGATAGCTCTAAGTATATAACAATTGAAAATGAACAAATTAAATCTTATCAACCAAACTAAGGTAAGAAAACAACATTTTCTTACCATTTTGGCTTGAATTTTTCTCTCTTAATGATATGAGATACCACTATTTAGTAAATCACCTCACTCTTTGTATTCTTTATTTTCCACTCTCAACATGTATTACATGTATGTTTTATATACATATCAAACATTTTAATTGAGAAACCTAAGAAAAACCTTTTAATGAACAAAAAAGAGAAGTCTAGCATTTATTTTCCCTTCCATGTTGAAAACATTCCTCTTGAATTTTTTTCATTTTTTTATAATTATTTTTTATTTATTCTGTTTAGTACCATGGTATATTATGGAAGCAAAGAGAAAGTTACTATATAACACAATGGTAGATTTCTATGTACCTTGCAGGTTAAGGTCACATTTGTAGAACAATTAGCAATTGTGGACATGACAGGAACCCATAAATTTAAATTCTATTTACAACGTACGTTTTAATTTTCAAAAACTTATCACCTAAAATATACAATTGGAAAAGAACAAAAAATGTTTTTAATAAAATGAGAAAAACAAAAGAATATATATATGCCCTTTAAGGCTTGTAAACTTTATCAATTGAGTGTTTGTGATCAAAATGTTTCTATGGGGAGTTGGCCTAAGGAAATAGATTTGGGTTCTAGTACCATATGGCATCAAAGTGAAGTTATTGTCAACATATATTTTGTATTTATTGTCATAAATGGGAAAGAAGATTTTTCCTAAGAAAAAATGTGAGAATGCCACATGGTGCATGTTGCCAACTATGTTGCTGATGTTTTGGTAATACCATACTGCAAAGCCTACATGTGTTCTTAATTGTATGAAGGCCCTATACGGATATTCTTGGTCCTTATTTATTAAATAAATCATGTACTATAGTATTATTACCTCATATTGCTAGTTGTTGGACATCATATATTTTACTTGCATGATGACATGATGAATAGAAGACCTAGTGACTTCCACCATTAAAATGAAGAACGAATTTAATTAGGAAAACAAATTTTGTCTACCAAATAACATTATCTGAGCATATATTTTTCCTTATGTATCGATTTTTTTTCATAATAAAATCAAAGAAGCAAATAGAAAAAAGACGATTGACGTCTGAGTGCTACATATGCTAAATTTATAATTGGTACAATAGTCAAGTACTAATAGAACTTTAGCTTTATATTTCCAAATAATACCAACAATGAATCAAACAGATAAAAGATAAAAAAGATGTTATATCTGCCAAAATACAGGGAGAAGAAAGCATTTACTCGCCCATTCAATTTGAAATAACTCTATCAAGAACTTAACATGCTTATTATTTAGTAATTTACCTTTAGTAATTATTTATTTTTATACTATCAACATGATTTATTCATATCTTGAATAAATAATATTTTCCAATTGAAAAATGTAAGACCTGATTTTAGCTTTCAAATTATGATAAATTAACACACTCTTTTGCCTTCTACCTAGAAATTTTCTCTCTTGAGAATTCATCTATCGTTGTAACCAATTTGTTAGTTCCTTCTTAACACTATGGTAGATAAAAGAAATAAAGAGGGAGTCTCTTTTTAGTTTAACCACATATACCTTGGTGCCATGGTGGATAAGACTATGCTGGGTAGAAAGAATAAACAATGGTTAAAGTACATGAAACCACATGTCCAAATCTCACACTCAACATCATTTTTTTTCTTTTCCAATAAACATATCGCTCAAAGGTTACAAATAAACAAGGAATACAAATTTTTCTTGACAAACTAAATACTTTTTACACCCAAATTTCAAAACTTATCTCGAGAAGTCAAAATCAATAAGTTGAGATGCCAGAGTTGGTCTAAGGAGCCAAATTAAGATTATGGTCCAAAAAGGTGTGGGTTCAAATTCCACTTTCATCAGTTGTATTTCTTATTTACTATAAATGAATGAAAAAGATTTTAATACATAATAAAAAATTTAACCTTTGCTTTCTAAAATATGAGAAAAATCTTATCCGCCTTACTCCTTGAAAAGTATTTGAGGATAGATTAATGGAGCAATAATTTTTCTTGTTCTAATGATCATTGATGACATTTCTTATTTAAATAAATTAAAAACTATAGTTCAAAAAGAAAATTTTGTCTTTTTGAATAAGAGAGATAAAAGCATTTGTTCCTCCTTTATTTATGGTGGACTTTGACCATCCTTTCATGTTGAAAAATATCTGAAGATAGATTAAAAATGCACTATGCTTTTCAACTTCTAACAATTAATTAGTTGATTAATTGATGATATATAAAGATTGTACAAGCCCCTAAATATAGGGGTGAGCAGAATTTGGTTAATAACCGATTAACCGAATGGTTAATTTCGAATGATTAATTTTTTTTAGACTATTTGGTTAATTTGGTTAATTTGGTTAATTTAATTCGGTTAATTGGATAAATGGTTAATTTCATGGTTAAAGATATTTTTGGTATGGTTAACCAAATTAACCAAATAGTTATAATTTATTCTTAAATAATATCCTACACACATATATATACATATATAGTTATACTTTTATTTCAAAAAACTTCCCCATATACATAGTAATCATGTTTTCACGAGCCATACAACAATATATTTCTAGATATACCACTATAATATAACAATTGTTCAAAATTCAATGAGTATTTCAAATAACATTATTACACATGTGTTATTTGGTTAACCAAATTAACCGACCGAATTAACCGTTAACCGATTAGACAATAACCGAATTAACCAACGCAATTCGGTTAGGTTAATGGTTAAAATCTCAAACCATAAATTAACCATTTAACCGAACCGAATTAACTGTAACCGACCGAATTAACCGAATGCTCACCCCTACCTAAATAGATGCCTTTGTAGAGGCCTAGGTTACAAATTAGGTTGTCAATCATTTTTGTATGGTAAATCCTAATGTTCTAAAGACAAAATCTGAAAAAATAGATGATGGCATCCTATTTAGTTGATGCCATTTGCAATGAAAATCAAGGTTGTAATTTGTACAAAGGCAAAATTGTAGTGAAAATAATAGATTATGTCCAACTACCAAGAACTATCTAAATAACCAATTTAATAATGTGTCAATTCAAAAAGAATGAAAGCTCGAATACACCAAACTAATAGAAATAAAATTATTCATTTGTTCGTATCATTTGAAAATAATTTATTGGAAAATATTGGAATTTTATCTCTGAAGCGAATGGTTGATGCCCTTTTTGTGTATATTATATGAATAAGAAAAAGTTTAATAGAAAATAAAATCTTTGCTTCCAGAAATATGAGATTGTTCATCCTTTCACGTTGATTTTTTTTTGAAAAAAATTAAAGAATCAATGTGACTTTTCATCTTTTTATAATAAATTGGTTGATGCCCATTTTCCATGAAAATCAAAGCTATATTTGGTACACAAGCGAGTAATGATGAAAATAATAGACAATGCTCCATTACGAAGAAGTATTTTGATAACAAATTAAATATATGTTAAAATTCAAAAAGAACTAATTAAAACTAAAATTTACAAAACTAACCAAATTTAAAGCATTTACTTGTTCAAATAATTTGAAACTTATTCATAGTAAATTTATGAAGGAAATATTAATGAAAGGTTAATGCCCTTTTGTGTTTTTTTTAGACACTAGAACCACTTCCAAGGAGAAACTTGATCGCTGACCCCACCCCGATAGTGTAAACACCCTGCTCCCCCTTGACTATCCACACATTAGGGGAAGCATGTAAACTAACACAGGGGCCACCATGTGTGACAGGACCAATAATTTCTCAAGCTGGGTATTCGAACCCGAGTCTCTACTTAGAAGACTCTTTATTATTTATTATTTGAATAAATTCATAAGAAAATTAAAACCTTTTCTTCCTAGAATAAGAGAAAGAAAAATACAAAGACAATAATTTCTCATCCTTTTGCATTGAAAAATATTGGGAAATAGATTAAAGCAAACATGTGATTTTTCATCTTCTAAAAGTAAATTGGTCGATGCCCATTTACCATATAAATCAAGGATGATTTTGTTATAAAAGAGAGGTAATGGCATAAATAATAGATAATGTACCACTACCAAGAAGTATTTGAATAATCATATCAACTATAAAAATTGAATTAGTACTAATTAAAGCTAAAAGTTACCAAACTGACATAACTAAAAAATTTGTTTGTTATTATTATTTGCAAAACACTTATGAGAAAAATTAAGAATCAATTGCAATTTTCTCCATGCAAGGAAATGTAGATGCCTTGTTTATTGTTTATTATTTGAAGAGTAAAGATTAGTAAAAAAAACTTTACTTCTCAGAAGAAGAGAGAAAAATACATTTGTTGACCTTTTGCCTTGTATAATATTTGAGAAATGATTAATTAAGAAAGATATTTTTCTTGTAATTGAATGGTCAATGGACTTTATTTTAAATCAATAAAAATATATATGAAAAATAAAGTTTTGCTTAACCAATTGGGGAGAGGAGGAAAATAGGGTTCTTAGATGGGGGAGGCGGGGCTGCCACATTTTTCAACATGAAACCAACTATAAAGGAAACAAAATCATTTGTATAGCCTTTGTTAACCTAACCGTTATACAATTTCCATATCTTGATGATGACTTAACCATTCCATTCATATGTATCTAATATGTCTATTTGAGATCAATTTTAGGTATTAGGTACATGAAAAGGATGAATTCAATCAAGCCATAGATTGACCAAATACAAGCCAAAATCAATGCAAATGTACTTTTGTGGAAAATGCCCTAAATCACTGAAAATTTTGTAAATTATTTGTATTGATGCTATGAGTTGTAACTAAGATGAGAAAATTTTAAAATGCACTTAAAATGAATATTTAAGCACTTTTATAGCAGTTACCGAAATTCATCATAGAGATTTTTGTCGGCTGAGTTTCACTCACATGAATCTTGATCGACAACCTTGATGGGCTTTGATAACTTCCAGGGTCGATCGAGTTTCCCCAAGATAGACTCGAATGACACCCCTGCACAGCCAAATCAATTTTGAGTCATTGATTGAGTTTCATCCAGGATAAACTCGACTGACAACTCAAAATTGATTTGTCACATAGTACTACCGGCCGAGTTACCTTTATTGAAACTCGACCAACTACACTATATGGAATGTGTAGAAAAAGTGTTTCTAACTGTTGGAGTGTTAAAAAACTCAAAAATAGATCTGTTGCAACACCGCAAATGACAAGAATTCATTTCTAAGTGCATCTACTAGCTAGTAGACATCCCAACTATAAATAGGTGCCTTTAGACTTCATTCCAAGTTTGCTTCTTATGCTCCTATGTTATAGTTGAGTGGTTTACTCTAAGCCCCTTTCTCTCTCTAGCTTACTACATATTAACATCAATCCAAGTGAAATAAGTCATTTGTGAGAGAGATAATTCATTGTACACATTGTGAAGCTCTGAATCTTCTATTTCCCAACCCTTTCTCTCAAGCAAAGATGGTGAAAATGCACCCTTGGTGAAGGTGAAGTTGAAGACTGAAGATTCAAGAGAAGACTGGATAATTCCTTCAAGGCTAAATACTTGTTGCAAGAGTTGAACTCCTAGGTGAAGGTGTCTAGCTCTCTACAAAAGTGGATAAGTCCTTGTGGAGGTATACGAATCTAAGTATAGGTAAGTCATTGTAAGGTTATTTGCTCCTTTGAACCTTAAAAGGAAAGGTAGGTATCCTTGCCCTGGAAAAGAAAGGTCATATTGTATATCTTATAATGGAATATAAGAAGTGTTCAATGGTTGCAAATCGTAGGTATTGACCCCTCTAGGTAGTGGATGCACATCTCCTAGTTTGGAGTTTGGAACCACTATACATAGCTTGTGTTCTTGTTCTTGTTCAATCTCTCTCATCCATTCTATGTATTTTTAGTTTCACTCAAATTTCATATATGCAATCTTATCTCTTGATATACTTTGAAGGTCAAATGAATTTGGTTTAAGTGTTTTAGCTCTATTCAACCCCCTCTAGATTCCATTGATCCAACATGTGGTATTAGAGTAGGTCTTCTCCAACCAAGATCTCCTATAAGATAAGAAGATGAGTGAGAATTTTTTGAGTTCCCTTAACATAGAAAAGGAGATTCTCCATGTGTCCCCCCATATTCAAATACACAAACTTCCTCTATTAGAGGAGAAAGATGCAGTTCTACCTTCAAGGGATGAGGTATGCCATGTGGAGAGTGGTTCATTCTCCATACAAGGAACCAGATGGAGACATGGATACTTGGGATGAAGCTACCACCAAGAAGGCTCAACTCAATGCCAAGGCAATAAGTATCATCTACTCATCCTTCACTCCCACTTAATTCAACCAGATCTCCGCTTGGGATACAACTCATGAAATATGGGATAAGCTCTGTGTTACCTAAGAAGGCACCAAGAAAGTTAAGGAGTCAAAGGTATACATGTTCAATGGCTTGCTTGAGAATTGCAAGATGTGAAGGAAAGAGAGAATTTCTTAAATGTATGCTAGGCTCTCAACACCATTGTGAATGGGCTTGCATATTTGGGACAACCCATGGACCAAGGGAAGGTCAACTCTAAGATTCTTAGATCTCTTACCAAGATGTGGCAATCCAAGGTGACCTCCATTGAAGAAACAAGAAGCGTTGGTGATATTGCTGCCAAAGAGCTCATTGGGAATCTCCAAGCTTTTGAAGTAAGGATTGATAGGAATGAAGAAGGAGACAAGATAGAAGTGAATGAATCCAAGAAGATAAAGGATGTGGCCTTCAAATCTCAAGTGGAGGCCATTGTTCTTCAACAACAACTTGCATGCCGGCCTACTCCTCCCTCGAGTGAAGATGAAGCCCGTAGTGACCTTGAAGCCAACTACTCCAAGGGGAAACACTTCAAGGGAAAACCCTCCTCCTCTCCTCCTATACTACAAGATATTATGAGTGTGTTCAAAAGGGACATTACAAGAATGATTGACCCAAGGCAAAGAAGTCACACAACAAGAGCAACTCTAAGAAGAAGGAGGACTAAAACAAGGAGAGAAAGTTGAAGAAGAGGGAGAAGAAGGAAATAAGAGGCAAATATACTACCCATGATGCTTGGTAGGAGTCTTACTTATGTGATTCTAGATCTAATGAAGGAGAGTATAACCCTTCTCTCATGGCCTCAACTAGTGAAAATGTATGTGAGGTAAGTGAGGTAACCTTGAATGAACTTTCTAAAGATGCTCTCATTGATATGATTAATATTTCCCTTTCTTCGTTCTCTAAATGCAAATATAAAAAGAAGAGATTAGGGAAAATCATTGATGATCTATATTCTAGAATTGAAATTTTTGAACCAAATGAAAAACTTCATCTTGATAGCATAGATTCCTTGTAAGGACAATTTCTTGATCTTGAACTTCAATATAATTGTATAGAAATTGAAAATGGTATTTATCTAAAGAAAATGAATGATCTTAATGATGAAAACCAAGTCTCCGTTGATGAGCTTATAATGCTAAGAACTGAAAATGTAGACTTCTTGCTAAATTTGATGATCTTGATTCTAGACCTATCTTGCCTAGTAATGAACTTGCTAGTATAAATCTTGAAAAGGATTCTTATTTTACTAAAACCCTCTATTTGGAGGCCAATCTTTTACATGATCAATATGATCTTGCTAGTCTTTCTTCTACGATCATTACTCTTAGTGATGACAATTATAGACTTAGAGAGACTTTGCAAAAGTTCCTCAAATGAAAAAATTGCCTAAATGTTGTCCTAGAGCACTCTACCAAACTAGTGGTGTAGTGGTTTGGGATATGTGGGAGTCCCTAAGAGAAATGGAAACGGTAAGAGAAAGAGCAAGGGGCCTACAATATACAATGGAGACACCTCTGACTCTAAGTCATGTATGGTTTTTGCTCATTGCAAGAGTGATGATCATTATTCTACTTATTGTCCTTACAAAGAGAAGGAAACCAATCCAAACATGAAACAGGTCTGCAAACTAACTCCAAATCCCAAGTTTGAATTGGGCACTGACCTCTCCTTTCTATGTAGGAAAAAGGTAAATGTATATATACATATATATATACATATATATATATATATGTATATATATATTCTTGGTTCATGTAATCTACCGGGGTTTCTAATGTAATCTACCAGGGTTTCTAATGTAATATTACTTGGTCTTCTATCAGATGCCCAATTTATTCCTTCGTATCTATTCCTATCAGTAGGTTTTCTTCTAAAGCTAGGATCTGACCAGTATCTAGCTCCTGGTTGTTCTGGTGTTTCATTTCCATGCATTCCTAGATACAGGTGCAGGGACTTACATTTCCCGAAGACAATGCTTTCCTGAAAAAATATCACAACACTACCTACATTATATGGAAAAGATTTTACAGGAAAAAGACATGCGCTAACCCATGGAGTTAGAAAACCTAAAATTATTTTAGGAAATTATATTGTTACATGTCCACCATTTTATACTCCCGAATACACACAAGACATATTACTAGGAAATAATTTCACACAAAAATTTAAATTATATATACAACATCAACATTATATTCAACTATTGACACCTTGTGATCATTGGATTACCGTAAAAAGAGTTCAAAAAGCATATAAAAGAGACAAATTTAATTTTCGCAGCAAATGTGGTGATTATAATACAACTAAACAGCAACCAATAAAAGGACGAATCATTGCACAACTCAATATAGAAGATATTGAAGCATTATTTGAAAAGAACTATAGTGATAATCCATTAGCCCTTTGGAATATTAGCCAAGAATGGGCTACAATAGAACTAATTGACAATACTAAAATAATCAGAGTAAAACCTATGAGATATAATCTTGTTGACATTGAAGAATTCAGGACCCAATTATAGGAATTAGAAACATCACAATTAATACAAAAATCAAAAAGCCCTTATTCTAGTCCAGCATTCATGGTAAGAAACCATGCAGAAATTAAAAGAGGAAAAGCTAGAATGGTAGTAAATTACAAACAACTAAATCAACATACCATGTTTGACAGATATTTTCTTCCACACAAAGAGACTTTAATAAATCTACAAGAGGAAAAAACATGTATTCAAAATTTGACTGCAAATCAGGATTCTATCAAATAAGACTAGATGAAAAAAGTATACCATTAACAGCATTCAGTACTCCACAAGGACATTATGAATGGACAGTAATGCCTTTTGGATTAAAAAATGCTCTGCAAATATACCAAATAAGAATGGATAAGGTATTCGAACCTTATAATTCCTTTTGTCTAGTATATGTCGATGATATTCTTATAGCCATTAAAAGTGAAGAAAAACATTACAAACATCTGCAAATATTCTCCCTTCTTTGCCAAAAGGTAGGAATAGTATTATCTAAGAAGAAAATAGAAATATGTAAATCTAAAATAGAATTATTAGGATTAAAATTAGACTCAAGCGGAATAGAATTGCAGGAACATATTGTAGAGAAAATTGTTATTTTTCCAGACAAAATAGAAGACAAAAAACAACTACAAAGATTTTTAGGATGTCTAAATTATGCAGAACAATTTATTGAAAATTTGGAAAAATTAAGAAATCCCCTACAAAAACTATTAAAAAAATGATATCTTCCTTATGACAGAAGAACTTATAAATCATGTCAGAATTATAAAAAAAATGCAAAAATCTACCAAGATTATACCTCCCTTTAGAAGGAGATGACTTAATAATAGAAACAGACGCCTCTGAAGAATTTTGGGGAGCTGTCTTAAAGAAAAAATATGAATAAAAAGAAAAAGTATGCATAGATACATCTGGAATGTTTACCGACACAGAAAAAAGGTATCACTCAAATGAGAAGGAATTACTAGCACTAAAAATGGGAATTAAGAAGTTCTCTTATTTCTTGTTACCTAAAACATTCTTAGCATGAGTAGATAATACCCAAGTAAAAGCTTTCATGAAAAATAATCTACCATCCACACCAGAATATAAACGACTAAGCAGATGGCAGACATTTTTTGCAGAATACATTTTTGACATAGAAGTTATTAAAGGTGAAACTAATTTTCTTGTAGATTTTTTATCAAGAGAATACAATGGAGCAAATTGAAAAAGAAATTTGCAGAATTAAAAGCTCGATTACAACGTAATTGTAATCTACTACAAGACAATTACGTAGTGTTAATTGAAATGATTCAAAAATTGGATACAATTATTGACAATATAGAAGAAAGCAAACAAGATATTGCAGGAGTAATTGCAGATTTGAATTTCTTCAGGAAAGAAATACAGCAAAAAGGATCAGAAACAACATGGATAGATAAAGAAACAGGTAAAAGACCAATTGATATATCCCTCCAAATTTGTGATTCAATCAGTAGTCAAAAAACTACTGACAATACTAGCCTAACGGCAAGACAAAGCAGTTTTAAAACTGCTAAGACCAGCTTTACAGCTGAAAATATTACCTCTTCGGAGAAAGATAGCCAAATGACAAGAAGCAGTTTTCAAACTGCAATCTCTTCAAAAAACAGCTCCCGCTTAATCGTAGAAAACACAATCTCTTCAGAGAAAGAACTCCGCAATACAGCGAATAATATCAAATTGATGCCCAAAAGAATATTTAAATTTAGGGTATCTCAGAGTGAGCAGGATTAACCTGCAATTGAACCTCATGGAGTTCTTAACAAAAAGTGAAAATGAATACATATCTCTATTAGAGATTGTTTATAATCTCAAAACAACAGAGACTTGTGTTCCAGATCATACGGAAATTTATCCCAGAATCAATTTTGACAAAGGAGTTGATCCAAGAATTATTAAAGACTGTTTCAGAATTGGAGCAGCAAATTTAATATATTTGAGCCATGACCTTAGAGAAATTCAAGGGCTGCCCCAAGAAATTATCAAAGCAGTCAGAGAATTTAAAAGCAATAGCCCACTAGTAAAACCTACTAGTGAAATTTATATCAAGATTTTCTCAACATCTGAAGATTGGGTAAAATTAAAGAAGTTTAATACAGTACATTGCATCCAAATCGGGGTATCTTCCCCAGAATACGTCAAGGAAATAGAAACAAGTTACCGAAAAGAATTTGAAGGAAACAAAGTCAACAAAGAATTTGTTGAAACCAGAAGAGCTCTGGGACTAAAAGTTCTTTGCTAAGTATTAGAAAAATTAATCAACGAAAACCGAAGCTGGTTACACAAAACCTCGGACAATATAATTATTCTTTCTAATACAAGAATAACTAACATATCAACAAAAATCAATCTAGAAAGGTTTCTAAAAAGGATAGAAACTGGACAAATAAACTCAAGTTGTAGATGCCAACAAGTGTTTTGCCAGCTCAGAAAGCACGAAGGAAGGATATGTCCTGCGTGCCAAGACAAGATGGAAAGAGACAGCCACAACAACACTAGCCGTTGAAGATGAATAAGATGTCAGCAATGACAAACAAAAGTAATAACACATCAGACACGATGAAAGAAAGCATTAGAAAGAAGAAGCATTCTCGAACGCACAAGTGTTTGTTAAAGAAAGACATCAAAAAGAAGATTATTCTCCACCAGACCCAAGTGTGCGACAAACATGTAAAGAGAAAAGAATGTAAACATCAATGTAACTGAGAGAGTGTCTATATAAACTCTCAAGGACTTGTAGGGAGGGACACTCATAGTCGGAGAGAGTCCTGATAGGATATGTATATATATATATATATATATATATATATATATATATATATATATATATATATATATATATATATATATATATATATATATATATGTGTGTGTGTGTGTGTGTGTGTGTGTGTGTGTGTGTGTGTGTGTGTGTGTGTGTATGTGTGTGTGTATCTATACATATATATATATACACACACACACATATATATATATACATATCCTATCAGGACTCTCTCCGACTATGAGTGTCCCTCCCTACAAGTCTTTGAGAGTTTATATAGACACTCTCTCGGTTACATTGATGTTTACATTCTTTTCTCTTTACATGTTTGTCACACACTTATCCGGTGGAGAATAATCTTCTTTTTGATGTCTTTCTTTAACGAACACTTGTGTGTTTGAGAATGCTTCTTCTTTCTAATGCTTTCTTTCATCGTGTCTGATGTGTTATTGCTTTTGTCTGTTATTGTTGACGTCTTTTTCATCTTCAGCGGCTAGTGCTGTTTTGGCTGTCTCTTTCCATCTTGTCTTAGCACGCGGGACATATCCTTCTTCGTGCTTTCTGAGCTGGCAAAACACTTGTTGGCATCTGCAACTTGACTTTATTTGTCCAGTTTCTATCCTTTTTCGAAACCTTTCTAGATTGATTTTTGTTGATATGTTAGTTCTTCTTGTATTAGAAAGAATAATTATATTGTCTGAGGCTTTATGTAACCAGCTTCGGTTTTCGTTGATTAATTTTTCTAATACTTGGCAAAGAACTTTTAGTCCCAGAGCTCTTTCTAGTTTCAACAAATTCTTTGTTGACTTTGTTTCCTTCAAATTCTTTTCTGTAACTTGCTTCTATTTCCTTGACGTATTCTGGGGAAGATACCCCGATTTGGATGCAATGTACTGTATTAAACTTCTTTAATTTTTCCCAATCTTCAGATGCTGAGAAAATCTCGATATAAATTTCACTAGTAGGTTTTACTAGTGGGCTATTGCTTTTAAATTCTCTGACTGCTTTGATAATTTCTTAGGGCAGCCCTTGAATTTCTCTGAGGTCATGGCTCAAATATATTAAATTTGCTACTCCAGTTCTAAAACAGTCTTTAATAATTCTTGGATCAGCTCCTTTATCAAAATTGATTCTGGGAGAAATTTCTGTATGATCTGGAACACAAGTCTCTATTATTTTGAGATTATAAACAATCTCTAATAGAGATATGTATTCATTTTCACTTTTTGTTAAGAACTCCGTGAGGTTCAATTGTAGGTCATAATCCTGCTCACTCTGAGATACCCTAAATTTAAATATTCTTTTGGGCATCAATTTGATATTATTCACTGTATTGCGGGGTTCTTTATGTGAAGAGATTGTGTTTTCTGCGGTTAAGCGGGAGTTGTTTTTTGAAGAGATTGCAGTTTGAAAACTGCTTCTTGTCGTTTGGCTATCTTTCTCTGAAGAGATAATATTTTCAGCTGTAAAGCTGGTCTTAGCAGTTTTAAAACTGCTTTCTCTTGCCGTTAGGCTAGTATTGTCAGTAGTTTTTTTACTACTGATTGAATCAGAAATTTGGAGGGATATATCAATTGGTCTTTTACCTGTTGCTTTATCTATCCGTGTTGTTTCTGATCCTTTTTGCTGTATTTCTTTCCTGAAGAAATTCAAATCTACAATTATTCCTGCAATATCTTGTTTGCTTTCTTCTATATTGTCAATAATTGTATCATGTTTTTGAATCATTTCAATTAACACATGTAATTGTCTTGTAGTAGATTACAATTACGTTGTAATCGAGCTTCTAATTTTGCAAGTTTCTTTTCAACTTGCTCCATTGTATTCTCTTGATAAAAAATCTGCAAGAAAGTTAGTTTCACCTTTAATAACTTCTATGTCAAAAATGTATTCTGCAAAAAATGTCTGCCATCTGCTTAGTCGTTTATATTCTGGTGTGGATGGTAGATTATTTTTAATGAAAGCTTTTACTTGGGTATTATCTACTCATGCTAAGAATTTTTTAGGTAACAAGAAATAAGAGAATTTCTTAATTCCCTTTTTTAGTGCTAGTAATTCCTTCTCATTTGAGTGATACCTTTTTTCTGTGTCAGTAAATATTCCAGATGTATATATGCATACTTTTTCTTTTTGTTCATCTTTTTTCTTTAAGACAGCTCTCCAAAATTCTTCAGAGGCGTCTGTTTCTATTATTAAGTCATCTCCTTCTAAAGGGAGGTCTAATCTTGGTAGATTTTTGCATTTTTCTTTTATAAATCTGACATGATTTATAAGTTCTTCTGTCATAAGGAAGATAGCATTTTTCTTTAATAGTTTTTGTAGGGTATTTCTTAATTTTGCCAAATTTTCGATAAATTTTTCTGCATAATTTAGACATCTTAAATATCTTTGTAGTTGTTTTTTGTCTTCTATTTTGTCTGGAAACATAACAATTTTCTCTACAATATGTTCCTGCAATTCTATTCCGCTTGAGTCTAATTTTAATCCTAAGAATTCTATTTTAGATTTATATATTTCTATTTTCTTCTTAGATAATACTATTCCTGCCTTTTGGCAAAGAAGGGAGAATATTTGCAGATGTTTGTAATGTTCTTCTTCACTTTTACTAGCTATAAGAATATCATCGACATATACTAGACAAAAGGAATTATAAGATTCGAATACCTTATCCATTCTTCTTTGGTATGTTTGCGGAGCATTTTTTAATCCAAAAGGCATTACTGTCCATTCATAATGTCCTTGTGGAGTACTGAATGTTGTTAATGGTATACTTTTTTCATCTAGTCTTATTTGATAGAATCCTGATTTGCAGCCAAATTTTGAATAAATGTTTTTTCCTCTTGTCATATTTATTAAAGTCTCTTTGTGTGGAAGAAAATATCTGTCAAACTTGGTATGTTGATTTAGTTGTTTGTAATTTACTACCATTCTAGCTTTTCCTCTTTTAATTTTTGCATGGTTTCTTACCATGAATGATGGACTAGAATGAGGGCTTTTTTATTTTTGTATTAATTGTGATGTTTCTAATTCCTGTAATTGGGTCCTGAATTCTTCAATGTCAACATGATTATATCTCATAGGTTTTACTCTGATTATTTTAGTATTGTCAATTAGTTCTATTGTAGCCCATTCTTGGCTAATATTCCAAAGGGCTGATGGATTATCACTATAGTTCTTTTCAAATAATGCTTCAATATCTTGTATATTGAGTTGTGCAATGATTCGTCCTTTTATTGGTTGTTTAATTGGTTGATGTTTAGTTGTATTATAATCACCACGTTTGCTGTGAAAATTAAATTTGTCTCTTTTATATGCTTTTTGAACTCTTTTTACGGTAATCCAATGATCACAAGGTGTCAATAGTTGAATATAATGTTGGTGTTGTATATATAATTTAAATTTTTGTGTGAAATTATTTCCTGGTAATATGTCTTGTTGTGCGTATTCGGGAGTATAAAATGGTGGACATGTAACAATATAATTTCCTAAAATAATTTTAGGTTTTCTAACTCCATGGGTTAGCACGTGTCTTTTTCCTATAAAATCTTTTCCATATAATGTAGGTAGTGTTGTGATATATTTTTTAGGAAAGCATTGTCTTCGGGCAATGCAAGTCCCTGCACCTGTATCTAGGAATGCATGGAAATGAAACACCAGAACAACCAGGAGCTAGATACTGGTCAGATCCTAGCTTTAGAAGAAAACCTACTAATAGGAATAGATACGAAGGAATAAATTGGGCATCTGATAGAAGACCAAGTAATATTACATTAGAAACCCCGGTAGATTACATGAACCAAGAATATATATATATATATATATATATATATATATATATATATATATATATATATGTATATATATATACACACGTATATATATATATGTATATATACATTTACCTTTTTCCTACATAGAAAGGAGAGGTCAGTGCCCAATTCAAACTTGGGATTTGGAGTTAGTTTGCAGACCTGTTTCATGTTTGGATTGGTTTCCTTCTCTTTGTAAGGACAATAAGTAGAATAATGACCATCACTCTTGCAATGAGCAAAAACCATACTTGACTTAGAGTCAGAGGTGTCTCCATTGTATATTGTAGGCCCCTTGCTCTTTCTCTTACCATTTCCATTTCTCTTAGGGACTCCCTCATATCCCAAACCACTACACCACTTGTTTGGTAGAGTGCTCTAGGACAACATTTAGGCAATTTTTTCATTTGAGGAACTTTTACAAAGTCTCTCTAAGTCTATGATTGTCATCACTAAGAGTAATGATCATAGAAGAAAGACTAGCAATATCATATTGATCATGTAAAAGATTGGCCTCCAAATAGAGGGTTTTAGTAAAATAAGAATCCTTTTCAAGATTCATACTAGCAAGTTCATTACTAGGCAAGATAGGTCTAGAATCAAGATCATCAACTTTAGCAAGAAGTCTACATTTTCAGTTCTTAGCATTACAAGCTCATCAACAGAGACTTGGTTTTCATCATTAAGATCATTCATTTTCTTTAGATAAATACCATTTTCAATTTATATACAATTATATTGAAGTTCAAGATCAAGAAATTGTCCTTGCAAGGAATCTATGCTATCAAGATGAAGTTTTTCATTTGGTTCAAAAATTTCAATTCTAGAATACAGATCATCAATGATTTTCCCTAATCTCTTCTTTTTATATTTGCATTTAGAGAACAAAGAAAGGGAAATATTAATCATATCAATGAGAGCATCTTTAGAAAGTTCATTCAAGGTTACCTCACTTACCTCACATACATTTCACTAGTTGAGGCCATGAGAGAAGGGTTATATTCTCCTTCTTTAGATCTAGAATCACATAAGTAAGACTCCTCCCAAGCATCATGGGTAGTATATTTGCCTCTTATTTCCTTCTTCTCCCTCTTCTTCAACTTTCTCTCCTTGTTTTAGTCCTCCTTCTTCTTAGAGTTGCTCTTGTTGTGTGACTTCTTTGCCTTGGGTCAATCATTCTTGTAATGTCCCTTTTGAACACACTCATAGCATCTTGTAGTAGAGGAGGAGAGGAGGAGGGTTTTCCCTTGAAGTGTTTCCCCTTGGAGTAGTTGGCTTCAATGTCACTACGGGCTTCATCTTCACTAGAGGGAGGAGTAGGCCGGCATGCAAGTTGTTGTTGAAGAACAATGGCCGCCACTTGAGCTTTGATGGCCACATCCTTTATCTTCTTGGATTCATTCACTTCTATCTTGTCTCCTTCTTCATTCCTGTCAATCCTTACTTAAAAAGCTTGGAGATTCCCAATGAGCTCTTTGGAAGCAATATCACCAAGGCTTCTTATTTCTTCAATGGAGGTCACCTTAGATTGCCACCTCTTGGTAAGAGATCTAAGAATCTTGGAGTTGACTTTCCCTTGGTCCATGGGTTGTCCCAAAGATGCAAGCCCATTCACAATGGTGTTGAGAACCTAGCATACATTTAAGAAATTCTCTCTTTCCTTCACATCTTGCAATTCTCAAGCAAGCCATTGAACATGTATACCTTTGACTCCTTAACTTTCTTGGTGCCTTCTTAGGTAACACAGAGCTTATCCCATATTTCATGAGTTGTATCCCAAGCGGAGATCCAGTTGAATTTAGTGGGAGTTAAGGATGAATAGATGATAGTTATTGCCTTGGCATTGAGTTGAGCCTTCTTGGTGGTAGCTTCATCCCAAGTATCCATCTCTCCATCTGGTTCCTTGTATGGAGAATCAACCTCTCCACATGGCATACCTCATCCCTTGAAGGTCGAACTGCATCTTTCTCCTCTAATAGAGGAAGTTTGTGTCTTTGAATATGGGGGGACACATGGAGAATCCCCTTTTCTATGTTAAGGGAACTCAAAAAATTCTCACTCATCTTCTTATCTTGTAGGAGATCTTGGTTGGAGAAGACCTGCTCTAATACCACATGTTGGATCAAAGGAATCTAGAGGGGGTTGAATAGAGCTAAAACACTTAAACCAAATTCATTTGACCTTCAAAGTATATCAAGAGATAAGATTGCATATATGAAATTTGAGTGAAACTAAACATACATAGAATGGATAAGAGAGATTGAACAAGCACAAGAACACAAGCTATGTATAGTGGTTCCAAACTCCAAACTAGGAGATGTGCATCCACTACCTAGAGGGGTTAATACCTAGGATTTGCAACCATTGAACACTTCTTTTATTCCATTATAAGATATACAATATGACCTTTCTTTTCCAGGGCATGGATACTTAGCCTTCCTTTTAAGGATCAAAGGAGCAAATAACCTTACAATGACTTACCTATACCAAGAGTCGTATACCTCCACAAGGACTTATCCACTTTTGTAGCGAGCTAGACACCTTCACCAAGGAGTTCAACTCTTGCAACAAGTATTTAGCCTTGAAGGAATTATCCAGTCTTCTCTTGGATCTTCAGTCTTCAACTTCACCTTCACCAAGGGTGAATTTGCACCATCTTTGTTTGAGAGAAAAGGTTGGGAAATAGAAGATTTAGAGCTTCATAATGTGTATAATGAATTATCTCTCTCACAAATAACTTATTTCACTTGGATTGATGTTAATATGTAGTAAGATAGAGAGAGAAAGGGGCTTAGGGTAAACCACTCAACTATAGCATAGGAGCATAAGAAGCAAACTTGGAATGAAGTCTAAAGGCACCTATTTGTAGTTCGGATGTCTACTAGCTAGCAGATGCACTTAAAAATGAATTCTTGTCATTTGCGGTGTTGCAACGGATCTATTTTTTAGTTTTTTAACACTCCAACAGTTAGAAACACTTTTTCTACACATTCCATATAGTATAGTTGGTCGAGTTTCAATAAAGGTAACTCGGCCGGTAGTACTATGTGACAAATCAATTTTGAGTTGTCAGTCGAGTTTATCCTGGATGAAACTCAATCAATGGCTCAAAATTGATTTGCCTGTGCAGGGGTGTCATTTGAGTTTATCCTGGGGAAACTCGGTCGACCTTGGAAGTTATCAAAGCCCATCAAGGTTGTCGATCAAGTTTCATGTGAGTGAAACTCAACCGACAAAAATCTCTCTGATGAATTTCGGTAACTGCTATAAAAGTACTTAAATATTCATTTTAAGTGCATTTTAAATTTTTCTCATCTTAGTTACAACTCATAGCATAATACAAATAATTTACAAAATTGTCGGCATTTTCTACAAAAGTACATTTGCATTGATTTTGGCTTGTATTTGGTCAATCTATGGCTTGATTGAATTCATCCTTTTCATGTACCTAATACCTAAAATTGATCTCAAATAGACATATTAGATACATATGAATGGAATGGTTAAGTCATCATCAAGATATGGAAATTGTATAACGGTTAGGTTAACAAAGGCTATACAAATGATTTTGTTTCCTTTATAGTTGGTTTCATGTTGAAAAATGTGGCAGCCCCGCCTCCCCCATCTAAGAACCCTATTTTCCTCCTCTCCCCAATTGGTTAAGCAAAACTTTATTTTTCATATATATTTTTATTGATTTAAAATAAAGTCCATTGACCATTCAATTACAAGAAAAATATCTTTCTTAATTAATCATTTCTCAAATATTATACAAGGCAAAAGGTCAACAAATGTATTTTTCTCTCTTCTTCTGAGAAGTAAAGTTTTTTTACTAATCTTTACTCTTCAAATAATAAACAATAAACAAGGCATCTACATTTCCTTGCATGGAGAAAATTGCAATTGATTCTTAATTTTTCTCATAAGTGTTTTGCAAATAATAATAACAAACAAATTTTTTAGTTATGTCAGTTTGGTAACTTTTAGCTTTAATTAGTACTAATTCAATTTTTATAGTTGATATGATTATTCAAATACTTCTTGGTAGTGGTACACTGTCTATTATTTATGCCATTACCTCTCTTTTATAACAAAATCATCCTTGATTTATATGGCAAATGGGCATCGACCAATTTACTTTTAGAAGATGAAAAATCACATGTTTTCTTTAATCTATTTCCCAATATTTTTCAATGCAAAAGGATGAGTAATTATTGTCTTTGTCTTTTTCTTTCTCTTATTCTAGGAAGAAAAGGTTTCAATTTTCTTATGAGTTTATTCAAATAATAAATAATAAAGGGTCTTCTAAGTAGAGACTCGGGTTCGAATACCCAGCCTGAGAAATTATTGGTCTTGTCACTCATGGTGGCCCCTGTGTGAGTTTACACGCTTCCCCTGATGTGTGGATAGTTAAGGGGGAGCAGGGTGTTTACACTATCGGGGTGGGGTCAGCGATCAAGTTGCTCCTCGGAAGTGGTTCTAGTGTCTCAAAAAAAAACACAAAAAGGGCATTAACATTTCATTAATATTTCCTTCATAAATTTACTATGAATAAGTTTCAAATGATTTGAACAAGTAAATGCTTTAAATTTGGTTAGTTTTGTAAATTTTAGTTTTAATTAGTTCTTTTTCAATTTTAACATATATTTAATTTGTTATCAAAATACTTCTTGGTAATGGAGCATTTTCTATTATTTTCATCATTACTCGCTTGTGTACCAAATATAGCTTTGATTTTCATGGAAAATGGGCATCAACCAATTTATTATAAAAAGATGAAAAGTCACATTGATTCTTTATTTTTTTTTCAAAAAAATCAACGTGAAAGGATGAACAATCTCATATTTCAGGAAGCAAAGATTTTATTTTCTATTAAACTTTTTCTTATTCATATAATATATACAAAAAGGACATCAACCATTCGCTTCAGAGATCAAATTCCAATATTTTCCAACAAATTATTTTCAAATGATATGAACAAATGAATAATTTTATTTCTATTAGTTTGGTGTATTCAAGCTTTCATTCTTTTGAATTGACACATTATTAAATTGGTTATTTAGACAGTTCTTAGTAGTTGGACATAATCTATTATTTTCACTACAATTTTTCCTTTGTACAAATTACAACCTTGATTTTCATTGCAAATGGCATCAACTAAATAGGATGTCATCATCTATTTTTTCAGATTTTGTCTTTAGAACATTAGGATTTACCATACAAAAAGGATTGACAACCCAATTTGTAACCTAGGCCTCTACAAATGCATCTATTTAGGGGCTTGTACAATCTTTATATATCATCAATTAATCAACTAATTAATTGTTAGAAGTTGAAAAGCATAGTGCATTTTTAATCTATCTTCATATATTTTTCAACATGAAAGGATGGTCAAAGTCCACCATAAATAAAGGAGGAACAAATGCTTTTATCTCTCTTATTCAAAAAGACAAAACTTTTCTTTTTGAACTATAGTTTTTCATTTATTTAAATAAGAAATGTCATCAATGATCATTAGAACAAGAAAAATTATTGCTCCATTAATCTATCCTCATATACTTTTCAAGGAGTAAGGCGGATAAGATTTTTCTCATATTTTAGAAAGCAAAGGTTTAATTTTTTATTATGTATTAAGATCTTTTTCATTCATTTAAAGTAAATAAGAAATACAACTGATGAAAGTGGAATTTGAACCCACACCTTTTTGGACCATAATCTTAATTTGGCTCCTTAGATCAACTCTGGCATCTCAGCTTATTGATTTTGACTTCTCGAGATAAGTTTTGAAATTTGGGTGTAAAAAAGTATTTAGTTTGTCAAGAAAAATTTGTATTCCTTGTTCATTTGTAACATTTGAGTGATATGTTTATTGGAAAAGAAAAAAATGATGTTGAGTGTGAGATTTGGACATGTGGTTTCATGTACTTTAACCATTGTTTATTCTTTCTACCCAGCATAGTCTTATCCACCATGGCACCAAGGTATATGTGGTTAAACTAGAAAGAGACCCCCTCTTTATTTCTTTTATCTACCATAGTGTTAAGAAGGAACTAACAAAATTGGTTACAACGATAGATGAATTCTCAAGAGAGAAAATTTCTAGGTAGAAGGCAAAAGAGTGTGTTAATTTATCATAATTTGAAAGCTAAAATCAGGTCTTATATTTTTCAATTGGAAAATATTATTTATTCAAGATATGAATAAATCATGTAGATAGTATAAAAATAAATAATTACTAAAGGTAAATTACTAAATAATAAGCATGTTAAGTTCTTGATAGAGTTATTTCAAATTGAATGGGTGAGTAAATGCTTTCTTCTCCCTGTATTTTGGCAGATATAACATATTTTTTATCTTTTATCTGTTTGATTCATTGTTGGTTTTATTTGGAAATATAAAGCTAAAGTTCTATTAGTACTTGAATATTGTACCAATTATAAATTTAGCATATGTAGCACTCGGACGTCAATCGTCTTTTTTCTATTTGCTTCTTTGATTTTATAATGAAAAAAAATCGATACATAAGGAAAAATATATGCTCAGATAATGTTATTTGGTAGCCAAATTTTGTTTTCCTAATTAAATTCGTTCTTCATTTTAATGGTGGAAGTCACTAGGTCTTCTATTCATCATGTCATCATGCAATTAAAATATGTGATGTCCAACAACTAGCAATATGAGGTAATAATACTATAGTACATGATTTATTTAATAAATAAGGACCAAGAATATCTGTACACGGCCCTCATACAATTAAGAACACATGTAGGCTTTGCAGTATGGTATTACCAAAACATTAGCAACATAGTTGGCCGCATCCACCATGTGGCATTCTCACATTCTTTCTTAGGAAAAATCTTCTTTCCCATTTATGAAAATAAATACAAAATATATGTTGAAAATAACTTCACTTTGATGCCATATGGTACTAGAACCCAAATCTATTTCCTTAGGCCAACTCCCCATAGAAACATTTTGATCACAAACACTCAATTGATAAAGTTTACAAGCCAAAAAGGGCAAATATATATATATATATATATATATATTCTTTTGTTTTTATCATTTTATTAAAAACATTTTTTGTTCTTTTCCAATTGGATATTTTAGGTGATAAGTTTTTGAAAATTAAAACGTATGTTGTAAATAGAATTTGAATTTATGGGTTCCTCTCATGTCCACAATTGCTAATTGTTCTACAAATGTGACCTTAACCTGCAAGGTACACAGACATTTACCATTGTGTTATATAGTAACTTTCTCTTTGCTTCCATAATATACCATGGTACTAAACAGAATAAATAAAAAATAATTATAAAAAGTGAAAAAAAAATCAAGAGGAATTTTTTCAACATGGAAGGGAAAATAAATGCTAGACTTCTCTTTTTTGTTCATTAAAAGGTTTTTCTTGGGTTTCTCAATTAAAATGTTTGATATGTATATAAAACATACAAATAATACATGTTGAGAGTGGAAAATAAAGAATACAAAGAGTGAGGTGATTTACTAAATAGTGGTATCTCATATCATTAAGAGAGAAAATTTCAAGCCAAAATGGTAAGAAAATGTTGTTTTCTTACCTTAGTTTGGTTGATAAGATTTTATTTGTTCATTTTCAATTGTTATATACTTAGAGATATCATTTTAAGAGTGGAGCATGAATTTATAGTTGCTTGTCATTTCCACTACCTCAATATAGATACCAAATACAACCTTAACCTTCATAGTGCTAGGGAATCGGCCATGTTATTAGAATATATTTCTTTCCAATTTTCTTCTTTCATCCATACTAGCAAATTTTCAAGGTGGAAGGTCTTTTTTAGAAATCAAAATTGTTTTATTTCAGTATCTAGAAAATAATTTACCAGTGATTAGAGTTACAAAAAAAGTGAGAGCAGAATTTGGACCCACGCCATTTTGAGCAAACGTTAATCACACAACTCAGAGAAACTAAGCCGTCATAGCTTTCTGAGCACAAATTCTCATGAAAGAGATCCTAAAAATTAAAAAGTGGATAGATGCCTATAGTTTACCTATTTGATAAAAAATCATAATCTTTTATTCTTGATCAATGAAAATATTATCTAATAAAAAATAAAATTAAAAAGAAAAACAAATTTGGAAGGTGAATTTCAACATGCCATTTCCTATCTTCTCAACCATGGTCTGGTTGATATACCAAGCATTGCCTTATCATCTCAGGCACAAAAGTTTGATTTTTCTAGTCGTTGTTATTTCTAGGACTATAACGTACTCAATTCTAGACACATAGGTTCATCATCCTTTCTTCTAGGCCCCTATTTGATGACATCGTTATCTAATCTTCATTTTTGCTTTTTCATGCCCTTTTATCAATTATATACCTACGATTACCATAATTCTCTACTTTAGAGAAGACTAAAACTGGTCGGCATCTTTTCACCCTAATTAACTCAGTTTCCCATGGACATGAAAACTTAGGATGTTATAACCCTAATAATTGGGTCATAGTAAATAGGTGAATGGTAATGCTAAACTATATTACCAGTCCTAATTAAATAGTCTGGTAAAACCTTAAGTTTCTGGTTGAGTATTTTAAGGATACTAGAAGTGGGTTTTATCCTATTTGACCATTAGGGTAAGCCTAATACTATATTTAAGTGATTAGTGTATAATGTTGAAAATTCAAAGTGAATAATCTCAAAATGCAAGCATAAGTCCAAATTCATGATTGTCATTCCCTAATTAGGTAATTCACCAATTTTGCACCTAATCAGATATCATATACACCGCTAATAACAATTTAGGATAAAAAGATATAAGTTTAATGCTATTTATGCAATTCATTCGAATGTCACACTCATTTCCCCTAAGTTCTGTTTATTTACATGTAACACTTCATTACACTTAGTTGATCCTTAATTTTGTCATGCAGATCCTTATTGGGTCGGGTACATGGGATTTGGACTTCGTCTCCCACCCTTGACTGCCCTGCGTGCGAGACTGCCTTGCACGGCTTGCTCCCCTGTGACTCATTCCTTCTCACCATTCTCTCTCAAAACTTCATCAATTTTACACATTTCCTATGGCATTCGATTTCACTTGACCCTCTGAACACAGCAAGCCCTAAATATTCCCCTTTCATGACCAAATCAAAGAATTCCCTATCACTTTCGTCTCCTCTATGACTGCCACTCTGGGAGAGCATGAAACCTCACCACACCATATCCCAGTGACCTTCAAACCACCCAATAACCACCGTAATCACCCTAGAGGCCCTTTTCAACACTCAATTTCTCCCGAGACACCATGGGAAGTGTTGTCACTGGTCGTCTTATTTAGTGAAGAATTTGAACCTGAAGTTGTGTAGTTTTCCCCATATCAATTCAATGCAAGGTAACGATATTAAAAGCTTCTTCTTTGATGCCATATATCCTTTTTTCCTCAGTTTTCCCTATACTGCTTGATCGACAAACAAGCCACCATCCTATGTTTTGGCTTCCTGTCGTGAGGTACCCCGCAGGTTCCTGACCCCATAAAACCCAGCCAAACCCATCGCGGGTGATTAGCATGTCAACTGGCATCACAACACATTGGTGATGTATTTTGGACCTTCCTTGTGGAGTTTCATTTTGGCTCACTACATTGTCATCTCTAGACTGCATTTCTGACCAAGCAATTCACTAATCTTTTCTCATGACCAGGCATGTTTCTGTTTGTTTCTCTTCCTCAACTACTGAGTAACTAGAGAACTCTGTAAGGATGCTAGAGTTCATCGAGATCCTCCCTAACATGTATCCCTGATATACTTGGGGTTTCTACCAATCTTCTACTATGGTTGCTCAATGTGGCAAGCTTCTTTACCAGTCCTGACCACCTCAGGACCCGAGCTAGAGCTCATTGTGTCCATTATGATGAGATGAAGTCAGGGAGAGGGCCCCCTGCTCACAAAGAGGATTGGTTTGAGTGCCCCCTCTCTAGGCCTCGAGATTCAATAGGAAATCAATGGCACCAGATATAGGGAAAGCAATCTTAAATGTTCACCAATCCACTATAAATTCTAATAATTAAACATCAAGGACATAAAGTGTCAAAACAAAAGGGAAACTTGGGGAAAATGGTTCATGGATATTACATCTAAGATTCAGTATGTTACAACATCTCATATTGAGAAATAATGAAATGAGAATACTTGATTCACTTGAATATCCTATCCTTAGGGTCTCATTTTCCTCATTCACATATCACATGACTTGCATAAGAGTTCAATGTGTCATAAAATTTCACTAAATAAAGACTACTTTCATCAATTCATATATAACCAAACATATATATGAAACCATGTAATGAACCGAACTACAGTACTGAAACATCATGCATCAAGAATAACTTTGAATAAATGAATTTGTAATGATTATCAAATCACATGAGTTGAATTTCATGATGTCTAATCGCAAACTTCCAACTTTCTATTCATCTAGGGTTTTACCCTCTTTACTTATATATCAAGCAAACACTAATAGCATTAAATGAAATCCAATATAGTATTTGACATATTTGTACTATGTATTCAGAATTAAAAATCATTCATAAATAATAAGAGTCAAATAGACAAAGATCCTTATCAAATTATACAACAAATTTCAGACGTAATCGAAAATCCTAGATTTTAGTATATGCTAATATCCTCTAAAATTACTTTAGGAGTTCTCTTTTGGATTATTTGTATGTATTTATAATATGATTTTTATCATATGAAATTCAACACAATAGAGAAATAATTCATTTCATATCATCTTGCACAAGCTAGAACTAAAAGGCACTTTAGGATTTGTAGTTGCATACAGTGCCGTTGAAGATTATTGATGATTTAACTCATTTTTTGCAATCTACTGCTAAAGGAAGTACTCACTCACCCTAAGTTGTGAAAATACCTTAAAAACATAGCCCAAGTCTAAATATCTTGATCTCATATCAAAATTGTATCAAATTACGTCTTTCTTCTTCCTTTCAACTCAGAAATCCTAAATTATGAAGAAATAGTGAGAAAAAGGGAAGATTTGATATCATTTCGAATCAAATTAGAGGAGGGGAGGATCTTGAAACCCTAGGTCAACATCTCCACCAATTTCTCCTCCCAAACCCTAGCTTTCCTCTCTCTCTTGAATTTTGTTTCTCTGGAATGGATCACAAAATATGAGAGCTCCTTGGGTTCTAGGTTTCTCATATATAGCAATTGAGATGCTTGGGTAATTTGCAAATTGATCATCACTATACTTTCTCTTATTTCAACTGAATTTTTTGTCATAAAAATGTTATTATAAATAACTTACTTCAGAGTTTAAACCTCCTCCCAAAATTATGAAAAAATATCATGATGTGTGACATAGAATTTCAGAGCTTTTATAAAAAAAAATTAGATGATTAGGACTACCAATAAATAATTACAAATCAAATAGTGCACTGCCATAGTGCAGTCTGTAGAACAATTGGTTGAAGAGAAAATTCCACAGAACATTCGTGCATGGTACCGCAGTCATTCTAAGATGGACCCAAAACAGTTGTGGTGCCTAGGTTCCATCATATTTAAGTAGAAAAGTTGTCCAACACTTCAATTCTTCCAAAACGGTTGTGTGGCCAGGAATGCTTGTGCCACCAGCAACCCTACATGACCATGCTACACACCACAACCATTCTAACCAAGACTCCAATTCCCAATTTTATTGTCCTTTTCTCACCTCATCCATTTTACCCCATCACGGGTGTGTTGAGAAAAATCCCTAATTTCATCCGACTAAGGTTTATACTTATCAAACCCTAGTTATTCAAAACAAAGACAAGATTAGAGTTCTCATTAGATTTAACACATCATAATTGAGACATTGTCCTTAATCATGTTTAAGCAATGATTTATCTGACTAAGCAAGTAATCATCTAGGTAAACCCTATTTTACTAATTAAGCTCAGATGTGGTCATAACAATTTAGGTCTACCTCTGCTTCTTTTAGTTGTGCTTGACTCAATAGCCTTATTTCAAATATGTGCATTTGTCGGTCTATGTTGCACATGTCATTAAATGGTAGAATTGTGGTAAATATATGTAATAAATTATTTTTTATACTTATAAGTGAAATTAGGTTAGTAACAAACTCTGGAATGAAATTGGAATCTAGGTAATTTACGGTTATTAATTTGGAGGTCAAATGTTCATGACATGCCAAATTATTGTTCTGGAAAAGTGAAATGTAAATGAAAACTTCATTTTTTGGACCCTTTTTATAAAATACTCAAGCACCTCAAATGACCTTCATTTCTTGACATCAAACACTTAAAAACCCATTTTTTCTATGAAATTGTGTATTTGAGGTAGAGAGGTGATATTGGGTGGATTTTGGGTGGTTGTTGGCCTAGAGTTGATCTAACTCAAGTTCTTCCCCAAAATCAAGTTGAATTTAGTAATTTTGTTGTTTCTCTTCTTCTTTCTTACAAGTTTACTTAGATATATTTGTCTGGCCAAAATATTTCTTAAAGTAGAGAAAAAAAACACAGTCTCTCCATATTTTATCTCTTTATCGTTCTTTCATTTAGGAAGGATCCCAGGCTAGGGATTTTATGGTGATTTTCATCTTTAGAGAAGTTTGGTGGGACCTTTTGTGAAATTGTAGAATTCACATTCTTGGAACATGAGAGGAGGTATTTCACCTGCTTATTACAATAAGGATGAGTGGATTTGCAATTAACAAAATTTGAGCTAAATGTTAATTTAGTCATATTTTAGAGAATTTGGTCGGTTTTGTGGTAAAATATGGATTTTATTGTGAAATTTGGATTTCATGCTTATTTTATAAAAATATATCAATATAAATCATGCTTGAACATAAATTTTGTGTTATGAAACCTCATATTTTCATCAGCTTTTGGTATAATTGGAGGATTTGGCCATTTAGGGTGAAAATGGCTCAAAACTTAATGTATTAAGATGAAATTTGCTACACTAGTCTAAAATGACTTATATGTAAGGAAATAATATTTGTTTATTTTTATTTAGACATAAGAATTTGAAATCACTTTTTTTGCTAAAAACATATTTTAGGTTATTACTGCCATGTTGGGTGGAATGAACTTAAAGTAAGTGGAAAATATCTTTTAGCCATGATTTTCATAGATCTAGATCCAAAACTTGAAGAACATTATTGTCTATTTTTGTTCTTTATCTATTTTTAGCTTAGTGATCCCATGTTTGAACTTTTATGGTATAAATAATCCAAATAGAGAAAAGTTGATTGAACATGAATGATTTTAGTTCTAGAATGTGTAGACACGATTCATACGAGTTTCAAGCATATTATATTCTAGAGGTACATATGTATCTGTTGTGAAATACAGGCACAAAGTATAGCAGAAAAAACAAAATTTTAACTATGTGTATTCGATAAAAACAAGATCGCGTCAACTACTATGAAATAGGAAGGATGGTTTAACGAGGTATACCTTGTCCTGAAGCAAGTCTAGTGACAACAACTCGCTTCAATACAACTACTGAGTAGTTGCTCTTGGACAGTGGTTGTGTAGCTTCTGGTCGTCACCACAAATAACTATTTGTGCAACCTCTGCAGTGACTACGGTGGTCTCACCACGGACACTTTGCTCTCTAAGCAGCAACCAAAGGAGTCCTGCCTCTAGATTAGTCCACACAGACCAACTAGAACTCCATTCGTTCACCAAGAACGGACACGAAGGAGTTGTCCCTTGCATTGGTGTACTAGTCACCAACCTGCTCTCCCACAACAACAACTTCTCAGTTGTTCTCTCCCATTGGCTATCCCTCCATGTCGGGCAGGACTTGCATGGACTCTCTCAATCAGCACAACCTGAGGGGACAATGGTGGTCAAAGGAATTGATTCTCAATTGTATATATTGTGTTGTGAGAAGCCCCCAGTACCCCTCCTTTTATAGGCAGGGTTAGGGCTAGGGTTCCCAATATGTATGATATTGTGTGAGAGTAGAAAGGACCGAAAGATCTTGAATTTTCACAATCTACGATAGTCGAAACAGCCATCTGGTGACCCAAATAGTAATTTGGTCACACTAGAAGGTCGTCTTGCACTACGAAATGACCGTCTGGTAGTTTCCCAATTGAAGATGAATTTGGTAATTTTGATTTTCAATTAATATCACATATTAATTTACTTGCACTCTAAGTATGTGTAATCAAAATTATTTAGGAAACATCTAGAATATTCATTCGGCCCACTAAGCCATCTCATTCAGGCAAGACGCCCATCTTTCTCACCCAGACGGACGTCTGGTGAGCCGGAGTCAAGCCGACCAATTCAACTGATTGAACCGGTCAGTTCACTCCTCAATTAGGACAGAACTTAGCCAATTTGAACTTTGATCGGTCTGACAACCCAAACGACCATCTCAACACTTGAGACGCACGTCTAACATGTCCAAACGGTTGTATAAACACTTTAGATGGTCGTTCAGTAGTTCAATCATCCAATCTATCATTTTGTTGTGTAAATTGAATACTCAAATACTTTAGTAATCAATCCAATCACCATTCATGATTAAACTCCTATTCTAGATGAGTTCCTATGTGTGTGACCCTATAGGTCGCATATCATGTCAAAAGTGATTGTCCATAACTAACTTATGACATCATAAGCAGAGAGCAGTGACAAGTATCACATTAATGCTACCCAAGTGAATGGAAAGTTGGATAAAAACTTCAACCTACAATATGTGTAAGGTATTGTAGTTATTGTATAATTCCTTTTTCACTGATATCCAGGATGAACCCAAGGCATGGAATCTTCATCCTCTTAACGTTCAATATATGTTCCTTGAACTAAGAGCAGACTGTATGAGAAAATGTGATCTCAATATCATATATTGATTCACATGTGCCACATGTGTTTCTTAGTCTCGCTTATCAAGTGGCCAGGATATCATACTCTAGTAGGAGGGACAAATCCCATATCTATCACTCATAGTCTATCCCCATGTGTCAAATTCACCCAATCATTACCTTTATAACAACCCATGTTTTAGGACTGCATTTGATGATGTCAAAGCATACCCAACGACATGTGAGGAGTGTAGTTATTTCAGGTCTAAGAATCACAATCACCACCTTCACTATGAGACTTGACTATGACTTATCATATGATGGTTTCCATGTGTCACTCTCAAGGTGGGTCTTTCTGATACAATGTTCCCTAAAATGTATATGTGTGCTTGGTTTGATATTGCCATATCATGACTTAGTGAGACTCGGTCATCAACTAACTCACACTCTAGTCTTATGTGTTACTAGTGTCTATCCACCTTTCATAGTAACAAATAACTAGGGACATAGTGAGAATATGTATATGTACTCTTAACATCTGTATGATCTCATTTCCACAAGGCTAATACGTGAAGACATACGTCGTTGAGTAATATTATTCTTTACAAATTCATAGTGTTTCTTCATTATATCATAACTAAATGAAATAGAAGGAATTGGAAGCTTTCCTTTATAAGTATTAATCAAATCCTTTAAGGTGTATGCCATGTCAATCATCACATGATTGGCTCTAACATATAGCTCCATTGTTGTCATAGTACTTCTACTGAGTCATCAATGGTTGGAACATCTATAAGTTCATCATATGAACTTTTAGATCCATATAGTATCACTCTGTGTTCATAACACAAGTATACTCAGCTACCATTGTAGAATAGAACTAATTGTTATTAGTTCGGAATGTTTCCAACTAACATTTCTCTTTTAAATTAAACATGTTTTAAATTGCGATCATTTTTGTCATTATTGAGGCTTGAATCGATGTAACCCTTTACATCCAACTCTTCCTTTACTACTATCCTTATTGACTAGAAATCTATCCTTAAGTACTTCACAAGTACTCATGGATGTCTTTATGACATTCCAATAACCCTTATTGGATTTAATATCATCTTGTCATGTTCAATACATACAAGTTTATATGGGATAAGCACGTTTATAGCATTCATTATGGATCCACTATTGTACCAGATAATGGAATCTAAATCATGTTATTTCCATTCTTATTAAGAATTGGGACATATGGTTCATGAGAGACTAATCTGGATTCTCTCTTACTAAATCCTTTCGTGTTGAACTCTTCCAACACATTGCTATCGTATGTGCTCAAAACTACCATTATGAAACATTCAAGAACTATCTCACATGTCTTGATCCTTATCTCATAAGAAGTTTAACCTTATCCTTCATTGTTGAAGGTGTTTTCATTTTAGTTCTCAATATTCACAATATTGCATTGCCCTACCTCATCACATGTGGAATATTCATTTATGTTCCCACTAAATCGTTTGAAATCACAAATTTCATCTTTTGTCATTCAAGTCAAACTCTTTGAGCATCTTGTCAAAACAAAGGATCCCATTTCTGAGATGCTTGTTTCAATCCCAGATTGAACTATTCTAGTTCATATACTTTACTTGCATTCCTAAAGTTTTAAAACCTTTTAGGTTGTATCACGTACACATCCTCTGATGTATTCCTTTTATGAAATATGGTTTCCATCTGCATATGCCAAATTTTATAGTCTATTTAACTACAACAACAACATGACAATTGGTAAATGAATTTCTATCATGTTCAATGATGAATGCATATTCATTCCTAGTTAAGTTGCATTATTAGTTTAATTTAGCATTCATATAGCTTAGTTTTCATCAGGAATAGTTTTGTTTTGATCTACTTTGGGTTTTATATTAATTTTTAGTAATTTGATACTTCTCTTGACTCCCTTTGCATGTTTTGAATTTTATCACTTTGCAACAAGTTTGCCTAGGGGGTCCCACTACCCTTCATCGGGCGGGAGTTGAGAGGAGGATGCCTCTCACGGGGTGCTGGGCAATGCCCCAGACTGAAATGAATTTTGAGCACTTTCAGAAGGTAGATCGATACACAAATTTTGTGTCTAAGACCAAAATCAACCAATCGGTTGACATGCCAATTGACCTTCAATTTTCTCCAAATATCAAGCATTGACATATGATCGATAAACAAATGCTCGATAGCTCCATCGATCCACCAGATCAACATTTAGGAAGTCAACATACAATCTCTCAATAGACTCATTGACCTCCTTGGTCTATATCTAAGAACTCAACATACAATCCATCGATAAGCAAGGTCGACACCCTTGTCGATCTCTCTCCTTCAACAACATCGTTGGTTTATTTGGCCGATAAGAAATCAGCCATAAATGTACTATGTCGACATGCTTGTCAAGGACCATAACTTCAACTGATAGCCTTGTCAGCCCTCAAGGTAGATGCACATGTCAAACTCCAAGACCGATGGACAGAAGTCCAAAAGCCATCGACTGACAAACCCATCAATTTACAACCAATAATCGACATTGATGGAAAGAGGTCAACAACCACAACCATATAAATAGGCCCCCAGTGCAACCGTACAAAGTATCTCAGATTTTCTAGAGATAGAACACACCAAAGGTTGCCACTGAGATCAGAGCAAGGATGACACCTATCGACCAAGCTAGTTCTATTGACCTAGCTTGGCAACATCTATCGACCTCCAGAATAGATCGATAGATCTCTTTCATCCGCAACTCTAGGCCATCGAACTCTCTTCTTGGGTGATCAATTTCTTCTCTGAGTTGTTGTTCACCCACCTTTCTCTGCTGGAAGTCAAGGTTAATACCTAAAGGAGAAAGAAGGAATGAAGTTTGTCATCATACACCATGCTGGGCTGCTCCTATTACCATCATGACCGTGATGGTGTCCTCCTCCTCTTCTAGTGATATTAATCTCATCATGTCGAGGGAGTAGACTTTTCACGAGGGTGTGGGGACTAGCCCCACTATCCATTTCTTGCAATTCCATTCATGTTCCAATTCTTGTATGAACTCATTTAATTCATAACTAATCATTTATTACATGTCTTGTGGATTAATCACCCATTTTACGTGATTTATTATAATCTTTTACCGTAAGAACTTCAACATTCAATATTTGAATATTTATTAGTTATGGTTGGCATCATGACGAGAACTTCTGATGGAAAGTCACCAGAGTAGTGGTTAGAGGATCCGTGAGTAACGATGTAATACCCCTGACCTGGGTTATGAGGTAACCATGTTTGTTTTATCTAAGTAAGTTTATTATAAACTTAATATAATCCTCTAAGGAGTTTTGTTATCATGTGACACACTTATGTTTCAAATTTGGTCATGATTGAATGTTGTTTGAGCAATGTTCCTTTGTTTTGGACCAAAGTGCAATTTGCCCAAGATGAGGGGTTACATTGCAAAATGTCACATTTTGAGTATGTTCTAAAGTGTACTAGTATTATAAGAGAGAGTATGATGCTAAGTGGTAGCTATTGGAAAGCCTAAATCCCAAGTTATAACTTGTTTGAACAATGCTAGTACTATGTGCACCAATTTTGGTACAATTTGTAATTACCCAATATATGGGGTTGAAATGCAAAATTACCACCTCTAGAGTGTCCCTACTCCCTCTATGTATCTTTTAGAGGAAATATAAAGAAGGATACGTTATGTTTGAATCATCTTTGAATGATGATACTCCTGGTGATGAATAGACTAAGGAAGAATTAAAGGTAAAGCTTTATATGTGTTGTATTGAGTTGTGGACTTGATATAGGAGCCCTATCGGCCAAGGAGCCATAGTAGAAGTCTCCTATCAGTTTGTTGAGCCTTGGAAAAGTCCATTACAGGCAAGGCACCTCAAGGAGGGGGCCCATGATGAGTTGCAAGTTCCCTTGTACAAAGTGTATCGGGTTGTCTTAATGATGAGATAAAGATGGGGAAACTTATCCAATAAGATAAAGGATGGCCGAGATATTGTCTCTAACTTATCCTCAAGACTCTTTCATGGCAAGATATGTATGTGTGCATGCATGGACACGTGTCAACCATGCATGTCCACGTGTCATCTAGTAGCATGAGGTGAAGACACCTCTTATACACTTTATCTCATAAACTTAAGTATATATACTTCACCTTCCACCAACTTATGGAAGTTTACAGACCCCACAACCATATTCCTTGGAGATATCATGCAAAGCCCCTTAGGTATTGTGTAAAGTAGCTCAAGGATCAAGGATAGCTCGAGCACCAAGCCTAAGGTAAGGCTTTGGTCACCTTCAACCTTTGTTGAAGTAGGATATCGGGTTATGGATATTCCTTTCTTTCCTTCTTCACCAAGTGCTTAACCATGGTGATTTCTTGTATATAGAAGAGTTTTGAACGAACCTTGGACCTTGTAGAAGTTCATATTCAATCTTAGGAATGTAAAGCTTTAAATTTTGGAGCTTTGAAGTCATTTACAAGGCAGGTTATATAACTTGAACCCAATCATGTTATTATTTACCACCTAACTTGTTACACAAGATGATTTACTTTCAATTCCAAAATTTTATTGAATATTTGATGAATCCTTGAGTTTTAAGAATTTCCTAGACCTATTATTTATAAACTAGAACAGTTATAATGGAGGTCTAGATCTTAAATAAGATGGTATCACTTTATAAAATGATATCGGGTTCAAGCACACAAACTAGTACCTCTAACCGGATATGGTAAAATACATGCATCACTTGCACGATATGCTTATTAGATTACAGCTCCTTGCACTATATGGATATGAATTTTACACATTGATCACGATATGGTGTTAACCATAAACCGTTTGCACGATAGTAAGTCAAGTGAAGACTCCATGCACGATATAGGGTCAAGTGTGTACTTGTAAGTCGATATGTCAAAACCCTAGTTTGGGTAACCCGATATGAGTAAGATGAGCAAGTACCTCTTGCATGATATGATCATGTAGTACACACCTAGTACACAATATCTTGAAGCACATATCTGGTGCACGATATGACTGATTGAGTATACACTTATGCACAATATAAAATATGGCACTACTACAGAAATAGCTTATAACGTCACATTTAAAGGCGTCAGTTATTAATGAAAATTGATGCCTAAAACCTACAATGTTAGCTAATTACAGAGACCGACATCTATATTTGAAGACTGGCCAGACACGGGTATCGCTTTTTATTTAGCGTCGGTTCCCTATAATGAACCGACGCCTAAAATAGCCCGCCAAATCCAATTTTTCGAGCGAAAAAAAATTACCCCAAAGTTTCACATACAACATTGATTTTTTGACCGAATAACCAATGCCTAACGACGAAAAAAAATACCTCCAAAGGTCGTCGGTTTTTGTGGAAAAAACGACGCTGATAAGGTTTCACGCGCCATCCCTGCGAAAATTTTTAGGGTTAAGATTGTCCAATGGACGTCGGTGTTTTCTGGTAACCGATGTCTATAGTTTTTAGGGTCGGTTGTTTTTAATAACTGACACCTAGTATTAACTTAACATCACCCGCACCGCAAGCTAGACTCTTCCTTCTGTTTCATCCATTCCACAATTCATCAGGGTTTTAGGTTCCGGCGATTCCTCTACTCACCGCCTCTCGCTGCTCCTCTGCCCCCACCTCTGCCACCGCTTGCTGGTCTGCTGCTCGCTGCCGCCACTCGCTGCTAGCTCCGGCCACTACTCTAGCTCCAGGTCGATCGCTGCTCTATCTGGCCACTCTCTTGCTACCCTGCTCTCTTTCCTCCACACCGTTGACATGTAAGCTGCTACCCTTCTTCTTCCTCTACCTCTTCTTCTTCCTCCACCTCTTCTTCTTCTTCCTGCTCCCTCCTTATACCAAATGTATAAAGCAAGGCATGACCTGCATGTGGGTTGGACACGGAGGCCATGGCTGTGTTGGCCGACCATGGCCGTGCTGGCCAGCACGGCCGTGGTCGGCCAACATAGCCACGGTCGTCGTGTCCAACCCAAATGCAGGTCGTGCCTTGCTTTTATCCATTTGGTAAGGAGGGAGCAGGAAGAAGAAGATACATTTGCAATTGAATATTAATTCTTGACCTAATTCTGTAAATTTTGATGCATGTTGAATTAAGATATTAAAACCCTAATACACATTACACCATATATAATCTTGAATTAACTATATTGCTGAAATCTTGTGATCAATCTATGTAAGATATTAAAACCCTAATGTTAAATCTATGACTTTGTATTGATGTGTCACCCTAGCATCTACATGAATCCCTATTGTATGATGTATATTGATGATAATGCATGAGCTAGTTTGAAATTTTGAAATCAATTATGAATTATCTCTCCATACCTAGGTCATACTAATTTATGTGTAATATTTATCTTGATGATGAACATGCATGGACACTCGAAATGTTGAAATCAATGTTATAGAATGACAACACATGTATTTGTTGGCGTAGAAACCCATCCAAGATTTACTCATTAGGAGTAAATCTTGGATAGTCCCCGGTTTGGGACTGTTCTTGAACACCTAATCTCACTTAGGATGTAAGTGTATAATGTGTATTGGGTTTTCAAGAAAATTTCGGTAGCATTTCCCCATTTGTGAGGACGTGCTTGCACCGCCTGAAAATGTAAGTTTTAAGAATATATGCCTGAGGTTTCTATCTATATGTTCGTTTATAATTATATCATGTAAGTGTGTTTTTTATCAAATTTTAGGTTGTTGATGTACCCCCTGAAGAAATTACAGCACTTGATGAAGAGCAAAAGAAAATTGAGAAAGTGAGGGGCATCACAATGATGAACAAGTTAATACAGCAAAGGGGCAATGGACCCAAATTGGTTGAGGATTTTGATCATACAGGAAATCCATATGGAGTGAACCGCAACTCATTTGTTTCATATCTTGGGGTTCTTACTCGCAGCCTTTGCAGTCCTATCCTAGAATCTTGGCATAAAGTTCCTAAGGGGAAGAAAGACCACATATGGAAGGAACTATGTGTGAGTTATTATTATTTGTGATTCTATTTGTGTAGATTACTAATTTTTAGGATACTAGTTAATAGCAATTCTATTTAATTAATTGTAGAGCATATTTGATCTGGATGAAAAGTTGCATCATAAATGTGTGATGCAATGTTGTGGGAGGGTCCTAAGGAACTATAGGACCAATCTCACCTGAGATTACATATGTGATGTTGATAAGAGGTTCTTGGTTGATTTCCAATTCTAGACATTGATCACTATTTCACTAACTCTACACTAAAAATTTTTGTTTGTATTTTCTTTAAAAAATAAATTTAGGCAGAAGGAAGCCACAAAGAAATGGAAGTACCTGGACCCCAAAGACTAGGAGGCATTTGTTACCCAAAGAAAAACAGATGAATTCAAGGTATTAAGCGCCACTCCCATTTTAATTAATATACATTTTTATGTATTCACCTATTCAAGATTAACCTTTAGTGTTACTAACCAAATCAATGTGCTAACTAACTAGGCCCTCAGTGAGGCGCAAAGAGCAAGGTGTGCACTGAATGTGCACAACCACACAATGGGTCCAAGAGGATATGCAGGCGTTCGCCAAAGACTACAGGTTGAGTCTGCTCAGCCTACTACTACTCAGGAGACTGCAGAGTCCTCTACTACTGCTCCCACACCTCTGCCTTGCCATGCTATGTGGATAGTTGGGAGGCAAAACAAGAAGGGAGACATACTAAAGCCCGCAACTGCTGAGGCGGCTGCAAAATGGTAAAAATCAACTCTTAGAGAAATCGATCAATATTGATTATTGTTATGTTTACTTACTAATTTTTGTTGATGGTGATTAGCGGGAGCTGCACGAGCAGAGGAAGGAAGGCAAGTTCATCCCTCAGGGAATAAGGTATGAACTGACAGTTGCTTTGGGTAACCCAGAGCATCCTGGACGTGTTCGGGGTGCAGGCGCTGGTATGGGCATCAAAGCGTTCTTTGAGCCATCCCAGTGCAAACCTATCCCAAAAGCGGGACTTTCACAAGTTGAGGTAACCTATTCTTGTTTTAGAATGTTATTACAAAAGGGAATTCAATAATCAGAAGCTAGCATTTCTTTTATCCATGTATAGGTAGATTCGTTAATTGCGAAGAGAATCCAAGAAGCAATGGCGAAGTGGCAGGCGTCTTAGCCTGCCACTCAGACAGTACATGTGGCGGGCCGCTCTTCTCCTACTGTAGAAGTGGTTGGGAGTAATCATGTAGACCCACCACCTAGCACGTCCTCTGTAAGTATTTTTATGACATAATAGCTAGTCTATTCAAGATGATATGTTTGTGTATATATGCATATAATATTCTTTATGTAAATTTATAGGGGTTGAAGCCATGCCGACTAAAAAGTCAAGAATATATCATTATAGAGGCGTCGGCTTACCCACCCCTTAAAGGATGCATGTTTCATGGGTATCCAATACCAGATGGTGTGGTACGTGTGAGCCTGATACATTTATTCCCCAACTGGACAGATCTTGCACTGCCTCATGCACACCCAGATGCTGAAACACTTGGTGAGGCAGTAGACAGAGTGATACTGTGGCCCGAAGTGGATGTCCTCTATACTAATATTGTATGATAAATTTCCATTACTTTAATTTTTTAGTGTGTATATATGAGTCAATTGATCTGAAATTATATATACAGGTCAAAAAGACGAGACCCGCTACATCTCGGCCTCCACCTCCTCGACTACCAAGTTGGCTTCCAAGGGACGTACACACCTCGATAGGTCCTAATTGTAGGGGTGTGGCAATATGGATCGGCGAATATGATACAAATTTCCCTATAATTGTTACTATTCTGGAAGATTTTGTAGGTAAATCATATGATAACAATCTATTTATACAAGTTTAGCATACATATTAATGTATGTGTAATACAAGTTCTGCATATGTACGTATTAATGCATAGGTATTAATGTAGGTCAATCATATGAAAACAAGATATTTATACAAGATATTTTGGAGTTGTTTAGTTATCAATGGCTGAACACATCTATGATAGAGCTATGGATATGGTGAGATCTTGTTTATACATCCATATACCTTGTTTTATATACAGTGATCTGGTTTCTTATATATTAATGCATACATAATACATGTTTTGCAGCCACTTACACAAGATATGTAGAGATTTTAGGTTTTTCCATGTGGGATTTTTGGTTCCATCTTTGATTAGTCTTGTAGATACATACCCTTCTTCAGCTACTTCATACTGCTGTGATGCTTTTGAATATTTTGGTAAAAATAAGAAGACGGTGATAATAGCTCCATTCAATGTCGAGTAAGTTTACTTTGCTTATAATTTGGACTTAAGATAATTACATTTTTATTGTGGATTTTGAGTTATTAATTTTTAACTTTCTTACCTATAGTGGTAGGCATTGGGAGTTACTAGTTATTGTCCCCAAGACATTCTGTGTCTATTATCTAGATCCTACGGGGAATGAGTTGGAATTATATGTACATGCAATTAAAAGGTCATTATTCTCATGAGAAATATTTCATGTTTTTATATCTGTTAACATCTGTTACTACATTACTATTTAATTATGCAATTTAATGGGTTACATTAACATATGTAGGGCTTTACAAGAGTACAAAAAAGCTAGAGGAAAGGTCCCCAGGAAAAAGGATCTGTCACTAATTTGGGAGAATGTGAAAGTAATTTCCTGACTCCAATGTATATATTATTTATGTGAACTGTGCTTATTTGTATTTTTGAATATTTTGTATGTTTCAATTTATAGTGTGCTACACAAGACAACGATTGGGTATGTGCCTACTATGTGATGCTATTTATGGACCTAATCATCAAACATGTCGTAGTGGAAATCGATAAGATACAACATGTATTATACATAGTCTCATTAGATAATATCAAATATATCAATCTTATTATATATTATTAATTATATATATACGTCATTCTCTTTGTAGGTCTTTAAAACTGATGACTTCAGCACAGGTGGAAAGTGTTTCGATGTACATGCTCCCTGTATGAGAGATGAATTAGATGTTGTAAGAGAAGAATGGGCAAAAGCCCTACAAAGAGTGGGAATTTTTAGATATAATTTTATTGACAATGATGAATAAAGAATAATTTTGTTCTCATAATTATTTTTGTGTGAATGTGAATGAATTTTTATGAATTGTCATATGTGTGTGAAGATGATCACTACATAAATGTTTCTACATGTGTCTAATGTGAAAAGAGATGAAATGAATGGAACTGTAGGTTGCTACTAGTTTCTACATGTGTGTGATGAAAAAATAATATGAATGAAATGTGGTTATACATGTGTGTGAATCACATATATATAATATTGTCCATCTTATTAATTGTGCAGGTTTGTGACCTGTTGTTGGTTGATATCAATGGATGTCATAAACTTGTAGTTCATAACTGAACTACAAGTTCTCATCCTACTGACCAGCCATACAGCAGGCTTGCAAACTGATAAGAAAAAAAAATCTTAACATAGGTGTCGGTTATTTGAACAAAACTGACACCAAAGACATACGGCGGCGATTGTTTTTATAAAAAACCGACGTCTATATGGCCAAGAACCATGGCTGTATTGGGAAGTACGGTCGTGGTGTCAGGCAGGGGATATGGCGTCGGTTATTAGCACAAAATCGACGTCGGTTCAGCTGATATGGCCAGGAAACACGGCCGTGCTGGGAAGCACGGCCGTAGTGGCAGGGAAGATGGCGTCAGTTTTCTTACAAAATTGACGCCTATAGGCCCTTTGTTGGCACGTTTTCAGTGGTGCGAAGCATTGTGACATTGGTTCTTCTAATAACCGACGTCTGTAATAATTCTATAGTGTCAGTTTTCTTAAAAAACTGACACCTATAGTCCCTTTACTGGCGTGTTTTCAGTGGTGGTAAGCTTTTTGGCGTCAGTTCCCAACGCAGAAGGGGTCCACCTTTAGCGACTCCCACTTGGGTGTCACTTGGAAATCGACACTAAATCCCTTAATTAACCGATGCTAAAGGCATGTTCTGTAGTAGTGTGGATTCAAATACAAGGTGTAACCCGATATGGTTGAAATACCTCAACTCGATATGAAACCCAAGATGGGGGTTAACCCAATATGGGGATAGATGTTAGATCATACATGACATGAGCCATGTTTTATGAACAATATGGGAGATACCTACTTACCCCTTATACACGACACAAGTCTAGAACTACACCTCTTACATGGTATAGAGATAGTAAGCACTCTAATCAACATAGAGTTGGAAACCCAAGGTGATGGTGATGCATGGGTTTTGAGTCACTTTTACAGACTTATTTTATATCTGTTTTATGCACGTATTTGTCATTTTCTTGATTATATTTGCATAATTCACTATAGTTGGCCTTTAAACTCTATTTGCATCAAATTATACTTAATTTAGCATATTTATATGATTTTATATAATCCCTGGACTTATGCACATGTTTCGGTACTTTTTTAGGTACTTTCACACTGTCCAGAGTCGATACCATCGACCCTGGTGTCGATAGTATCGACGTTTCATTAGGAAGAAACCCCAAAACTCGATTTTGGAAGCAAATATCAACATCATGGTTGATACCATCGACCTGGGTGTCGATGGTATCGACAACGTCGGGATCTGCCGAATTTCTGCACTAAAATGGAGCGTTCTAATTCGACGGTTGAGCTTTTTCGGTGTCGTAAAGTGGTCCTATGACCTAAGGAGAGCACGGCCAGCCCTAGGGGAGAGCTCATATCATGCCGCATGACATCCAAGAAGGAGGGAGAGAGGAGACGAGAGTTGAAGGTCGGCAATCGGGCGATCCGGGCACCTCCGACGGGCAATTTTGTTGCCGGAAGACTGCAAAACGCACGTTTCTCGAGGAGGATCTCCAGGAACACCTTCGTATCAAGGATTACATGAGTTTTCTCCATGTTTCCCATGTTTTTCTTCTCTACTCCTATGTATTCTCCATTTCCAACCATGCAGGGTTAATCCCCATCGTTCCTTAGGACCCGAGAGTAGCCTGGGGAACCGTTATATTGAATTTTTGCATGAATTAATATAGAATTCTCATTTCTTGGATATATAATTGTGGAGATTGCTTGATTTACTTATTCTCCATGACTATAGGTAAAGAATCAGACTAATAATTACTCTGAAAAGGGGATTAAAGGTCAGAAAACCCACTTTTATACACCATCTTATATGTTCCTTAGACTAGGCGACGTACAGATAGTGGAGAGATACCCAGAGTCATCGTTAATGTGCCTAATCTAAGATATAAATTGCTACGGAAGTAAAATTGGCTTAGATTTGGGTAGTGGATTGTACCGTGGAAGTGGGCAATCTTGATTACATGCTCTCTATCCTAGATTTGATAAATTTTATATTATTTATGCAAGATATTAGGTATAACGAGATCCTGTGGTGAAATCGGCAATCCTAAGGAATCCCATTCCATTTGATTAAACCAACATTTAACCATCGCTCTTTTGTTTTCCCTTTATTTTATTTTCTTTTTCAAACCTATCAACTCTTTTAATCGGTTTAGCTGGTCGCAACCAGTTAGTAGTAATCTATTGAAATTCACATTTCCCTGAGTTTGACTCGGGCCTCATAAGGCCTATATTACATTGATGCGTACACTTGCGTTATACGCACAGTAATATCGTGTCAAGTTGTTGGCGTCGTTGCCGGGGAAATGGTGAATTTTAGCACTACGAGTGCTGCGAGCGGCCACACTAGGCCACTTTTAATTCATGTAATTTTTCTTTTAATCTTTTGAACTGAATTGCAAATCTTATTAATTGTTTTAATTATTAGTATTGGTTCATACACTACCATTTGAAATTTTAGGTACTAGTAAAGTAATAATGGGTGACGGAGCGGCAAATGAGGAGCAGACGATCTGGGAGAAGATTGAGGCTTCTTCCTCCTCTACATCTAAGGGGCCAATCAAGAGGTTGGCCATCAACATTCCTAACTACAAAATTGATCCAGGGCTAATTAATTTGGTCAAATCTAATGCATTCCATGGGATGAAGAATGAAGATTCGGTGACCCACATCAGCACGTTCGTGGAAAATTGTGATATGATAAAGATTGATAGGTTCCCGCAAGAGACACTCTACCTGAAACTTTTTCCCAGTTCTTTAGCGGGCAATGCTTGGGAATGGCTGCACAATCTGGATGACGAGTACGTTGAATCTTGGGATCACATGGTTGAGGTGTTCTTTGAGAGGTTCTTTTCACCTGAAAAGACGAACGATCTAGTGAGGAAGATACACAACTTCAGCCAGCGAGCTGGTGAAACTTATTCTGAAACTTGGGAGCACTTCCAAATAATGCTGAGGAAGTGTCCACATCACGGCTTAGACAAGGAGAAGCAAGCTAAAATTTTCTACTTCGCCCTAAATGAACATGATAGGAGCAATTTGGACTCAGCAGGTTCTGGTTTCTTTTTGAATAACACAGGCACAAGGTGCTGGGAGATTCTAAGGAACATGTCCAAAAAGAAGTCTTGGGGTGAAAGATATGCACCCGAGAAGGTCGGCGTGACACATGAAGCAAAGGCCATCAAAGTGCTTAATGACAAGATGGATCTTATAGCCAAGAAGCTCCTAGAGAAAGAGGACAATGGGTCTGATGATGAAGCACATGCAAAGTATACGCATCAACAGAGATATAGAAATAACAATTACGATTGGAGGAAGGAACAAAATTTTCAGATTCTGCAGCCTAGCCTAGAGGAAAAGAATAATGAATTGCTTAGTCATGTGGTGAAGCAAAATCAGGAATTGATGGGCTCACTCGCCAAGATAGTACAGTCACACGGTGAGTACTTGAACCAGTTTGTGCAGCAGATACAGAGCAATGGTGCACAACTGAGGATGCTAGAGACATCCATAACCCAAATTGCAACTGAGGTGGCTGCCATGAAGCAAATAATTCAACAAAAACCAGTTGGGAATCCAGAGGTTGCTCAAGTACATCATCAAGTGAAGTATATATCTGTGATTAAGGAGACAGAACCCCAGTGGGGGAGGTCCATGAAAAGGGCAAAATGCATTTCGAAACGGAGGCTAAACCCAGTGTGCCATACCCCCGTAGCTTATATGGACTACCAGGAGGATGTCGCCCGTTCAGTAAATCCCACCAAGAACCCATCACAACCATGCCCACACCTAGGCAAGAGGAGCAGGTGAAGGCCATACTTCACAATGGAGATACTACCACCGAGAAGGATGAGCAGCCACGAGCCACACCAACTGTGAATGACGTGCCAAAGCCTATGCCAGAGGATGACATTGCAGCAAGCTTAGGGGAGGAGACCCCAAATAGCCCATATGTGCCACCGCACAAGCGCATAAAAGAGCCAAGCATGCCATTCCCATATAGTCTAAAGCTGAGGAAAGAGCAAAGGCATTTCAAGAAATTTCTTGAGATCTTTTGGAAGCTCCACATTAACATTCCATTGGTGGAGGCTATAGATAAAATTCCTTCATATGGAAGATTCATGAAAGACATCATCAACAAGAAACGGCAGATCAAAGATACATATGTTGTGTGTGTTGATGAAACAGTGAGCTCTATAATCCAAGGAAGGCTTCCAAAGAAGGGAAAAGATCCAGGATGTTTCTATATCCCATGTTCCATAGGTGGCCAAAATTTTCCACTAGCACAGTGTGACTCAGGGGCAAGCATTAATCTTATGTCACTTGCCACTTTTCAAAAGCTGAGATTGAAGAAGCCAACACAAACTTCCATGACAATTGAGTTGGCATATGGATCCATTGTAAAGCCACAAGGTATATGCAAGGATGTGCTAGTCAAGGTCGACAAATTCATCTTCCATGTTGACTTTGTGGTCATGGACATGGATGAGCTGGAAGGAGGTGAGATGTTATTGGGAAGGTTGTTCCAAGCTACGGCTGATGTAATCACTACCATTGGGTGAGGTTACTTGACACTAGGGATTGGTGATGATAGAGTTGAATTCAAATTGCCAAATGAATCATTAGAGACATCCCTTGACAACCCAGGTTAAAGGTATATTTATGTCAAGCCTAGGACATTAAACAAGGGCGCTTGTTGGGAGGAAACCCAACTTTAGAGTTATTTTATGTTTGGTTATGATCTTTTATGTAGATGTACTTAGTTTTTGATTAGGTTTTGATAATTTTTGTAAAAATGGTACCCTAACTCGTGTTTTGAAGTGTGCAGAATTTTAATGTTGATACTATCGACACCCCTATCGATAGTATCGAGTTTGGATCAGTAAACGCTGAGAAAGACCTTAGTGTCGATAGTATCGAGATTCCTAAAGATTTTTAGAAAAATTGGTGACAGAGATATCGATACCATTGACACCCATGTCGATAGTATCGACACTTTTGATTTCCCAAACTTTTAGATACATCGGTACACCAAAATTGTTGAGCCTGAGTCGATACCATCGACCTTGTTGTCGATGGTATCGACACCTGCAGGACAACAACATAAAAGAGGTCGTAAAAGGTGTCAAAATGAGATTTTTTTCGCACCATTTTTTGCAGAGCAAAGAAAGATGAAGCGAGTCACGTATTAGAACCACTAAGACACAAAAGTGGTCCACCAAAAAGAGGGAGATAGCCAGCATCACTTGGTCCACTTGAGCATCCAACCATCCTTCTTCACCACACTTCAAAGAGAATGGTACCGTTGTTCCACCTCTTAAGTGGGAATGTTGACTATGAGGCCATAGTCATATTCAAGCTTAGGGGGGTGTTGGAACAACCCTATATCTTAGTTTTTACTTACTTATTCATGTTGCTTTTATTTTTGAAATATTAGTTGTTTTTATTTCTAGGTTTACCGCTTTTGTAGGATCCACATCTATCTAGTGTAATCTGTGGAGCAATAAATGCATGGTTTCAATTGGGAGTTTTACTCTTGGGTTGTATGCACATGAAAAAAAATGAGCATATTGAAAACTTCTTGAGCTTATTCTTGTGAGTAATTGAGTTGCATAACTGAGGAAGTGTCTGGGTGAGTCAGCTTCAGGAAATGGGGACATGACTGACTATTTTTATTGTCCAAGGAAAAGTGATTGACAAGGATGTTTGAGCCCAAACTGACCAAATGTTAACGTGAATTTAATTTGAAGTGAGAGAAAGAAACCCCTTGATTAATTTGTACACAAGTCAATAAGGAGGGACATATAATTCTTTCTGAAGGTTCTGTCAATTAGTCTTGTGATCAGATCCACCGCAATTTCATTCACACTCCACCATAAGAAATGGGAGCACATTACTGTCTTTCACTTTTTTATTGCATCTCATGTAGATAGGTCTTGCATTACAACTATTTTCACACATTTTTGCATAAAAATGAAAAAAAAGATATAGAGTAATCATACATGCACATTATCCTTAGGTGTGTGTCATTTAATTGCATAAATATCATTTTGTAGTGCATTCACCTCTTTTGAGCATATAGATGTACATCATGTGTTGTATGTTCTTGTGAAAACATGAAAGGTGTTAAACTTGTTCCATACCTTCTGAATGCTTCAAATGTACAAGTTATGTAATAAGAAGTGAGCCCGACAAATAATTCATTGTCATCTATGAAAATAAGGGCTTGAAAAAAAAAGAATTGAGAAGTAAGTAGGAATGAGAGGGAGAAAGGAACCTATTCTCACCTGAGAACTAAGAAGAATAAGCACATGGTGTAATTTTCTTAGATATTCCATCTCATCTTGAGACGGAATGATAGTGCATGCATCATTCCACCAAAAATGTAGCATTAGGACATTTTCACTTGCATTTTGCATCATGATAGGTCATTAATTTTTGTATTTCATGATTGACTATTATGTGCTTCCATCTCTTCTACAGCCACCTATCCCATCCACTCGTTGCTCTAATCGGTAGGCCACCCATGATATTCTCCTCATTCATGATTACCAAAAGATCTTCTTCTATTTAGATGGTAGTTAGGAAATGAGCAACGTAGATAGGAGATCACAAGATGCACCAAGATTGAACTGGAGGATTGTCTTATATTAACTACTTTACTTGATAGTGTTCTATAATTTTGGGGTGGACATCTTTCATGAATGATTATTGTCCTAAAGGGCAGTTAGTGTTTAGTGGTCAATACGGGTCGGTTTGTGGAAAGAAAGTGGGGATGATGCAGATGCATTTCATGTATTTATGTCCTTATGCTGACTTATCTCGACCAGATCTAAAGTTTTGGTTCTCGAGGACAAGCAAGGTTTAAGCTTAGGGGAGTTTGATGCATGGGTTTTGAGTCACTTTTATAGGCTTATTTTATATCTGTTTTATGCATGTATATGTCATTTTCTTGATTATATTTGCATAATTCACTATAGTTGGCATTTAAACTCTATTTGCATCAAATTATACTTATTTTATCCTATTTATATGATTTTATATAATCCCTGGACTTATGCACATGTTTTGGCACTTTTTCAGGTACTTTCACACTGTCCAGAGTCGATACCATCGACCCTGGTGTCGATAGTATCGACATTTCATCAGGAAGCAACTCCGAAACTCGATTTTGGAAGGAAATATCAACATCATGGTCGATACCATCGACCAGGTCGATGGTATCGACAGCGTCGGGACCTGTCTAATTTCTGCACTAAAACGGAGTGTTCTAATCCGATGGTTGAGCTTTTTCGGTGTTGTAAAGTGGTCCTATGACCTAAGGAGAGCACGTCTAGCCCTAGGGGAGAGCTCATATTGTGTCGCATGGCATCCAAGAAGGAGGGAGAGAGGAGACGAGAGCTAAAGGCCGGCAACCGGGTGATCCGGGCACCTCTGACAGGCGATTTTACTGCCGGAAGACTGCAAAACGCACGTTTCTCAAGGAGGATCTCCAGGAACACCTTCGTATCAGGGATTACATGAGTTTTCTTCATGTTTCCCACGTTTTTCTTCTCTACTCCTATGTATTCTCCATTTTCAACCATGCGGGGCTAATCCCCATCGTTCCTTAGGATCCGAGAGTAGCCTGGGGAATCGTTATATTGAATTTTTGCAGGAATTAATATAGAATTCTCGTTTCTTGGATAAATAAGATTGCTTGATTTACTTATGCTTCATGACCATAGGTAAATAAGTAGTCTAATAATTACTCTAGAAAGGGGATTAAAGGTCAGAAAACCCACTTTTATACACCATCTTATATGTTCCTTAGACTAGGCGACGTACGGATAGTGGAGAGATACCCAGAGTCATCATTAATGTGCCTAATCTAAGATATAAATTGCTACGGAAGTAGAATTGGCTTAGATTTGGGTAGTGGATTGTACCGTAGAAGCGGTCAATCTTGATTACAGGATCTCTATCTAAGATTCGATAAAATCTATATTATTTATGCAAGATATTAGGTATAACGAGACCCTATGGTGAAATCAGCAATCCTAAGGAATCCCATTCCATTTGATTAAACCAACATTTAATCATCGCTCTTTTGTTTTCCCTTTATTTTATTTTCTTTTTCAAACCTATCAACTCTTTTAATTGGTTTAGCTGGTCGCAACCAGTTAGTAGTAGTCTACTGAAATTCACATTTCCCTGAGTTCGACTCGGGCCTCACAAGGCCTATATTACATTGATACGTACACTTGCGTTATACACATGGTAAAATCGTGTCAGATGGGTAAACCGATATAGGTGGTGAATGATACCACATGTATGATGTGATTGATATCCCTTGGATGATAGGAATAGCACCTACTTCTATCGTGTAAATGATATGAGGTCCAACTCATGTCTCATGCATGATATGGCCTATCCTACCTAATATGACGGATAACCCTAGATGATGGATTGAAATATGATATCCTTGTCCTTTGAATGATAGATTGTGATAAGGGAATTCAATTAGACACCTAGTTTGTCATGTAAACTATATGATAGGGTTGATCCTTGAAGGTATACAGAGGTTGTGAGCCTAAGGGTTTACCTAACATGGTAACCCGATATGTTAAACAACATGGAGATCCAATATGATAATCTTGGATGGGAAACTGATATGGTATCTTGTATATATCACTTAAATGATACAAGATGAGGCATATACTCCATGCCCGATATGATGCACACTTTGTGCACAATATGGCACCTAGCATATAGCTCATACTCGATATGGGGTCAAGCAACTAGCTCATACCCAATATAAAGCTAATTTGAGATGATAAGATCTAAGTGATAGTCCATCTGATATGGGTACACGATATGATGATTAGGGGATACACCCTAAAACATGACATGGTGATGTGATTATCTCACATGCCCGATATGGATACACTACATGGAATAAGAATGTACCTTAAAGCATAATATATTAACATATACACATCTTGATACCTAATAGGGTGGAGACACTTCAATCATATGTGATTGATTGAGTGACTTATGTTGCATGTGTGTTAATTATAAAGTAAAAGATGATGTGAATTGTTATTAATGAGCTAATGTTCCTCAAGAGGAGGATTGGACCAAAGATATGATGTAATCAATATCTTAGTGAGGATGAGAGAAAATCTCATACCTTGTATTGATAATCATTGGATAGTCCCCGGTTTGGGACTGTTCTTGAACACCTAATCTCACTTAGGATGTAAGTGTATAATGTGTATTGGGTTTTCAAGAAAATTTCGGTAGCATTTCCCCATTTGTGAGGACGTGCTTGCGCCGCCTGACAATGTAAGTTTTAAGAATATATGCCTGAGGTTTCTGTCTATATGTTCGTTTATAATTATATCATGTAAGTGTGTTTTTTATCAGATTTTAGGTTGTTGATGTACCCCCTGAAGAAATTACAGCACTTGATGAAGAGCAAAAGAAAATTGAGAAAGTGAGGGGCATCACAATGATGAACAAGTTAATACAGCAAAGGGGCAATGGACCCAAATTGGTTGTGGATTTTGATCATACAGGAAATCCATATGGAGTGAACCGCAACTCATTTGTTTCATATCTTGGGGTTCTTACTCGCAGCCTTTGCAGTCCTATCCTAGAATCTTGGCATAAAGTTCCTAAGGGGAAGAAAGACCACATATGGAAGGAACTATGTGTGAGTTATTATTATTTGTAATTCTATTTGTGTAGATTACTAATTTTTAGGATACTAGTAAATAGCAATTCTATTTAATTAATTGTAGAGCATATTTGATCTGGATGAAAAGTAGCATCATAAATGTGTGATGCAATGTTGTGGGAGGGTCCTAAGGAACTATAGGACCAATCTCACCTGAGATTACATATGTGATGCTGATAAGAGGTTCTTGGTTGATTTCCAATTTTAGACATTGATCACTATTTCACTAACTCTACACTAAAAATTTTTGTTTGTATTTTCTTTAAAAAATAAATTTAGGCAGAAGGAAGCCACAAAGAAATGGAACTACCTGGAACCCAAAGACTGGGAGGCATTTGTTACCCAAATAAAAACAGATGAATTCAAGGTATTAAGCGCCACTCCCATTTTAATTAATATACATTTTTATGTATTCACCTATTCAAGATTAACCTTTAGTGTTACTAACCAAATCAATGTGCTAACTAACTAGGCCCTCAGTGAGGCGCAAAGAGCAAGGTGTGCACTGAATGTGCACAACCACACAATGGGTCCAAGAGGATATGCAGGCGTTCGCCAAAGACTACAGGTTGAGTCTGCTCAGCCTACTACTACTCAGGAGACTGCAGAGTCCTCTACTACTGCTCCCACACATCTGCCTTGCCATGCTATGTGGATAGTTGGGAGGCAAAACAAGAAGGGAGACATACTGAAGCCCGCAACTGCTGAGGCGGCTGCAAAAATGGTAAAAATCAACTCTTAGAGAAATCGATCAATATTGCTTATTGTTATGTTTACTTACTAATTTTTGTTGATGGTTATTAACGGGAGTTGCACGAGCAGAGGAAGGAAGGCAAGTTCATCCCTCAGGGAACAAGGTATGAACTGACAGTTGCTTTGGGTAACCCAGAGCATCCTGGACGTGTTCGGGGTGCAGGCGCTGGTGTGGGCATCAAAGCGTTCTTTGAGCCATCCCAGTGCAAACCTATCCCAAAAGCGGGACTTTCACAAGCTGAGGTAACCTATTCTTGTTTTAGATTGTTATTACAAAAGGGAATTCAATAATCATAAGCTAGCATTTCTTTTATCCATGTATAGGTATATTCGTTAATTGCGAAGAGAATCCAAGAAGCAATGGCGAAGTGGCAGGCATCTTAGCCTTCCACTCAGACAGTACATGTGGCGGGCCGCTCTTCTCCTACTGTAGAAGTGGTTGGGAGTAATCCTGTAGACCCACCACCTAGCACGTCCTCTGTAAGTATTTTTATGACATAATAGCTAGTCTATTCAAGATGATATGTTTGTGTATATATGCATATAACATTCTTTACGTAAATTTATAGGGGTTGAAGCCATGCCGACTAAAAAGTCAAGAATATATCGTTGTAGAGGCGTCGGCTTACCCACCCCTTAAAGGATGCATGTTTCATGGGTATCCAATACCAGATGGTGTGGTACGTGTGAGCCTGATACATGTATTCCCCAACTGGACAGATCTTGCACTGCCTCATGCACACCCAGATGTTGAAACACTTGGTGAGGCAGTAGACAGAGTGATACTGTGGCCCGAAGCGGATGTCCTCTATACTAATATTGTATGATAAGTTTCCATTACTTTAATTTGTTAGTGTGTATATATGAGTCAATTGATATGAAATTATATATACAGGTCAAAAAGACGAGACCCGCTACATCTCGGCCTCCACCTCCTCGACTACCAAGTTGGCTTCCAAGGGACGTACACGCCTCGATAGGTCCTAATTGTAGGGGTGTGGCAATATGGATCGGCGAATATGATACAAATTGCCCTATAATTGTTACTATTCTGGAAGATGTTGTAGGTAAATCATATGATAACAATCTATTTATACAAGTTTAGCATACGTATTAATGTATGTGTAATACAAGTTCTGCATATGTACGTATTAATGCATAGGTATTAATGCAGGTCAATCATATGAAAACAAAATATTTATACAAGATATTTTGGAGTTGTTTAGTTATCAATGGCTGAACACATCTATGATAGAGCTATGGATATGGTGAGATCTTATTTATACATCCATATACCTTGTTTTATATACAGTGATCTGGTTTCTTATATATTAATGCATACATAATACATGTTTTGCAGCCACTTACACAAGATATGTAGAGATTTTAGGTTTTCCCATGTGGGATTTTTAGTTCCATCTTTGATTAGTCTTGTAGATACATACCCTTCTTCAGTTACTTCATACTGCTGTGATGCTTTTGAATATTTTGGTAAAAATAAGAAGACGGTGATAATAGCTCCATTCAATGTCGAGTAAGTTTACTTTGCTTATAATTTGGACTTAAGATAATTACATTTTTATTGTGGATTTTGAGTTATGAATTTTTAACTTTCTTACCTATAGTGGTAGGCATTGGGAGTTACTAGTTATTGTCCCCAAGACATTATGTGTCTATTATCTAGATCCTATGGGGAATGAGTTGGAATTATATGTACATGCAATTAAAAGGTCATTATTCTCATGAGAAATATTTCATGTTTTTATATCTGTTAACATCTATTACTACATTACTATTTAATTATGCAATTTAATGGGTTACATTAACATATGTAGGGCTTTACAAGAGTACAAAAAGCTGGAGGAAAGGTCCCCAGGAAAAAGGATCTGTCACTAATTTGGGAGAATGTGAAAGTAATTTCCTGACTCCAATGTATATATTATTTATGTGAACTGTGCTTATTTGTATTTTTGAATATTTTGTATGTTTCAATTTATAGTGTGCTACATAAGACAACGATTGGGTATGTGCCTACTATGTGATGTTATTTATGGACCTAATCATCAAACATGTCGTAATGGAAATCGATAAGATACAACATGTATTATACATAGTCTCATCAGATAATATGAAATATATCAATCTTATTATATATTAGTAATTATATATATACGTCATTCTCTTTGTAGGTCTTTAAAACTGCTGACTTCAGCACAGGTGGAAAGTGTTTCGATGTACATGTTCCCTGTACGAGAGATGAATTAGATGTTGTAAGAGAAGAATGGGCAAAAACCCTACAAAGAGTGGGAATTTTTAGATATAATTTTATTGACAATGATGAATAAAGAATAATTTTGTTCTCATAATTATTTTTGTGTGAATGTGAATGAATTTTTATGAATTGTCATATGTGTGTGAAGATGATCACTACATAAATGTTTCTACATGTGTCTAATGTGAAAAGAGATGAAATGAATGGAACTGTAGGTTGCTACTAGTTTCTACATGTGTGTGATGAAAAAATAATATGAATGAAATGTGGTTATACATGTGTGTGAATCACATATATATAATATTGTCCATCTTATTAATTGTGCAGGTTTGTGACCTGTTGTTGGTTGATATCAATGGATGTCATAAACCTGTAGTTCAGAACTGAACTACAAGTTCTCATCCTGCTGACCAGCCATACAGCAGGCTTGCAAACTGATAAGACAAAAAAATCTTAACATAGGTGTCGGTTATTTGAACAAAACTGACACCAAAGACATACGGCGGCGATTTTTTTAATAAAAAACCGACGTCTATATGGCTAAGAACCATGGCTGTATTGGGAAGTACGGTCGTGGTGTCAGGCAGGGGATATGGTGTCGGTTATTAGCACAAAATCGACGTCGGTTCAGCTGATATGGCCAGGAAACACGGTCGTGCTGGGAAGCACGGCCGTAGTGGCAGGGAAGATGGTGTCAGTTATCTTACAAAATTGACGCCTATAGGCCCTTTGTTGTCACGTTTTCAGTGGTGCGAAGCATTGTGACATTGGTTCTTTTAATAACCGACGTCTGTAACAATTCTATAGTGTCAGTTTTCTTTAAAAACCGACACCTATAGTCCCTTTACTGGCGTGTTTTCGGTGGTGGTAAGCTTTTTGGCGTCAGTTCCCAACGCAGAAGGGGTCCACCTTTAGCGACTCCCACTTGGGTGTCACTTGGAAACCGACACTAAATCCCTTAATTAACCGATGCTAAAGGCATGTTCTGTAGTAGTGTGGATTCAAATACAAGGTGTAACCCGATATGGTTGAAATACCTCAACTCGATATGAAACCCAAGATGGGGGTTAACCCAATATGGGGATAGATGTTAGATCATACATGACATGAGCCATGTTTTATGAACAATATGGGAGATACCTACTTACCCCTTATACACGACACAAGTCTAGAACTACACCTCTTACATGGTATAGAGATAGTAAGCACTCTAATCAGCATAGAGTTGGAAACCCAAGGTGATGGTGATGCATGGGTTTTGAGTCACTTTTACAGACTTATTTTATATCTGTTTTATGCATGTATTTGTCATTTTCTTGATTATATTTGCATAATTCACTATAGTTGGCATTTAAACTCTATTTGCATCAAATTATACTTAATTTAGCATATTTATATGATTTTATATAATCCCCGGACTTATGCACATGTTTCGATACTTTTTTAGGTACTTTCACACTGTCCAGAGTCGATACCATCGACCCTGGTGTCGATAGTATCGACATTTCATTAGGAAGAAACCCCAAAACTCGATTTTGGAAGGAAATATCAACATCATGGTCAATACCATCGACCTGGGTGTCGATGGTATCGACAACGTCGGGATCTGCCGAATTTCTGCACTAAAATGGAGCGTTCTAATTCGACGGTTGAGCTTTTTCGGTGTCGTAAAGTGGTCCTATGACCTAAGGAGAGCACGGCCAGCCCTAGGGGAGAGCTCATATCATGCCGCATGACATCCAAGAAGGAGGGAGAGAGGAGACGAGAGCTGAAGATTGGCAATCAGGCAATCCGAGCACCTCCGACGGGTGATTTTGCTGTCGGAACACCTTCGTATCAAGGATTACACGAGTTTTCTCCATGTTTCCCATGTTTTTCTTCTCTACTCCTATGTATTCTCCATTTTCAACCATGCAGGGTTAATCCCCATCGTTCCTTAGGACCCGAGAGTAGCTCGGGGAACCGTTATATTGAATTTTTGCATGAATTAATATAGAATTCTCATTTCTTGGATATATAATTGTGGAGATTGCTTGATTTACTTATTCTCCATGACTATAGGTAAAGAATCATACTAATAATTACTCTGAAAAGGGGATTAAAGGTCAGAAAACCCACTTTTATACACCATCTTATATGTTCCTTAGACTAGGCGACGTACAGATAGTGGAGAGATACCCAGAGTCATCGTTAATGTGCCTAATCTAAGATATAAATTACTACGGAAGTAAAATTGGCTTAGATTTGGGTAGTGGATTGTACCGTGGAAGCTGGCAATCTTGATTACAGGCTCTCTATCCAAGATTTGATAAAATTTATATTATTTATGCAAGATATTAGGTATAACGAGATCCTGTGGTGAAATCGGCAATCCTAAGGAATCCCATTCCATTTGATTAAACCAACATTTAATCATCGTTCTTTTGTTTTCCCTTTATTTTATTTTCTTTTTCAAACCTATCAACTCTTTTAATCAGTTTAGTTGGTCGCAAACAGTTAGTAGTAGTCTATTGAAATTCACATTTCCCTGAGTTCGACTCGGGTCTCATAAGGCCTATATTACATTGATGCGTACAATTGTTCTATACGCACAGTAAAATCGTGTCAAGTTGTTGGCGTCGTTGCCGGGGAAATGGTGAATTTTAGCACTACGAGTGCTGCGAGCGGCCACACTAGGCCACTTTTAATTCTTGTAATTTTTCTTTTAATCTTTTGAACTGAATTGCAAATCTTATTAATTGTTTTAATTATTAGTATTGGTTCATACACTACCATTTGAAATTTTAGGTACTAGTAAAGTAATAATGGGTGACGGAGCGGCAAATGATGAGCAGACGATCTGGGAGAAGATCGAGGCTTCTTCCTCCTCTACATCTAAGGGGCCAATCAAGAGGTTGGCCATCAACATTCCTAACTACAAAATTGATCCAGGGCTAATTAATTTGGTCAAATCTAATGCATTCCATGGGATGAAGAATGAAGATTCAGTGACCCACATCAGCACGTTCGTGGAAAATTGTGATATGATAAAGATTGATAGGTTCCCGTAAGAGACACTCTACCTGAAACTTTTTCCCAGTTCTTTAGCGGGCAATGCTTGGGAATGGCTGCATAATCTGGATGACGAGTATGTTGAATCTTGGGATCACATGGTTGAGGTGTTCTTTGAGAGGTTCTTTTCACCTGAAAAGACGAACGATCTAGTGAGGAAGATACACAACTTCAGCCAGTGAGCTGGTGAAACTTATTCTGAAACTTGGGAGCACTTCCAAATAATGTTGAGGCACTGGTGAAACTTATTCTGAAACTTGGGAGCACTTCCAAATAATGTTGAGGAAGTGTCCACATCACGGATTAGACAAGGAAAAGCAAGCTAAAATTTTCTACTTCGCCCTAAATGAGCATTATAGGAGCAATTTGGACTCAGCAGGTTCTGGTTTCTTTTTGAATAACACAGGCACAAGGTGCTGGGAGATTCTAAGGAACATGTCCAAAAAGCAGTCTTGGGGTGAAAGATATGCACCCGAGAAGGTCGACGTGACACATGAAGCAAAGGCCATCAAAGTGCTTAATGACAAGATGGATCTTATATCCAAGAAGCTCCTAGAGAAAGAGGACAATGGGTCTCATGATGAAGCACATGCAAAGTATATGCATCAACAGAGATATAGAAATAACAATTACGATTGGAGGAAGGAACAAAATTTTCAGAAGTTGCAGCCTAGCCTAGAGGAAAAGAATAATGAATTGCTTAGTCAGGTGGTGAAGCAAAATCAGGAATTGATGGGCTCACTCGCCAAGATAGTACAGTCACACGGTGAGTACTTGAACTAGTTTGGGCAGCAGATACAGAGCCATGGTGCACAACTGAGGATGCTAGAGACATCCATAACCCAAATTGCAACTGAGGTGGCTGCCATGAAGCAAATCATTCAACAAAAACTAGTTGGGAATGCAAAGGTTGCTCAAGTACATCATCAAGTGAAGTATATATCTGTGATTAAGGAGACAGAGTCCCCAGTGGGGGAGGTCCATGAAAAGGGCAAAATGCATTTAGAAACGGAGGCTAAACCCAGTGTGCCATACCCCCGTAGCTTATATGGCCTACCAGGAGGATGTCGCCCGTTCAGTAAATCACACCAAGAACCCATCACAACCATGCCCACACCTAGGCAAGAGGAGCAGGTGAAGGCCATAATTCACAATGGAGCTACTACCACCGAGAAGGATGAGCAGCCACGAGCCACACCAACTGTGAATGACGTGCCAAAGCCTATGCCAGAGGATGACATTGCAGCAAGCTTAGGGGAGGAGACCCCAAATAGCCCATATGTGCCACCGCACAAGCGCATAAAAGAGCCAAGCGTGCCATTCCTGGATAGTCTAAAGCTGAGGAAAGAGCAAAGGCATTTCAAGAAATTTCTTGAGATCTTTTGGATGCTCCACATTAACATTCCATTGGTGGAGGCTATAGATAAAATTCCTTCATATGGAAGATTCATGAAAGACATCATCAACAAGAAACGGCGGATCAAAGATACATATGTTGTGTGTGTTGATGAAATAGTGAGCTCTATAATCCAAGGAAGGTTGCCAAAGAAGGGGAAAGATCCAGAATGTTTCTATATCCCATGTTCCATAGGTGGCCAAAATTTTCCACAAGCACAGTGTGACTCAGGGGCAAGCATTAATCTTATGTCACTTGCCACTTTTCAAAAGCTGAGATTGAAGAAGCCAACACAAACTTCCATGACAATTGAGTTGGCATATGGATCCATTGTAAATCCACAAGGTATATGCAAGGATGTGCTAGTCAAGGTCGACAAATTCATCTTCCTTGTTGACTTTGTGGTCATGGACATGGATGAGCTGGAAGGAGGTGAGATGCTATTGGGAAGGTTGTTCCAAGCTACGGCTGATGTAATCACTACCATTGGGTGAGGTTACTTGACACTAGGGATTGGTGATGATAGAGTTGAATTCAAATTGCCAAATGAATCATTAGAGACATCCCTTGACAACCCAGGTTAAAGGTATATTTATGTCAAGCCTAGGACATTAAACAAGGGCGCTTGTTGGGAGGAAACCCAACTTTAGAGTTATTTTATGTTTGGTTATGATCTTTTATGTAGATGTACTTAGTTTTTGCTTAGGTTTTGATAATTTTTGTAAAAATGGTACCCTAACTCATGTTTTGAAGTGTGCAGAATTTTAAGGTTGATACTATCGACACCCCTATCGATAGTATCAAGTTTGGATCAGTAAACGCTGAGAAAGAGTCGATATCATCGACCTTAGTGTCGATAGAATCGAGATTCTTAAAGATTTTTAGAAAAATTGGTGACAGAGATATCGATACCATTGATACCCATGTCGATAGTATCAACACTTTTGATTTCCCAAGCTTTTAGATACATCGGTACACCAAAATTGTTGAGCCTGAGTCGATACCATCGACCTTGTTGTCGATGGTATCGACACCTGCAGGACAGCTACATAAAAGAGGTCGTAAAAGGTGTCAAAATGAGATTTTTTTCGCACCATTTTTTGCAGAGCAAAGAAGGATGAAGCGAGTCACGTATTAGAACCACTAAGACACAAAAGTGGTCCACCAAAAAGAGGGAGATAGCCAGCATCACTTGGTCCACTTGAGCATCCAACCATCCTTCTTCACCACACTTCAAAGAGAATGGTACCGTTGTTCCACCTCTTAAGTGGGAATGTTGACTATGAGGCCATAGTCATATTCAAGCTTAGGGGGGTGTTGGAACAACCCTATATCTTAGTTTTTACTTACTTATTCATGTTGCTTTTATTTTTGAAATATTAGTTATTTTTATTTCTAGGTTTACCGCTTTTGTAGGATCCACATCTATCTAGTGTAATATGTGGAGCAATAAATGCATGGTTTCAATTGGGAGTTTTACTCTTGGGTTGTATGCACATGAAAAAAAAAATGAGCATATTGAAAACTTTTTGAGCTTATTCTTGTGAGTAATTGAGTTGCATAACTGAGGAAGTGCTTGGGTGAGTCAGCTTCAGGAAATGGGGACATGACTGACTATCTTTATTGTCCAAGGAAAAGTGATTGACAAGGATGTTTGAGCCCAAACTGACCTAATGTTAACATGAATTTAATTTGAAGTGAGAGAAATAAACCCCTTGATTAATTTGTACACAAGTCAGTAAGGAGGGACATATAATTCTTTCTGAAGGTTCTGTCAATTAGTCTTGTGATCTGATCCACCGTAATTTCATTCACACTCCACCATAAGAAATGGGAGCACATTACTGTCTTTCACTTTTTGATTGCATCTCATGTAGATAGGTCTTGCATTACAACTATTTTCACACATTTTTGCATAAAAATGAAAAAAAAGATATAGAGTAATCATACATGCACATTATCCTTAGGTGTGTGTCATTTAATTGCATAAATATCATTTTGTAGTGCATTCACCTCTTTTGAGCATATAGATGTACATCATGTGTTGTATGTTCTTGTGAAAACATGAAAGGTGTTAAACTTGTTCCATACCTTCTGAATGCTTCAAATGTACAAGTTATGTAACAAGAAGTGAGCCCGACAAATAATTCATTGTCATCTATGAAAATAAGGGCTTGAAAAAAAAAAGAATTGAGAAGTAAGTAGGAATGAGAGGGAGAAAGGAACCTATTCTCACCTGAGAACTAAGAAGAATAAGCACATGGTGTAATTTTCTTAGATATTCCATCTCACCTTGAGACGGAATGATAGTGCATGCATCATTCCACCAAAAATGTAGCATTAGGACATTTTCACTTGCATTTTGCATCATGATAGGTCATTAATTTTTGTATTTCATGATTGACTATTATGTGCTTCCATCTCTTCTACAGCCACCTATCCCATCCACCCGTTGCTCTAATCGGTAGGCCACCCATGATATTCTCCTCATTCATGATTACCAAAAGATCTTCTTCTATTTAGATGGTAGTTAGGAAATGAGCAACGTAGATAGGAGATCACAAGATGCACCAAGATTGAACTGGAGGATTGTCTTATATTAACTACTTTACTTGATAGTGTTCTATAATTTTGGGGTGGACATCTTTCATGAATGATTATTGTCCTAAAGGGCAGTTAGTGTTCAGTGGTCAATACGGGTCGGTTTGTGGAAAGAAAGTGGGGATGATGCAGATGCATTTCATGTATTTATGTCCTTATGCTGACTTATCTCAACCAGATCTAAAGTTTTGTTGCTCGAGGACAAGCAAGGTTTAAGCTTAGGGGAGTTTGATGCATGGGTTTTGAGTCACTTTTATAGGCTTATTTTATATCTATTTTATGCATGTATTTGTCATTTTCTTGATTATATTTGCATAATTCACTATAGTTGGCATTTAAACTCTATTTGCATCAAATTATACTTATTTTATCCTATTTATATGATTTTATATAATCCCTGGACTTATGCACATGTTTTGGCACTTTTTCAGGTACTTTCACACTGTCCAGAGTCGATACCATCGACCCTAGTGTCGATAGTATCGACATTTCATCAGGAAGCAACTCTGAAACTCGATTTTGGAAGGAAATATCAACATCATGGTCGATACCATCGACCAGGTTGATGGTATCGACAGCGTCGGGATCTGTCGAATTTCTGCACTAAAACGGAGTGTTCTAATCTGATGGTTGAGCTTTTTTGGTGTTGTAAAGTGGTCCTATGACCTAAGGAAAGCACGTCTAGCCCTAGGGGAGAGCTCATATTGTGTCGCATGGCATCCAAGAAGGAGGGAGAGAGGAGACGAGAGCTAAAGGCCGGCAACCGGGCGATCCGGGCACCTCTGACAGGCGATTTTGCTGCCGGAAGACTGCAAAACGCACGTTTCTCGAGGAGGATCTCCAGGAACACCTTCGTATCAGGGATTACACGAGTTTTCTTAATGTTTCCCACGTTTTTCTTCTCTACTCCTATGTATTCTCCATTTTCAACCATGCGGGGCTAATCCCCATCGTTCCTTAGGATCCGAGAGTAGCCCGGGGAACCGTTATATTGAATTTTTGCAGGAATTAATATAGAATTCTCGTTTCTTGGATAAATAAGATAGCTTGATTTACTTATGCTTCATGACCATAGGTAAATAATTAGTCTAATAATTACTCTAGAAAGGGGATTAAAGGTCAGAAAACCCACTTTTATACACCATCTTATATGTTCCTTAGACTAGGCGACGTACGGATAGTGGAGAGATACCCAGAGTCATCATTAATGCGCCTAATCTAAGATATAAATTGCTACGGAAGTAGAATTGGCTTAGATTTGGGTAGTGGATTGTACCGTGGAAGCGGGCAATCTTGATTACAGGATCTCTATCTAAGATTCGATAAAATCTATATTATTTATGCAAGATATTAGGTATAACGAGACCCTATGGTGAAATCAGCAATCCTAAGGAATCCCATTCCATTTGATTAAACCAACATTTAATCATCGCTCTTTTGTTTTCCCTTTATTTTATTTTCTTTTTCAAACCTATCAACTCTTTTAATTGGTTTAGCTGGTCGCAACCAGTTAGTAGTAGTCTACTGAAATTCACATTTCCCTGAGTTCGACTCGGGCCTCACAAGGCCTATATTACATTGATACGTACACTTGCGTTATACACATGGTAAAATCGTGTCAGATGGGTAAACCGATATAGATGGTGAATGATACCACATGTATGATGTGATTGATATCCCTTGGATGATAGGAATAGCACCTACTTCTATCGTGTAAATGATATGAGGTCCAACTCATGTCTCATGCATGATATGGCCTATCCTACCTAATATGACGGATAACCCTAGATGATGGATTGAAATCTGATATCCTTGTGCTTTGAATGATAGATTGTGATAAGGGAATTCAATTAGACACCTAGTTTGTCATGTAAACTATATGATAGGGTTGATCCTTGAAGGTATACAGAGGTTGTGAGCCTAAGGGTTTACCTAACATGGTAACCCGATATGTTAAACAACATGGAGATCCAATATGATAATCTTGGATGGGAAACTGATATGGTATCTTGTATATATCACTTAAATGATACAAGATGAGGCATATACTCCATGCCTGATATGATGCACACTTTGTGCACAATATGGCACCTAGCATATAGCTCATACTCGATATGGGGTCAAGCAACTAGCTCATACCCAATACAAAGCTAATTTGAGATGATAAGATCTAAGTGATAGTCCATCTGATATGGGTACACGATATGATGATTAGGGGATACACCCTAAAACATGACATGGTGATGTGATTATCTCACATGCCCGATATGGATACACTACATGGAATAAGAATGTACCTTAAAGCATAATATATTAACATATACACATCTTGATACCTAATAGGGTGGAGACACTTCAATCATATGTGATTGATTGAGTGACTTATGTTGCATGTGTGTTAATTGTAAAGTAAAAGATGATGTGAATTTATATTAATGAGCTAATGTTCCTCAAGAGGAGGATTGGACCAAAGATATGATGTAATCAATATCTTAGTGAGGATGAGAGAGAATCTCATACCTTGTATTGATAATCATTGGATAGTCCCCGGTTTGGGACTGTTCTTGAACACCTAATCTCACTTAGGATGTAAGTGTATAATGTGTATTGGGTTTTCAAGAAAATTTCGGTAGCATTTCCCCATTTGTGAGGACGTGCTTGCGCCGCCTGACAATGTAAGTTTTAAGAATATATGCCTGAGGTTTCTATCTATATGTTCCTTTATAATTATATCATGTAAGTGTGTTTTTTATCAGATTTTAGGTTGTTGATGTACCCCCTGAAGAAATTACAGCACTTGATAAAGAGCAAAAGAAAATTGAGAAAGTGAGGGGCATCACAATGATGAACAAGTTAATACAGCAAAGGGGCAATGGACCCAAATTGGTTGTGGATTTTGATCATACAGGAAATCCATATGGAGTGAACCGCAACTCATTTGTTTCATATCTTGGGGTTCTTACTCGCAATCATTGCAGTCCTATCCTAGAATCTTGGCATAAAGTTCCTAAGGGGAAGAAAGACCACATATGGAAGGAACTATGTGTGAGTTATTATTATTTGTAATTCTATTTGTGTAGATTACTAATTTTTAGGATACTAGTTAATAGCAATTCTATTTAATTAATTGCAGAGCATATTTGATCTGGATGAAAAGTTGCATCATAAATGTGTGATGCAATGTTGTGGGAGGGTCCTAAGGAACTATAGGACCAATCTCACCTGAGATTACATATGTGATGCTGATAAGAGGTTCTTGGTTGATTTCCAATTCTAGACATTGATCACTATTTCACTAACTCTACACTAAAAAATTTTGTTTGTATTTTCTTTAAAAAAAATATTTAGGCAAAAGGAAGCCACAAAGAAATGGAACTACCTGGACCCCAAAGACTGGGAGGCATTTGTTACCCAAAGAAAAACAGATGAATTCAAGGTATTAAGCGCCACTCCCATTTTAATTAATATACATTTTTATATATTCACCTATTCAAGATTAACCTTTAGTGTTACTAACCAAATCAATGTGCTAACTAACTAGGCCCTCAGTGAGGCGCAAAGAGCAAGGTGTGCACTGAATGTGCACAACCACACAATGGGTCCAAGAGGATATGCAGGCGTTCGCCAAAGACTACATGTTGAGTCTGCTCAGCCTACTACTACTCAGAAGACTGCAGAGTCCTCTACTACTGCTCCCACACCTCTGCCTTGCCATGCTATGTGGATAGCTGGGAGGCAAAACAAAAAGGGAGACATACTGAAGCCCGCAACTGCTGAGGCGGCTGCAAAAATGGTAAAAATCAACTCTTAGAGAAATCGATCAATATTGATTATTGTTATGTTTACTTACTAATTTTTGTTGATGGTGATTAGCGGGAGCTGCACGAGCAGAGGAAGGAAGGCAAGTTCATCCCTCAGGGAACAAGGTATGAACTGACAGTTGCTTTGGGTAACCTAGAGCATCCTGGACGTGTTCGGGGTGCAGGCGCTGGTGTGGGCATCAAAGCGTTCTTTGAGCCATCTCAGTGCAAACCTATCCCAAAAGCGGGACTTTCACAATCTGAGGTAACATATTCTTGTTTTAGAATGTTATTACAAAAGGGAATTCAATAATCATAAGCTAGCATTTCTTTTATCCATGTATAGGTAGATTCGTTAATTGCGAAGAGAATCCAAGAAGCAATGGCGAAGTGGCAGGCGTCTTAGCCTGCCACTCAGACAGTACATGTGGCGGGCCGCTCTTCTCCTACTGTAGAAGTGGTTGGGAGTAATCATGTAGACCCACCACCTAGGACGTCCTTTGTAAGTATTTTTATGACATAATAGCTAGTCTATTCAAGATGATATGTTTGTGTATATATTCATATAACATTCTTTACGTAAATTTATAGGGGTTGAAGCCATGCCGACTAAAAAGTCAAGAATATATCGTTGTAGAGGCGTCGGCTTACCCACCCCTTAAAGGATGCATGTTTTATGGGTATCCAATACCAGATGGTGTGGTACGTGTGAGCCTGATACATGTATTCCCCAACTGGACAGATCTTGCACTGCCTCATGCACACCCAGATGCTGAAACACTTGGTGAGGCAGTAGACAGAGTGATACTGTAGCCCGAAGCGGATGTCCTCTATACTAATATTGTATGATAAATTTCCATTACTTTAATTTGTTAGTGTGTATATATGAGTCAATTGATATGAAATTATATATACATGTCAAAAAGACGAGACCCGCTACATCTCAGCCTCCACCTCCTCGACTACCAAGCTGGCTTCCAAGGGACGTACACGCCTCGATAGGTCCTAATTGTAGGGGTGTGGCAATATGGATCGGCGAATATGATACAAATTGCCCTATAATTGTTACTATTCTGGAAGATGTTGTAGGTAAATCATATGATAACAATCTATTTATACAAGTTTAGCATACATATTAATGTATGTGTAATACAAGTTCTGCATATGTACGTATTAATGCATAGGTATTAATGCAGTTCAATCATATGAAAACAAGATATTTATACAAGATATTTTGGAGTTGTTTAGTTATCAATGGTTGAACACATCTATGATAGAGTTATGGATATGGTGAGATCTTGTTTATACATCCATATACCTTGTTTTATATACAGTCATCTGGTTTCTTATATATTAATGCATACATAATACATGTTTTGCAGCCACTTACACAAGATATGTAGAGATTTTAGGTTTTCCCATGTGGGATTTTTGGTTCCATCTTTGATTAGTCTTGTAGATACAGACCCTTCTTCAATTACTTCATACTGCTGTGATGCTTTTGAATATTTTGGTAAAAATAAGAAGACGGTGATAATAGCTCCATTCAATGTCGAGTAAGTTTACTTTGCTTATAATTTGGACTTAAGATAATTACATTTTTATTGTGGATTTTGAGTTATTAATTTTTAACTTTCTTACCTATAGTGGTAGGCATTGGGAGTTACTAGTTATTGTCCCCAAGACATTCTGTGTCTATTATCTAGATCCTACGGGGAATGAGTTGGAATTATATGTACATGCAATTAAAAGGTCATTATTCTCATGAGAAATATTTCATGTTTTTATATTTGTTAACATCTGTTACTACATTACTATTTAATTATGCAATTTAATGGGTTACATTAACATATGTAGGGCTTTACAAGAGTACAAAAAAGCTGGAGGAAAGGTCCCCAGGAAAAAGGATCTGTCACTAATTTGGGAGAATGTGAAAGTAATTTCCTGACTCCAATGTATATATTATTTATGTGAACTGTGCTTATTTGTATTTTTGAATATTTTGTATGTTTCAATATATAGTGTGCTACACAAGACAACGATTGGGTATGTGCCTACTATGTGATGCTATTTATGGACCTAATCATCAAACATGTCGTAATGGAAATCGATAAGATACAACATGTATTATACATAGTCTCATTAGATAATATGAAATATATCAATCTTATTATATATTATTAATTATATATATACGTCATTCTCTTTGTAGGTCTTTAAAACTGCTGACTTCAGCACAGGTGGAAAGTGTTTTGATGTACATGCTCCCTGTACGAGAGATGAATTAGATGTTGTAAGAGAAGAATGGGCAAAAGCCCTACAAAGAGTGAGAATTTTTAGATATAATTTTATTGACAATGATGAATAAAGAATAATTTTGTTCTCATAATTATTTTTGTGTGAATGTGAATGATTTTTTATGAATTGTCATATGTGTGTGAAGATGATCACTACATAAATGTTTCTACATGTGTCTAATGTGAAAAGAGATGAAATGAATGGAACTGTAGGTTGCTACTAGTTTCTACATGTGTGTGATGAAAAAATAATATGAATGAAATGTGGTTATACATGTGTGTGAATCACATATATATAATATTGTCCATCTTATTAATTGTGCAGGTTTGTGACTTGTTGTTGGTTGATATCAATGGATGTCATAAACCTGTAGTTCAGAACTGAACTACAAATTCTCACCCTGCTGACCAGCCATACAGCAGGCTTGCAAACTGATAAGAAAAAAAATCTTAACATAGGTGTCGGTTATTTGAACAAAACTGACACCAAAGACATACGGCGGCGATTTTTTTTTATAAAAAACCGACGTCTATATGGCCAAGAACCATGGCTGTATTGGGAAGTACGGTCGTGGTGTTAGGCAGGGGATATGGCATCGGTTATTAGCACAAAATCGACGTCGGTTCAGCTTATATGGCCAGGAAACACGGCCGTGCTGGGAAGCACGGCCGTAGTGGCAGGGAAGATGGCGTCAGTTATCTTACAAAATTGACGCCTATAGGCCCTTTGTTGGCACGTTTTCAGTGGTGCGAAGCATTGTGACATTGGTTCTTTTAATAACCGACGTCTGTAACAATTCTATAGTGTCAGTTTTCTTAAAAAATTGACACCTATAGTCCCTTTACTAGCGTGTTTTCGGTGGTGGTAAGCTTTTTGGCGTCAGTTCCCAACGCAGAAGGGGTCCACCTTTAGCGACTCCCTCACTTGGAAACCGACACTAAATCCCTTAATTAACTGATGCTAAAGGCATGTTCTGTAGTAGTGTGGATTCAAATACAAGGTGTAACCCGATATGGTTGAAATACCTCAACTCGATATGAAACCCAAGATGGGGGTTAACCCAATATGGGGATAGATGTTAGATCATACATGGCATGAGCCATGTTTTATGAACAATATGGGAGATACCTACTTACCCCTTATACACGACACAAGTCTAGAACTACACCTCTTACATGGTATAAAGATAGTAAGCACTCTAATCAACATAGAGTTGGAAACCCAAGGTGATGGTGATGCATGGGTTTTAAGTCACTTTTACAGACTTATTTTATATCTGTTTTATGCACGTATTTGTCATTTTCTTGATTATATTTGCATAATTCACTATAGTTGGCCTTTAAACTCTATTTGCATCAAATTATACTTAATTTAGCATATTTATATGATTTTATATAATCCCCGGACTTATGCACATGTTTCGGTACTTTTTTAGGTACTTTCACACTGTCCAGAGTCGATACCATCGACCATGGTGTCGATAGTATCGACATTTCATTAGGAAGAAACCCCAAAACTCGATTTTGGAAGGAAATATCAACATCATGGTCGATACCATCGACCTGGGTGTCGATGGTATCGACAACGTCGGGATCTGCCGAATTTCTGCACTAAAATGGAGCGTTCTAATTCGACGGTTGAGCTTTTTCGGTGCCGTAAAGTGGTCCTATGACCTAAGGAGAGCACGGCCAGCCCTAGGGGAGAGCTCATATCATGCTGCATTACATCCAAGAAGGAGGGAGAGAGGAGACGAGAGCTGAAGGTCGGCAATCGGGCGATCCGGGCACCTCCGACGGGCGATTTTGCTGCCGGAAGACTGCAAAATGCACGTTTCTCGAGGAGGATCTCCAGGAACACCTTCGTATTAAGGATTACACGAGTTTTCTCCATGTTTCCCATGTTTTTATTCTCTACTCCTATGTATTCTCCATTTTCAACCATGCAGGGTTAATCCCCATCGTTCCTTAGGACCCAAGAGTAGCGCGGGGAACCGTTATATTGAATTTTTGCATGAATTAATATAGAATTCTCATTTCTTGGATATATAATTGTGGAGATTGATTGATTTACTTATTCTCCATGACTATAGGTAAAGAATCAGACTAATAATTACTCTGAAAAGGGGACTAAAGGTCAGAAAACCCACTTTTATACACCATCTTATATGTTCCTTAGACTAGGCGACGTACAGATAGTGGAGAGATACCCAGAGTCATCATTAATGTGCCTAATCTAAGATATAAATTGCTACCGAAGTAAAATTGGCTTAGATTTGGGTAGTGGATTGTACCGTGGAAGCGGGCAATCTTGATTACATGCTCTCTATCCAAGATTTGATAAAATTTATATTATTTATGCAAGATATTAGGTATAACGAGATCCTGTAGTGAAATCGGCAATCCTAAGGAATCCCATTCCATTTGATTAAACCAACATTTAATCATCGCTTCTTTGTTTTCCCTTTATTTTATTTTCTTTTTCAAACCTATCAACTCTTTTAATCGGTTTAGCTGGTCGCAACCAGTTAGTAGTAGTCTATTGAAATTCACATTTCCCTAAGTTCGACTCGGGCCTCATAAAGCCTATATTACATTGATGCGTACACTTACGTTATACGCACAGTAAAATCGTGTCAAGTTGTTGGCGCCGTTGCCGGGGAAATGGTGAATTTTAGCACTACGAGTGCTGCGAGTGGCCACACTAGGCCACTTTTAATTCATGTAATTTTTCTTTTAATCTTTTGAACTGAATTGCAAATCTTATTAATTGTTTTAATTATTGGTATTGGTTCATACACTACCATTTGAAATTTTAGGTACTAGTAAAGTAATAATGGGTGACGGAGCGGCAAATGAGGAGCAGACGATCTGGGAGAAGATCGAGGCTTCCTCCTCCTTTACATCTAAGGGGCCAATCAAGAGGTTGGCCATCAACATTCCTAACTACAAAATTGATCCAGTGCTAATTAATTTGGTCAAATCTAATGCATTCCATGGGATGAAGAATGAAGATTCGGTGACCCACATCAGCACGTTCGTGGAAAATTGTGATATGATAAAGATTGATAGGTTCCCGCAAGAGACACTCTACCTGAAACTTTTTCCCAGTTCTTTAGCGGGCAATGCTTGGGAATGGCTGCACAATCTGGATGACGAGTACGTTGAATCTTGGGATCACATGGTTGAGGTGTTCTTTGAGAGGTTCTTTTCACCTGAAAAGACGAACGATCTAGTGAGGAAGATACACAACTTCAGCCAGCGAGCTGGTGAAACTTATTCTGAAACTTGGGAGCACTTCCAAATAATGTTGAGGAAGTGTCCACATCACGGCTTAGATAAGGAAAAGCAAGCTAAAATTTTCTACTTCGCCCTAAATGAACATGATAGGAGCAATTTGGACTCAGCAGGTTCTGGTTTCTTTTTGAATAACACAGGCACAAGGTGCTGGGAGATTCTAAGGAACATGTCCAAAAAGCAGTCTTGGGGTGAAAGATATGCACCCGAGAAGGTCGGCGTGACACATGAAGCAAAGGCCATCAAAGTGTTTAATGACAAGATGGATCTTATAGCCAAGAAGCTCCTAGAGAAAGAGGACAATGGGTCTGATGATGAAGCACATGCAAAGTATATGCATCAACAGAGATATAGAAATAACAATTACGATTGGAGGAAGGAACAAAATTTTCAGAAGCTGCAGCCTAGCCTAGAGGAAAAGAATAATGAATTCCTTAGTCAGGTGGTGAAGCAAAATCAGGAATTGATGGGCTCACTCGCCAAGATAGTACAGTCACACGGTGAGTACTTGAACCAGTTTGGGCAGCAGATACAGAGCCATGGTGCACAACTGAGGATGCTAGAGACATACATAACCCAAATTGCAACTTAGGTGGCTGCCATGAAGCAAATCATTCAACAAAAACCAGTTGGGAATGCAGAGGTTGCTCAAGTACATAATCAAGTGAAGTATATATCTGTGATTAAGGAGACAGAGCCTCCAGTGGGGGAGGTCCATGAAAAGGGCAAAATACATTTCGAAACGGAGGCTAAACCCAGTGTGCCATGCCCCCGTAGCTTATATGGACTACCAGGAGGATGTCGCCCATTCAGTAAATCCCACCAAGAACCCATCACAACCATGCCCACACCTAGGCAAGAGGAGCAGGTGAAGGCCATACTTCACAATGGAGCTACTACCACCGAGAAGGATGAGCAGCCACTAGCCACACCAACTGTGAATGACGTGCCAAAGCCTATGCCAGAGGATGACATTGTAGCAAGCTTAGGGGAGGAGACCCCAAATAGCCCATATGTGCCACCGTACAAGCGCATAAAAGAGCCAAGCGTGCCATTCCCGGATAGTCTAAAGCTGAGGAAAGAGCAAAGGCATTTCAAGAAATTCTTGAGATCTTTTGGAAGCTCCACATTAACATTCCATTGGTGGAGGTTATAGATAAAATTCCTTCATATGGAAGATTCATGAAAGACATCATCAACAAGAAACGGCGGATCAAAGATACATATGTTGTGTGTGTTGATGAAACAGTGAGCTCTATAATCCAAGGAAGGCTGCCAAAGAAGGGGAAAGATCCAAGATGTTTCTATATCCCATGTTCCATAGGTGGCCAAAATTTTCCACAAGCACAGTGTGACTCAGGGGCAAGCATTAATCTTATGTCACTTGCCACTTTTCAAAAGCTGAGATTGAAGAAGCCAACACAAACTTCCATGACAATTGAGTTGGCATATGGATCCATTGTAAAGCCACAAGGTATATGCAAGGATGTGCTAGTCAAGGTCGACAAATTCATCTTCCCTGTTGACTTTGTGGTCATGGACATGGATGAGATGGAAGGAGGTGAGATGCTATTGGGAAGGTTGTTCCAAGCTACGGCTGATGTAATCACTACCATTGGGTGAGGTTACTTGACACTAGGGATTGGTGATGATAGAGTTGAATTCAAATTGCCAAATGAATCATTAGAGACATCCCTTGACAACCCAGGTTAAAGGTATATTTATGTCAAGCCTAGGACATTAAACAAGGGCGCTTGTTGGGAGGAAACCCAACTTTAAAGTTATTTTATGTTTGGTTATGATCTTTTATGTAGATGTACTTAGTTTTTGCTTAGGTTTTGATAATTTTTGTAAAAATGGTACCCTAACTCGTGTTTTGAAGTGTGCAGAATTTTAAGGTTGATACTATCGACACCCCTATCGATAGTATCGAGTTTGGATCAGTAAACGCTGAGAAAGAGTCGATATCATCGACCTTAGTGTCGATAGTATCGAGATTCCTAAAGATTTTTAGAAAAATTGGTGACAGAGATATCGATACCATTGACACCCATGTCGATAGTATCGACACTTTTGATTTCCCAAGCTTTTAGATACATCGGTACACCAAAATTGTTGAGCCTGAGTCGATACCATCGACCTTGTTGTCGATGGTATCGACACCTGCAGGACAGCTACATAAAAGAGGTCATAAAAGGTGTCAAAATGAGATTTTTTTCGCACCATTTTTTGCAGAGCAAAGAAGGATGAAGCGAGTCACGTATTAGAACCACTAAGACACAAAAGTGGTCCACCAAAAATAGGGATATAGCCAGCATCACTTGGTCCACTTGAGCATCCAACCATCCTTCTTCACCACACTTCAAAGAGAATGGTACCGCTGTTCCACCTCTTAAGTGGGAATGTTGACTATGAGGCCATAGTCATATTCAAGCTTAGGGGGGTGTTGGAACAACCCTATATCTTAGTTTTTACTTACTTATCATGTTGCTTTTATTTTTGAAATATTGGTTGTTTTTATTTCTAGGTTTACCGCTTTTGTAGGATCCACATCTATCTAGTGTAATATGTGGAGCAATAAATGCATGGTTTCAATTGGGAGTTTTACTCTTGGGTTGTATGCACATGAAAAAAAAAGAGCATATTGAAAACTTCTTGAGCTTATTCTTGTGAGTAATTGAGTTGCATAACTGAGGAAGTGCTTGGGTGAGTCAGCTTCAGGAAATGGGGACATGACTGACTATCTTTATTGTCCAAGGAAAAGTGATTGACAAGGATGTTTGAGCCCAAACTGACCAAATGTTAACGTGAATTTAATTTGAAGTGAGAGAAAGAAACCCCTTGATTAATTTGTACACAAGTCAGTAAGGAGGGACATATAATTCTTTCTGAAGGTTCTGTCAATTAGTCTTGTGATCTGATCCACCGCAATTTCATTCACACTCCACCATAAGAAATGGGAGCACATTACTGTCTTTCACTTTTTGATTGCATCTCATGTAGATAGGTCTTGCATTACAACTATTTTCACACATTTTTGCATAAAAATGAAAAAAAAGATATAGAGTAATCATACATGAACATTATCCTTAGGTGTGTGTCATTTAATTGCATAAATATCATTTTGTAGTGCATTCACCTCTTTTGAGCATATAGATGTACATCATGTGTTGTATGTTCTTGTGAAAACATGAAAGGTGTTAAACTTGTTCCATACCTTCTGAATGCTTCAAATGTACAAGTTATGTAATAAGAAGTGAGCCCGACAAATAATTCATTGTCATCTATGAAAATAAGGGCTTGAAAAAAAAAAGAATTGAGAAGTAAGTAGGAATGAGAGGGAGAAAGGAACCTATTCTCACCTGAGAACTAAGAAGAATAAGCACATGGTGTAATTTTCTTAGATATTCCATCTCACCTTGAGACGGAATGATAGTGCATGCATCATTCCACCAAAAATGTAGCATTAGGACATTTTCACTTGCATTTTGCATCATGATAGGTCATTAATTTTTGTATTTCATGATTGACTATTATGTGCTTCCATCTCTTCTACAGCCACCTATCCCATCCACCCGTTGCTCTAATCGGTAGGCCACCCATGATATTCTCCTCATTCATGATTACCAAAAGATCTTCTTCTATTTAGATGGTAGTTAGGAAATGAGCAACGTAGATAGGAGATCACAAGATGCACCAAGATTGAACTGGAGGATTGTCTTATATTAACTACTTTACTTGATAGTGTTCTATAATTTTGGGGTGGACATCTTTCATGAATGATTATTGTCCTAAAGGGCAGTTAGTGTTCAGTGGTCAATACGGGTCGGTTTGTGGAAAGAAAGTGGGGATGATGCAGATGCATTTCATGTATTTATGTCCTTATGCTGACTTATCTCAACCAGATCTAAAGTTTTGTTGCTCGAGGACAATCAAGGTTTAAGCTTAGGGGAGTTTGATGCATGGGTTTTGAGTCACTTTTATAGGCTTATTTTATATATGTTTTATGCATGTATTTGTCATTTTCTTGATTATATTTGCATAATTCACTATAGTTGGCATTTAAACTCTATTTGCATCAAATTATACTTATTTTATCCTATTTATATGATTTTATATAATCCCTGGACTTATGCACATGTTTTGGCACTTTTTCATGTACTTTCACACTGTCTAGAGTCGATACCATCGACCCTGGTGTCGATAGTATCGACATTTCATCAGGAAGCAACTCCGAAACTCGATTTTGGAAGGAAATATCAACATCATGGTCGATACCATCGACCAGGTCGATGGTATCGACAACGTCGGGATCTGTCGAATTTCTACACTAAAACGGAGTGTTCTAATCTGATGGTTGAGCTTTTTCGGTGTTGTAAAGTGGTCCTATGACCTAAGGAGAGCACGTCTAGCCCTAGGGGAGAGCTCATATTGTGTCGCATGGCATCCAAGAAGGAGGGAGAGAGGAGACGAGAGCTAAAGGCCGGCAACCGGGCGATCCGGGCACCTCTGACAGGCGATTTTGCTGCCGGAAGACTGCAAAACGCACGTTTCTCGAGGAGGATCTCCAGGAACACCTTCGTATGAGGGATTACATGAGTTTTCTTCATGTTTCCCACGTTTTTCTTCTCTACTCCTATGTATTCTCCATTTTCAACCATGCGGGGCTAATCCCCATCGTTCCATAGGATCCGAGAGTAGCCCGGGGAACCGTTATATTGAATTTTTGCAGGAATTAATATAGAATTCTCGTTTCTTGGATAAATAAGATTGCTTAATTTACTTATGCTTCATGACCATAGGTAAATAATTAGGCTAATAATTACTCTAGAAAGGAGATTAAAGGTCAGAAAACCCACTTTTATACACCATCTTATATGTTCCTTAGACTAGGCGACGTACGGATAGTGGAGAGATACCCAGAGTCATCATTAATGTGCCTAATCTAAGATATAAATTGCTACAGAAGTAGAATTGGCTTATATTTGGGTAGTGGATTGTACCGTGGAAGCGGGCAATCTTGATTATAGGATCTCTATCTAAGATTCGATAAAATCTATATTATTTATGCAAGATATTAGGTATAACGAGACCCTATGGTGAAATCAGCAATCCTAAGGAATCCCATTCCATTTGATTAAACCAACATTTAATCATCGCTCTTTTGTTTTCCCTTTATTTTATTTTCTTTTTCAAACCTATCAACTCTTTTAATTGGTTTAGCTGGTCGCAACCAGTTAGTAGTAGTCTACTGAAATTCACATTTCCCTGAGTTCGACTCGGGCCTCACAAGGCCTATATTACATTGATACGTACACTTGCGTTATACACATGGTAAAATCGTGTCATATGGGTAAACCGATATAGGTGGTGAATGATACCACATGTATGATGTGATTGATATCCCTTGGATGATAGGAATAGCACCTACTTCTATCGTGTAAATGATATGAGGTCCAACTCATGTCTCATGCATGATATGGCCTATCCTACCTAATATGACGGATAACCCTAGATGATGGATTGAAATCTGATATCCTTGTCCTTTGAATGATAGATTGTGATAAGGGAATTCAATCAGACACCTAGTTTGTCATGTAAACTATATGATAGGGTTGATCCTTGAAGGTATACAGAGGTTGTGAGCCTGAGGGTTTACCTAACATGGTAACTCGATATGTTAAACAACATGGAGATCCAATATGATAATCTTGGATGGGAAACTGATATGGTATCTTGTATATATCACTTAAATGATACAAGATGAGGCATATACTCCATGCCCGATATGATGCACACTTTGTGCACAATATGGCACCTAGCATATAGCTCATACTCGATATGGGGTCAAGCAACTAGCTCATACCCAATACAAAGCTAATTTGAGATGATAAGATCTAAGTGATAGTCCATCTGATATGGGTACACGATATGATGATTAGGGGATACACCCTAAAACATGACATGGTGATGTGATTATCTCACATGCCCGATATGGATACACTACATGGAATAAGAATGTACCTTAAAACATAATATATTAACATATACACATCTTGATACCTAATAGGGTGGAGACACTTCAATCATATGTGATTGATTGAGTGACTTATGTTGCATGTGTGTTAATTGTAAACTAAAAGATGATGTGAATTGTTATTAATGAGCTAATGTTCCTCAAGAGGAGGATTGGACCAAAGATATGATGTAATCAATATCTTAGTGAGGATGAGAGAGAATCTCATACCTTGTATTGATAATCATTTAATGATAAATAATGAGAATAAATAAGTGTGATTGCATACTTATGATATCTATGTATGCTCCTAGATGTGTGGAATAATGAATTAGGGTTTGAATTGATAATATGAACTTGAAACCCTATTCGTCTATAAAGAGAAACCCTAACCCTAATAATGGGAAGGTTGTACTTCTCTTATTAAATAAGCATTGTGAAGCATGCTAAATACTTATATAATAAGTATAATGTTTATGTGGTCTGATGACCTAAAGGATATTGTTACCTAGTGAGAGGTGACAAGATGTTTAATGGGCCTTGTGAGCCATGTGAATAGTTGTTACCTAGTGAGAGGTGACAAGATGTTTAATAGGCCTTGTGAGCCATGTGAATAATTGTTTCCTAGTGAGAGGTTACAAAATACTTAATCAAACTATGTGAGCTATGTGAAATACTTATACAATAAGTGAAATAAATACCTTGGTCTGAGGACCTAGAGGTAATAGTTACCTGTTATAGAGGTAACAAGGCTATGTGATGATCTAGGGGTTTGAATACCCAGATCCAGTAATCATGATGATAATGATGTGAAGGGGTGAGGATTCCTAGTAATGCGATAAGGGACTCAAATCCCAAGTGTTAAGTATCTAAATGTGTTTTAAAGATTTGAAAAGTACGTGATAGATGTATTGCACATTTCTTTGTAGCATTTGTTGTGATTAATAATGATAACTTGTTTGATGCTAAAAGAATGTTGTAATGCACGTAATATATCATTAGAAACCATAAAATGTTGCCATGACCATAGACCCATCAGCGTTAGAATTTGCTGAATGGTGAAACGAGTTTCCCGCAGCATAACCTAGAGTGCATATTTTTTAATATGTGGGGGCGTAAGTATAAACAGACGGCCATGTGTGAGTCAATCCCCTTACGGACTCGAAATAAATGGGGATTTGGCTATATGCCATATCCTAGCTCGAGTGCGACTATGGTCGTAGACTCTATGTTGAGCACGGTGAATTGGCCCATGGCTCAGAGTATGGCTATACACCATGACTCAATAATTTCATAACTGGGGATGGTTGTTAGTAGATGTTCCCCTAAGAGAGTACATGCTGACGTGGTAACTCTGAGCGAAGATGCCTTGTACCCTGGCACGCTCTTTTTGCAGTGACACGAGATGTCCTGCCAGCAGATGACACAAGATATCCTACTGAATCTATGTGGTCTCGTAGTTACCGAGACAAGAGAGGTCTTGGCAGTCGACTCTTCCATTGACCTTGTATAGTACCGACTTGTGAGAAGTTTGTGTTCAGTTGGAGATGAACGGGGTATACTTCATCTCCTTAGGGCATAAGTGTGAATGTAAAATATGATCAGCCGTGTAACATATTTGCTTAAGGATCGAATACAGAAAACATTATTTGATGTGCAATTCAGTTATACATCTTATCTTGATAGATGTTATTTATGTTTCTTTACATCCCTTGTAAAGTAGATAGATGATTTATTACTCTACCATGGGTAGATGCATCATTTTCCTTAAGTAAAGAGATTACTTTGTTCTATTCATACAATGGTTAATCCTACATGCTAATATAAAAGAACCTATGCCTAGTTTTATAATGTTTATCTGTGATAATAATATGGTCGGCGGAGAGTTATATCTATCACTGGGACAATTGTCTCACCCCATGGGATCCATAACTTTTAGGTGGACGTGCACGAGGCGGTGGAGATCTTTCTACAGAGGAGGAACAACAGTTGAGGCAACAGTGATAGCTTAAGTTGAGTGTATTGTCTGTCATGTCTTGTAGATAGAAGTCCTATGTATCGTCTCTATACTCTTAGGTCCTTGGATTCAGTTGGTAATGGTTTCATGAACGATATGAGATTTTGTCTTGTAAGCCTCGAGGTTTTATGTTGCTACAGTACATGTGTTGGTAGAGCAACTATTATATGTTGTCCTTGAGATGAGATGAAATTGTGTTGTACAATGTAAATCATGATATGTATGAGTTTTAGATCTTTCAGTAAAAGTTTTCTGTACAGGAATCTCCTTGCAAAATGATTTTAAATTTTAGTGATTTGTTAATCCATTTTTTATAATTATTCAGCATAATTAGTAACAATTTGGTTGTCGGTTTGATGGCGGTCGTTACAAGTTTGGTATCAGAGCTTAAGGTTCGCTGAGTCTACAGAGACATAGGACTAAGGTGTTAAGTCTATTCTAGTGTCCTCCAGTATATCTTATAGTGACTTCTGCTTATGCAGAAGGTAGAATAAAGCTTAAAGATGTCTGGAGAAAATAAGGAGTACATTGCTGAAAGCAATGTTGTTGCACTAGTAGAAGGTGCACGGGATCAGGTGAGAGAAGAAAGACTGCATGAGAATCCCCAGGTTGATCCAACCATGATAGAGAACCCTGCTTTTAATGCTCTCACCGGATTGGTTATGACGGCATTAACACGTATTGAGGATCAGATACAAGCAATACAACCTAGATTACCAGCCCCCAATGATGAAATTTTGGGCTCTAGTAGGATTTCTAATCAACATCAATATGTTGGAGCAATGAATTTTTTTGAAAGAACTAGGTTACAACCCAAAATCAGAGTTTGCTACAGGTGTAGGCAACCAATACATCTCATAAAGCACTGTCCAAAAAAGGATAATGAGGTATGGATTCAGAAAAGATCTATCCAAACTTGGGAACAAATGCCTAGTAGTTCTAAAAAGGGAAAGTTTTTGGTACCACCAGTACAACCTATGTCTAATGCACTAGGGAAGTGCCTACCAAAAAGGGTAAAGGACCTGATGTCCCACCAGTTAGAACTCTTGACTTGGCCTCTACATCGGTTATAAGGTCGACAAGGCCAGGGGATGCTTATAAGATGTGTTATGAGTGTAAACAGATTGGGCATATTATATCCTTTTGTCCAAAAAGGAAGGAGGAAATGACCTAACCGTCGAGGCAGAGTCAGTAAGACTCTCAAAGGCAATGGTTTAGTAGTGGCACACGAGGACGTAGACAGATGTCCCAAGCAAGTCCATCTGCACCGAACAATAGCGCACGATGTTGGAATCAGGCAACGACAAGATTCTATGAAAAGAATAAGTCTGAGGCAATAAACAATCTACAAGTTGACACATGTCAGATGAAATAGTGTCATTCTAATATATCATTTCATGATTCTATTTAATAAATATAAGAAAAGTAGTTGTTATTGAGATTCCTTTGACTAGTCCTATGAGGACACAAGGAAGATGAGGACTTATATTTTGCTTAATAATCTTTTAAATGCTTTACAATTCCTTTTATATGTGTGAAAGAGGATGAGGTATAGAAGTGATGCCTGGAGAAAACTCAGGGATGCTAAGTTCTATGTTTTTGATGATATGAAAAGTAAGGAATATGATAGTAAACCAAGTGCATACTATCTAATCTCATTACTTGTATACCCTGGCCAGGTGTTCAACTATTGAAGATAAGGTAAGTATGGAACTCTTAGATTGTTATCTTTCTGATTACTTTAATCAAGTAGTCATTTTGAGACAATCTAGTAAGCATAATGAAACTGGAAATATGGCATGGATATTTTTATCACTTTCTAAGTGCAATAAAATGGAATCTAAGATGATCTCAGATCAATCTGTGTGTATGAGGAAGTAAAAAGTATAATCCTCATGATAAGAGAATGAGAACAACGGAGATGATCCATGTTTGATAAAGTCTGTGTGAATAGTAAAGATCTTTTCCATAATATGGAAATGGGAAATGTGATAAAATCATGAAATGTTCATGAACATGTTAGACAATAATAAAGAAAGGAATGATGATATGTAATCATCCATATAATTCGTGTACAGATGGCAAGGAACCTAGGATGAAACAAGTGTAAATGGCTCATGAACAATGAAAGTTCATGCAATAATCTTAGGAGATGATGATGTCTCCTCTTTGATGAACAACCCTGGGTAATGATGGGGTGAAGAAAGGAATATGTTTCTTTGTGTTCTTTCCTTTCAGGGACATGGCAATCAAGTGAGTCTGAGGACACTTGATGGGCATGAGTTAGAAGTGATCTCTTGATGGATACTTAGAAAAGTATCAGTTTGTCTTGGACCTTGGTTCCAAGATAAAGATATGGGTAATATATAACGTTCCAAAATAAAAGAAAGATCATTTTGTATGTTTGACTTTTACATTAACAATAGAGAGATGGAAATGATGAGGATATGATGTGTTTCGACACATGTGAAGGATACCAAGGTAAGGGATTCTGGTATCTAAGATGTGCCAGGTAGTATGGGAAAGTGAGAATATGACTCCTAATAAGATGAATAATGTTTGATTATCTAGAAGGGCCAACTTTGAGATAACTCCAGTATGAAGACCATATGTTAGGGGTTTATGCTCTGCATAAACATAACATCGATAAGGATGTATTAATTGAAGGAACAATTGTGAATCATTTTGAGAGGAAGCTTATCAAGCTAAAAATAATTCCTTAAGAGTATCCCTATCTAGATCTGTTGAGGCAGTTTATTCATAACATCTAGAGATATCTCTGAGATAAGTTCTTCTTTAGTAAGTGACCTTTCCTTATGATAAGAGAATGTACAACTAGGAAGATAGTTGGTATGAGTCATAAGAAAGTTTTGTGTTGTGTCAACATATTAGAGTGGCACTAAAGATGTAGGATAAGACTTGTAGTCCCAAGTGGGTGACAGAACATAACCCTGGTCTTTCCTTGGAAGTGAAATGCTAAACTGAGTGAGGAGTATGGAATACTCCCTAGAATAAAAATCTTATCACATAAAAGATTTGAGTCAATAAGGTTTGACACCAGAATTATTCGAAGTATGAATAGTACTTCTCTGACTTAGAAAGTGTTACTTGACACAGAATTGACTCCACAGTCAGTAATGGATAGGACAGTTGAGTATGTGTCATGTGTGACATATTTTATGATGATCTTTTATGGAAGGACTTTGTGTTGGTCAAAGTTATTTGACATATCCATGACATCAAGATGTTATGTGGAGACTTGATGATATGATGCATGAACGACAATTGTCTTCCTTCATCTTGGTTTTCGGGGACAAAATCCTTGTTAGGGGTTTATAATTGTAATACCCCTAACCTGGGTTATGAGGTAACCCTGTTTGTTTTGGCTAATTAAGTTGATTAGAAACTTAATATAATCCTCTAAGGAGTTTTGTTATCATGTGACACACTTATGTTTCAAATTTGGTCCTGATTGAATGTTGTTTGAGCAATGTTCCTTTGTTTTGGACCAAAGTGCAATTTGCCCAAGATGAGGGGTTACATTGCAAAATTTCACATGTTGAGTATGTTTTAAAGTGTTTTAGTATTATAAGAGAGAGTATGATGCTAAGTGGTAGATAGTGGAAAGCCTAAATCCCAAGTTATAACTTTTTTAAACAATGTTAGTACTATGTGCACCAATTTTGGTACAATTTGTAATTTACCCAATATATGGGGTGGAAATGCAAAATTACCACCTCTAGAGTGTCCCTACTCCCTCTATGTATATTTTAGAGGAAAGATAAATAAGGATACGTTATCTTTGAATCATTTTTGAATGATGATACTCCTAGTGATGAATAGACCAAGGAAGAATTAAAGGTAAAGCTTTATATGTGTTGTATCGAGTTGTGGACTTGATATAGGAGCCCTATCGGCCAATGAGCCATAGTAGAAGTATCCTATCAGTTTGTTGAGCCTTGTCAAAGGCCATGACGGGCAAGGAACCTCAAGGAGGTGGCCCATGACGAGTTGCAAGTTCCCTTGTAAAAAGTGTATCGAGTTGTCTTAATGATGAGATAAAGATGGGGAATCTTATCCAACAAGATAAAGGATGGCCGAGATATTGTCTATAGCTTATCCTTAAGACTCTTGCATGGAAATATATGTATGTGTGCATGCATGGACACGTGTCAACCATGCATGGCCACGTGTCATCTAGTAGCATGAGGTGAAGACACCTCTTATACACTTTCTCTTTTTTTGATGACCGAGAGAACCCACCCCGGGCAAAGCCGACATGGTAAACTCTCGAGGCATGAGAGGGTGTGGTCCAATCACCCCCTCCTGCGCCTAATCAGCGTGGATTGCCATTTGCAAAGTGCCTTCGGTGAGGTTCAAACCCGGGTCCTTCATTGGGACTTACCGAGCTCTTACCACCCGGGCTACTATGGACTCAAGTATATATACTTCACCTTCCACCAACTTATGGAAGTTTATGAACCCCACAACCATCTTACCTTAGAGATATCATCAAATCCCCTTAGGTATCATGAAAAGTAGCTCACGGAGCAAGAGGATCTCGAGCACCAAGCCTAAGGTAAGGCTTTGGTCACCTTCAACCTTGGTTAAAGTAGGATATCGGGTTATGGATATTCCTTTCTTTCCTTCTTCACCAAGTGCTTAACCATGGTGATTTCTTGTATATAGAAGAGTTGTAAACGAACCTTGGACCTTGGAGAAGTTCATATTCAACCTTAGGAACGTAAATCTTTGGAGCTTTGAGCTTTGAAGTCGTTTACAAGGCGGGTTATATAACTTGAACCCAATCATGTTATTATTTACCACCTAACTTGTTACACAAGATGATTTACTTTCAATTCTGAGTTTTTATTGAATAATTGATGAATACATGAGTTTTAAGAATTGCCTAGACCTATTTTTCATAAATTAGAACAGTTAGAATGAAGGTCTATAGCTTGAAGAAGATGGTATCACTTTATAAAGTGATATCAGGTTCAAGCACACAAACTAGTACCTCTAACCCGATATGGTAAAATACATGCATCACTTGCACGACATGCTTGTGAGATTACATCTCCTTGCACGATATGGAGATGAAGTTTACACCTAGATTACAATATGGTGTTAACCATATACCTTTTGCATGATAGGAAGTCAAGTGAAGACTCCATGCACGATATAGGGTCAAGTATGTACTTGTAAGTCGATATGTCAAAACCCTAGTTTGGGTAACCCGATATGAGTAAGATGAGTAAGTACCTCTTGCACGATATGATCATGTAGTACACACCTGGTACATGATATCTTGAAACACACATCTGGTGTACGATATGATTGATTGAGTATACACTTATGCACAATATAAAATATGGATTCAAATACAAGGTGTAACCCAATATGGTTGAAATACCTCAACCAGATATGAAACCAAGGATGGGGGTTAACTCGATATGGGGATAGATTTTTGCTCATACATGACATGAGCCATGTTTTATTAACAATATGGGAGATACCTACTTACCCATTATACATGACACAAGTCTAGAACTATACCTCTTACATGGTATAGAGATAGTAAGCACTCTAATAAACATAGAATTGGAAACCCAAGGTGATGGGTAAACCGATATAGGTGGTGAATGATACCACGTGTATGATGTGATTTATATCCTTTGGATGATAGGAATAACACCTAATTCTATCTTGTAAATTATATGAGGTCCAACTCATGCCTCATGCATGATATGGCCCATCCTACCTAATATGATGGATAACCCTAGATGAAGGATTGAAATCTGATATCCTTGTCCTTTGAATAATAGATTGTGATAAGGGAATTCAATTAGACACCTAGTTTGTCATGTAAACTATAACATAGGGTTGATCCTTGAAGGTATAAAGAGGTTGTGAGCCTAAGGGTTTACATAACATGGTAACCCGATATGTTAACCAACATGGAGATCCAATATGATAATCTTGGATGGGAAACTGATATGGTATCTTGTATATATCACTTAAACGATACATGATGAGGCATATACTCCATGCCCGATATGATGCACACTTTGTGCATGATATGGCACCTAGCATATAGCTCATACCCGATATGGGGTCAAGCAACTATCTCATACCCAATACAAAGCTAATTTGAGATGATAAGATCTAAGTGATAGTCCATCTGATATGGGTACACGATATGATGATTAGGGGATACATCCTAAAACATGACATGGTGATGTGATTATCTCACATGCCCAATATGGATACACTGCATGGAATAAGAATGTACCTCAAAGCATAATATGTTAACATATACACATCTTGATACCTATTAGGGTGGAGACACTTCAATCATATGTGATTGATTGAGTGACATATGTTGCATGTGTGTTAATTGTGAAGTAAAAGATGATGTGAATTGTTAATAATGAATTAATGTTCCTCAAGAGGAGGATTGGACCAAAGATATGATGTAATCAATATCTTAGTGAGGATGAGAGAGAATCTCATACCTTATGTTGATAATCATTTAATGATAAATAATGAGAATAAATAAGTATGATTGCATACTTATGATATCAATGTATGCTCCTAGATGTGTGGAGCAATGAATTAGGGTTTGAATTGATAATATGAACTTGAAACCCTATTCGGCTATAAAAAGAAACCCTAACCCTAATAATGAGAAGGTTGTACTTCTCTTATTAAATATGCTTTGTGAAGCATGCTAAATACTTATATAATAAGTATAATGTTTATGTGGTCTGATGACCTAAAGGATATTGTTACCTAGGGAGAGGTGACAAGATGTTTAATGGGCCTTGTGAGCTATGTGAATAGTTTTTACCTAGTGAGAGGTGACAAGATGTTTAATAGGCCTTGTGATCCATGTGAATAATTATTTCCTAGTGAGAGGTGACAAAATACTTAATCAAACTATGTGAGCTATGTGAAATACTTGTACAATAAGTGAAATAAATACCTTGGTCTGAGGACCTAGAGGTAATAGTTACCTGTTACAGAGGTAACAAGGCTATGTGGTGATCTAGGGGTTTGAATACCCAGATCTATTAATCATGATGATAATGATGTGAATGGATGAGGTTTCCCAGTAATGTGATAAGGGACTGAGATCCCAAGTGCTAAGTATCTAAATGTGTTTTAAAGATTTGAAAAGTACATGATAGATGTACTACATCTTTCTTTGTAGCATTTGTTATTATTAATAATGTTAACTTGTTTAATGCTAAAAGAATATTGTAATGCACGTAATATATCATTAGAAACCATAAAATGTTGCCCTGGCCATAGATCCATCAGCATTAGAATTTACTGAATGGTGAAACGGGTTTCCCGCGGCATAACCCAGAGTGCATATTTTTGAATATGTGGGGGCGTAAGTATAAACGGACGGCCATGTGTGAGCCGATCCCCTTACGAACTCGAAATAAATGGGGATTTGGCTATGTGACATCCTGGCTTGAGTGCGACTACAGTCGTAGACTATATGTTGAGCACGGTGAACTGGCTCGTGGCTCAGAGTATGGCTATATGCCATGACTCAATAATTTCATAATTGGGGATGGTTGTTAGTAGATGTTCCCCTAAGAGAGTATATGCTGATGCGGTAACTCTGAGCGAAGATGCCTTGTACCCTGGCACACTCTTTTTGTAGCGACACGGGATGTTCTGCCAGCATATGACATGATATGTCCTGCTGAATCTATGTGGTCTCGTACTGATCGAGACATGAGAGGTCTTAGCAGTTGGCTCTTCCATTGACCTTGTATGGTACCGACTTGTGAGAAGTTTGTGATCAGTTGGAAATGAATGAGGTATACTTCATCTCCTCGTGGCATAAGTGTGAATGTAAAATATGATCAACCGTGTAGCATATTTGCTTAAGGATCAAATACGGAAAGCATTGTTTGATGCGCAATTCAGTTATACATCTTAGCTTGATAGATGTTATTTATGTTTCTTTACATCCCTTGCAAAGTAGATAGATGATTTATTACTCTACAATGGGTAGATGCATCATTTTCCTTAAGTAAAGAGATTACTTTGTTCTGTTCATACAATGATTAATCCTGCTTGTTAATATAAAAGAACCTATGCTCAGTTTTATAATGCTTATCTGTGATAATAATATGGTCGACAGAGAGTTATATCTCTCGTTGGGACAATTGTCTCACCCTTTGGGATCCACAATTTTTAGGTGGACGTGCAAGAGGCGGTGGAAACTTTTCTGCAAAGGAGGAACAACAACTGAGGTAGTAGTGGCAACTCAGGTTGAGTGTACTGTCTGTCATGTCTTGTAGATAGAAGTCTTATGTGTCTTCTCTGTACTCTCAGGTCCTTGGAGTCAGTTCGTAATGGTTTCATGAATGATCTGAGATTTTGGCTTGTAAGCCTTGAGGTTTTATGTTTCTACAGTACATGTGTTGATAGAGAAACTGTTATATGTTGTCCTCGAGATGAGATGAAACAATGTTGTACAATGTAAATCATGATATGTATGAGTTTTGGATCTTTCAATAAAAGTTTTCTAGACAAGGATCTCCTTGCAAAATGATTTTAAATTTTAGTGATTTTTGTTAATCCGCTATTTATAATTATTCTGTATAATTAGTAATGATTTGGTTGTCAGTTTGATGGCGGTCGTTACAAACGAGGCATCGAGCTTATAGGGATATCTATTTATGCATGTTTCTAATGTCGGAAGGGGAAACCTGCATAACTCCAATTATATCTCCATACATGTTTGAATTTGAATGATTATGCGAATTCAAGTAGTCGCGGTGAAACTCAGTTCCACCCTAGTGTTTCCATCCATTGATAACTAGAACCTTAATCTAGCTCTTTTTATTCTTGCAAACTTAAATTAATCAAACCCATATCAACTTTTGTGATAAATACTAGTTCTTTCTAAGTTACTTTGATTAGATAGTTTGTAAAAAAAGTTATCCCTTGGGATTCGATCCTTAATTGTACTGTGATAAGATCTTTTTGCTTGCAGGTGGCGTCATTGCACTTTGGTTTTGGTAAACTATAGGAATTTTCTTCCTAGTGAATTTGTAGTGCGATATTATTCCACGTCAAATTTTGTTATCATTGTCGGGGACAATAGAGTTTTCTGATCTTTATAACTCACTTGGATTAGCTAGGAATTTTCTTTTATTATTGATACTATTGCATATCTTCTTGAATGAAAATTATCTTCATACCATCTGAACTCGATATCTCTAAAATTTTCAGGTGATCATTCTTAAGCATGCAACACTCCTCTAGCATCAATTCATTGACTCCCATCGACCCTGAGATTAAGAGGACATATCACATGCTCCTTCATGAACAAAGAGCCAAGATGAATGACGAGGAGGTCAACCGTAGGGTGCAAGAAGCCCTCGATGCACAGAGAGAGAGGCTCATGGCCGAAGCCAGATCTATCGTGCAAGCGGAGCAGCAAGATGCTATAGAAGCAGAGCGTCAGAGAAAACTACGAGAGTTCTTTATCCCCAAGACTACAGATGTACACAATCCTATTGTCCAACATGCCATCCAAGCTCAGAACTTTGAAATCAAGACAAATTGAGTGACGATGATGCAAAATAACAACTTTGAAGGACACGTCAGTGAAGACCCCCACAAGCATCTGTAAAAGTTCATAGATCTTTGTGGACTGAATAAATAAACTAGAGTCCCAGAAGAGGTGATGAAGCTAATATTATTTTATTATTCCCTCACCAACAAGGCTAGGGTATGGTACAATTCCCTAAATGACCGCAACATCACAACTTGGGAGGAGCTTTGGAGCCAATTCCTTGAGAAGTTCTTTCCACCGTCACTCACTTATCAACTCAAAGGGGATATCACTGGCTTCGAGCAAGATCCATCCGAGACTCTCTTTAAATCCTAGGAGCAATTCAAGGAGTTGCTGCGAAAATGCCCTCATAATGGCATACTCTTTCGCAACTTATGGAACATTTATATAGGGGAGTTGATGATGATATCTAGTGATTCCTCAATGCCTCCTCTAGTGGAGATTTCATGCAACAAAGCTTCAACGATGCCTGGAAGGTCATCAGTAGGGCAGTCGAGAACCAAGCCAATTGGGGTTCATCCCTTAAGGGAGGCATCCTCAAGGTGACAATGGCAGAAGACAAATTTGAGTTGAAGGCAATTGTTGAATATTTTTAAGATGCTTGCCCTAAAAATAGACAACCTTGAGTGCACCCTTATGAATAGTGGAAAAGAGGCCAATCCTCCCTTCAACCTAAGGTATCCCCAAAAGTCTGCCAAGTTTGTAGTGTAGAAGGCTACATGAGTCTACAGTGCAACCATATCTACCGGGCCACTATGAACATGATCCAACCTCAGTTCGACAGTGCTCTAGTCATTGAAGAAGTTAATGTTGTCAATTCCATTTCAGGACAGGGGTACTACAACCCCAACATGCCAAGGAACCATCCAGGGTTCCAATATGGAAATCTAGATGGAGCACCCAATGCCCAACAGTTCCAATAGGGACCCAAGAAGAACCAAGTTCAGGGTCCTCCTGGGTTCCAACAAAATCGAAACTATCGTCAGAATAATTACAATCTTGGTCAATACACACCAATTATAAAAAAGGGCACCAACTACACAATCAGCAAGGCCAACTTCTCTTAGGGCAAGGTAGTCGACAGAATACACATGTCCCCGATGAACAAAGCCGCATCGACACTATTGAGAAGATATTGGCAAACTAACATGCCTATAACAAGTCCATGGAGGCTCAGCTCGCTCAGATTGCTACCACAATCTGTCCTCCAGCTGGCTCATTCGCAGGCCAACCTGAAGGCAACCCCAAGCACCAAGAAGAACAACTAAAGGTTGTGATCACACATTCTGGACACGTGTTACCAGAACCTCCTGCCCCTATCATCAACAACAATAGGTTGATTCTTGAAGATGAAGAAGCCACTCCAACAGGTGTACCAATAGCCACACCAGTAGAACCAGTTATTGAAACTCCAGCAGAAGATAGCATGTCCAATCTCAAGAAGATACAAGAAGCTACACCAACCCTTCCCTCCATGTCTGTGGTGCCCATCTACAAACCCGAGTCCCATACCAGAGTCGTCTAGCTCAGACATGGCTAGACTCAAGATTCATGAAGTTCAAGGAAGCAATGAAGAAGCTACATGTTGACATCCCTCTCCTTGACGCTCTTGTAAAAATGCCATCACGGACAAAGTTCTTAAAGACCCTCCTCATGCACAAATACTTAAAATAGGAGACTGAGTCTGTGAAGCTAGCACGGACGACATCATATATCATCCTAAGAAAGATGCCAAATAATTTAAAAGATCATGGATCTTTTAACATCTCTCATTTTGTTGGAGATACTACGTGTAGGAAGTGCCTAGCCGATCTTGGGCAAGCATTTCCATCATGCCATATAGCTTGTGTAATGACTAGGATTCACAACGGACATCCTCCCTACTGGCATCGTGATTCAACTTATTGACTCTACAATGACTACCCCCATGGGTAATGTAGAAGATATCCATGTTCGTGTAGGTTCCAAGTCATATTGCCCATGTGACTCTATCATCATAGACATCAAGAAAGTCCAACGTTATCCTCTTATCTTTGGGCATCCCTTCCTTGCTAATGATCGTGCTCTCATTGATGTTGAAGCAGGAATCTTGACATCAAGGCTCAGGACGGATACTATTGACTTTCGAGTCTCAAGGGTCCTTCCTTTCAAGAGCAATGCTATTTGATTGATTATGTTGAAAAAATGGCACAACTATTACAGGATGACTACACTTCTGAAGACCCTTTACAATACCCTATGATCTTATATTATGGTTATGGGAATTCAATTCATTACCTATAGGTTGACATGTATCTGTCAAGCTAATCACGACAAAGTGAATAAGAGGATTCAATAGTTGAGGGTTAGTTTGAAAAGTTATTTCTTCTATATTACTTGTATTTTCTTTTGATTTGGTTATATTATATGCTCTATGACTGCATTTCAATTTAGTTATACTATATGCTCTATGACTGCCTTTTGGTTAGTTATATTATATGCTCTATGACTGCCTTGTACATTAACTATCAGCTCGGTAAAAAAAGCATAAAATCCACACTTATATCTCTTTATAGGTGTTATTATTCCATATGCCTTATGTATCACACTCTTGTTTCATGCTTTTAGGGTCTCACCCCCTCCCCACAAGCTTACCCTAGTAATAAGGCACCCCCCGTAGACATATTAATAGAAGGAGAACTCTATCTAAAGGCGCGAGTTGGTTGTTTGGGAGTCTGATAGTAGATTTGTCCCTATGCACTCATATCCCAAACACAATGTTCTATACACCACTCATGCCTCGACTTTTGTAGTAGTTATTTGTGAATGATGCAAATGAATCATGTAGAACTATCTTTTATACAATAGACGTTGATAGCCTATGGTTAGACATGTACACTTGTATGACTCGTCATATATGCTTGATAATGTTATATGTATAATATATATCTTGTTATTTACTTGGTTTTCAAAAGGAAATTTTTGTAGCTACTACTGATCAACCACAATTATTTAGCTAGCTTGTAATGCTTAAGACCAAATTTTGTTTTATCAATTGGTTTATTGCATGATATCAATTTTAGGACATAATTATTCATGATCATTGCATGGGGTGTCAACACTAAAATCATGGTTTACTTTTTACACAAACAGACATGGTATTCAAGATATTTATGGGACTCGAGTCCTGCCTCTTTTGTATTCTTGCAGATTTTGCAACTTGAGATATCTTTATTTTGTGCCAAAAAAGGAAAATTAGTCAATGAAATATCGATGTGTATACATAGTAAGTTTTCTCCCTTTTACCCTTACTATTTAATAGGATTGCCAATGTTTTGTTTGACCCTTTGAAGACCACTTGGTCCTTGTAAAAATGATATTGAGTTAGATTTTTACAATTCATTTAGTTTTAGGTTTGCAAATTGATGTCCAATCAAAAGAATCAGTTGGGTTTGCATTTTTTCAATCCATGTACGTTTTGGTTGACAAATGTAGAAAATCAAAATTATAATCTGAGTATGAATTAATATTATTTAAATATGAATAGAAAATTATGAATTTGAAACCATTACAATAGCAAGTCTGTTTCCTAGCCTACTACTATACAATAACAACAACAAAATTTGATTTTAAAGGATTTAGTTTGAAGCTTATAATCAATTTTCCCACTTATATATATATCTGCATAACACGGGCGAGCAATTTCCAGTGGATCTGATTTTTGTAATATAAGTGTACGGTTGTCAAAGTATTGTCTGAGCACGTGGATCCCCTTATTCCTGTCTGGGAAAAAAGATTTTGTAGTTATATTTTTTAAAGTTTAGTATGTGCTAAGTTGACATCCAACATGGAGCACAAATTAATATAATTTAAATAAGTATAGAAGTATCAAGTGTGTCGTCTTTATAAATTATAAATTAGTCATACTGCGTCGTCTTTATAAATTATATATTAGTCATACTTCGAATTTATTTGTAATGCTATGAGTTTTAGAAAACCCAAAATGTCATAAAAATATGTTTAATTGAAACGTAACATGTATATCAATTAACATGCAAACAACGGCGTATTTTTATAAATACATGCCCACTTTACATTATTTGTTTGCTACAATAAGCCAACAACAAAAAAACCAACAATGGCAATAATGCATATAGCTACCTAGATTGATAAAATGCATACTTGCTCTAGTTCGCGGTTATAAATCTATAACATAGAGCATGAGAACAAAATGCCAAGAACACACAAATTTCAGCTATTGTATAAGACATATACGTATCAAACATACTCTTTATCAAAAAAAAAAACGTATCAAACATACTATTAAGTAAGACGTTTTGAATTGGTTTTTGGTTATCCCTAGTCACGTAGTGGAGGGGTATGCACCGAAACAAATATCAATAACCTTGTGCAACAACTTTCTTTTCATTTAATATGGTATAATCGGTAGGAGTCGCAGTATGCAAGTAGCTTGATCAGTGATGCTTAATTTATAGATGACTTTAACAAAATTGGGTCACGTAGATTTCACATGTTCCAAATTTAGTGTTAGTCTCCAATGAAGAACATGTGGACATAAGTGATGGAATCATTAGTGGCTTAGTTTAAAAAAGTTAAGACTGCAATAATATGCATAGGAGGCACGGGATCAAGCGGTTGAGTACCCTATGTGAAGTCCAAATTGATTAAAAAGACACATTTAACATTATATATATATATATATATATATATATATATATATATAGGGTAGCGATCCAGTGAGAAACATCCTACGGTGAGAGCATGAGAGGCATTTGAATAACTACAAATTCAGAATTGTTTTTTAAAATCCAACCGTATAGATGGATAAAGCGTCATTTCATTTACCTTCCCACAAAAAATCATTGCAATCAGACATTGCTTGCATGTCCATATGTACGATATACAATTTTTACATCCAACGGTCAGCCTGAAATTCAATATACATCGTCGAAAAGTATTTTGTTGTTGTGAATGATATACAAATCGGATGGTTATAAAATTTTGTAGGAAGGTAAATATTAAGGTATATTTGTAATCTATACGGTTGGATTAAGAAAAATTGATCTATGTGGAGAGTTATTCAAATGCCTCTCATGCTCTCACCAAGATTTGTTTCTCACTGGATAGTTGTCATGCTATTGGAATATATATATATATATATATATATATATATATATATATATATATATATATATATATATATATATATATATATATATATATATATATATATATAAGAACATTACTAAAATAGGGAGACATGCTGTTGGAATAGCACCCAAGCAGCTGTGTCACATCCCTTTATTCATAGGTATAAAAGATAAAGAAGGGGAGATTTTAATCAACCTAGACTCCTCGGGGACAAAGGACGCAAATTTAAGTAGTCGAATGTTTATATATATATATATGAACATTACTAAAACAGGGAGACATGCTGTTGGAATAGCACACAAGCAGCCGTGTCACATCCCTTTATTCATAGGTATAAAAGATAAAGATGGGGAGATTTTAATCAACCTAGCCTCCTCGGGGACAAAGGACGCAAATTTAAGTAGTTGAATGTTGGGATGTTGCTCCAACATATCAATGTGACTTTTATCAATTAAAATATATTTACTCAATATATGCATTAGTAGTATCATGAGGTTTTTAAATATAGGGAAGGTTTCTTGGGCGGTTTATTAGCTCTCGCATAAAAGAAAAAGATTCCTTATTTCATTTGTAGATTTTATAGATTAGTGCAATTTGTGATTAACCAAATAATTTCTAAATATCTCCCATCCTTTATTCTTATTAATATAGTTAGTATCAGTGGGGGTAAGTAGTTAGAATGTGTTATTTGCCCTTTTTAGTATGCTTTCCATTATTGGCTTGTCGTTGGATTAAAGTTTAGTGTGAATGGATAAATAATTATACAAAAAGAATGTGTTATTTTTTACATTATCTTAAATTTTAATAGTAAAAATGATGATCTCTCAAAACTTGCCTCATTCATTAGTTGTTTTATAACCTTTATTTTTCTCCAAAGGAGTGTCCTTCTAATGTATGCAGCTCGCTATACAACATGATCGGTATTATATCCCCTTCGTAGTGTGCTTTGATTGAAAATTAAATCAACGACATCTAACTAGCAAACTAACCAGGCTTACCAGTTGAGCCAACTAACAAGTGTTGCCTCGTTCATCGGTAAAAGGTCATAAATGAATGTAGTTGTTAAGAAGAAGAAACAAATATAGAACTAGCTATGCATTGACCCCCATCCCCCTTAATTGTGTAACTAGCTATAAGGGAAACTATAGCTGATGTCAATACATGTGAATTATATCAATCAAATAATTATTTTGATATAAGACAATTTTTAAGACATATTTAAACAAATAAATAATAACGGAGAATGTGAGAAAGGACAAAAAATCAATATTGGCAATATTTAATAGTGAAAAATGTTTAATTTTGTAGTATGTATTGTAATAAATTATTTTCAATGATGTAAAGGTCACTTATGTGGTAAGGTGTAAATAGAATTCATACACTTAGGTTTGAGATTTAAATATGAATGTTTCAGATCAGGAACAACACAACAATAACTCAACATGAACTCGCGTGTTTAGCACGTGTTCCTTGCTAGTCTTTAATTAAAAAAAGGTTTTACTTACCTTTGAAATGTGTTATTTCATAAAATAATTTAGCATTTCACTCTTAAAAAATTAATTTTAAAACTAATTGAAGTAACCCCAAAGTCTACGGGAATGTCATGTGCCGTGGCCGGTAAGCAGGCGCAGCGCAGCGCAGCGCAGCTGAATAAAGAGGAGGAGGGACAGCCCTGGGATCAGATCGGCGAGTCTCCGTTCAGGGTTTTGATCTCCACGAAGGCCTTCAGCTCAGTTCCGGTGCCACTCTTCTCGGAAGCGCCCGCCCGCTCGTTTCCCAAGTCGACCCAAGATGTTTCTCACCAGGCAAATATCCCGTGTTCTAAATTTAGGGTTTTTCTCTGTTAGTCATACTCATTCAGCCGGACACTTCCATTTCGTTCATTCATTCTCTGCTATTCCACCCTGTTTCCGGGCAATCATTTTTGTCTCTGTATTGTTTCAGGACCGAGTATGACAGAGGTGTCAACACGTTCTCCCCCGAGGGCCGACTGTTCCAGGTCGAGTATGCCATCGAGGCCATCAAGGTCTGTAATTTTTTGGGCTCCTCTAGCGTGCTTGATGAGGACTTCTCTCCGCTCATCCCTATTTTCCGTTTAGTTGGGTTCTACCGCCATTGGATTGAAGACAAAGGAGGGCGTTGTGCTTGCCGTGGAGAAGCGGATCACCTCACCCTTGCTGGTTGGCTACTGTTATTTTTTCTTCGTCTCATTTTTTGTTATGATTCTTCTTGCTTTCTTCTTTTATATATAGTGACAGAACTCTTTATATATTACTCATTTCCGCTGTGGAATCTCAAGTCACTGGTCCCTTGTCCTCAAAAGCTTTCATTTCACCAGGACGTGAAGTCGACTGGATATTTGCATTGTTCTGCATCATTTCTGTACATATGTTTGTTTTTTATTTTGAAAAACTATAATTGACTTCATCTTTCCCTCTGGTAGTTCCGTTGTATAGTAGTCAGTGCGTAATTCCAATTTGAACTATCTTCATCATGCAACCCGCTCTGGTTATTTCTGTTGTTTCCCAGACCCAGGGTATTCTATGATTGAACTAACACAGTGTGGTTTTAAATGCTGGGGATTCTGTTCTGACATACACAGTGTTTGTTCAATCTTTAATCGTAGATTTTCTTGTTGAGAAACTATCACAATGTCTTGACAGTACCTATCACGATGCCCACTATGACAATATCTTGACAGTGCCTATCTGTCTCAAACAATTCCTATTTTGTTGTATCTTTTGTGTTAGTTTCTGCAAACTCTTGTTATTATTTCCAGTAGTACTGGCAGTTCCATATTAAATCTTTTTTTATTATCTTATGTACTCGGCATTTCTTATGTTTAATAATATAGAATCATACTGCTAACAGTGGAGCGCATGTTATAGTTAGAATGCCGATGGATCAACTCAAAAATCAATAGTAGTCGCTTCCTTTTGAAAACAGTAATAGAATGAGATATGTTTGTATATTTGATGCATGACTTTGCACTTTGATCATTTTACCAATTGATTAACTACTAGAGAAAACATTCAAATTTTTTTTTTTAGTTCTAGTATGATGATTAATTGAGAAATCTTCTCAGTCTCACCTTGTGTGTAGCTACTAGTATATTAGTAAAAGACTGAAGAAGCATATCACTATAATATATGAAAAGTTTACACACACACAAGGGTTTTTTATGTTAGCAAACTGTATCTTAACTGATATAAGCTGTAGTTTCCTACTTTTTTTGATACTAGAATTTTGCTTTCTTTCCATCACATTGTTACGTACTCGGAGTAAAACCTCTGATCTGATTTCCTGATGTGTTCCTAGGTCCTTTAAAAAATAACATATGTCATTTCCAGAACTCAGATTACTTCTATCATTTTCAGGAACCAGCTAGTGTAGAAAAAGTAATGGAGATCGACGAGCATATAGGCTGCGCAATGAGTGGATTAATAGCTGATGCACGTACTCTTGTCGAGCATGGGCGGGTTGAAACACAGGTAACATCCGATTACCGGAGTCATCTATCTATTCTTCTTATGATCAAGCTACTAATGGAAGACTCTTTCAGAACCATCGTTTCTCATATGGAGAGCCCATGACAGTTGAGTCAACTACTCAAGCATTGTGTGATTTAGCTCTTCGATTTGGTGAAGGGGATGAAGAATCAATGGTAACGCCTATTAAACTCAGTTACAATTATGTTTTACTTGCCACCAATGGACATTAGGTTTATCATATACTCAAGTAACGAGCTCAACAAATAGGCAATGGTTTTTATGCACAAATTAAGAATATATCAATTTATTTTGGAGAGTTCTATAGATATGCACTATTATCTTGTTTTACTTGTGCTAAGCTAAGAAAGTATTAATTTACTGAACTATAAAAATTTGAATTTTTCGTCTTGGCATCTGTGCATGGAACTTGCATACAATTTTTATTGAAGCTAGTGGAGGTATTTGAAAGTAGGTTGTGTATGTATGGGATTAGTACACTGTGAACTATGTGAAAGACACGGTTTTGTATATTCTTGTTTGGTAAGATATTTAGCAACAAAAGTGGGATGTAATGTTGATTCTGTATAAGTGTATGGACTGTGATAGCTTATTGCCAGCTTGTTGTGTACATCAGAGTGCGTAAACTCATTGGTTAAATCCATAGGAGTGAAAATTCATTGATCTTGATTCGTGAGATAAAACCATCACAATATGATGTACACATCCTGCATTAAAACTTTTTATACTATATGCCTATTGTTTCCTGACACCGATATATGGTATTTATACTAGGCATTTAGATGGCATCACATCGTGTTGTCTTACCCAATTAACTAATTTTGTGCTTGAAGTAATTTATGTTTACCAATAAAACTAGAAAAACGTTTTTTGCTCATACATAATTATTACAACGTAAATCTACAATTGTAAGTCTTATGTTATGAATTATCCTGAGGATCTGTATCATTAGATTTGAAATGCTCTTGGAAAAAAACTTGCTTGGCCTTGGGGCACAATCAACCTCATCTAAACATTGTGCTTAATGCTGTGCCAAGGCTACCTGTCCATCTATATTGGGTCGCCTACATGGATTCTTATTTGTCAAACGACTCCAACCAGCTATGTTATGGGTCACATTTACATCATGTAAATATCAAAATTTCTCCTTATACTTTCGAAGTTAATTAAGGCATACCTCTTCTTTTTAATTTGCTCGACTCAATAAATAACTTCATGTTGGTGCACTTGTCAGTCCGCGTCGCAGATGTCCATACCATCTTAAAGATCCCCATGTAACTTGTGCTCGATACCTCAGTTCCCACTACATATTTGTTGAAACCTTGTTTTTCACTGCCAATATATACACTGATATGGCATGCATAATTGTATAGTTGTATAAAACTCACCTTTTCATTTGAGTGAAATCTTCCAGTCACATACTACAACTGCACTCCATTTCAACGTCCTACTCTGATCTAGTGGTTGTATAGTTCTACCCTATGATGTTTGCCACTAGATCAGAGCTGGCCGTTGAAATGGAGTGCAGTTGTAGTATGTGACTCAAAAGATTTCACTCAAAGGAAAAGGTGAGTTCTATAGAGCTATACAACCACTCATGCTATATCGGTGTATATGTTGGCATTTGGGATAACCACTCCATCCAACTCAACATCACCATTCACAATTCTAGACCGAATGGAATTGTGATGTGTGTTTTGCTTCTACTAATCTTAAAAGTTGTAATACCTTAACACATGTCTAAAGTTCAACTTTATTATTCAATCTTTCTTTAGTATCATCAATCAACATTACAAGAATAACAATTCTTATAAGAATCCATGTCATAAAAGGAGGAACAAAAGATTCGTGGCTGGATGTCAATGATTTGGAACCAACTGTATTTGCACAAAATGGACGTAACATATACGAACTTTCTAAGACAATCCATCATTTTCTTTAATCATATTGGGCTACTTTGGAAGATTAACATATAAGTATATGTATATAAACCAGTGAATTAAAAAACGGCCAGGCGGGCCGCTTAAGCGCCCATGACCCCCGACCGCTTGATTTTGCCATTAATCGCCCGCTTAATCATTTTGAACAAAATCACCCGCTTTTTGCCCGCCTCACCCGCTTTTTCCCGCTTTTTGCCCGCTTTTTTCCCGCTTTTTTCCCGCTTTTGTTTAAAAATCCTAATGTAAGCATCTAACATTAATTAATTACATAGCCAAGTAGTGTTGACTATAATATACGAAACTTGTATACATTAAATGTTCTATGATATAGCTAGTCCTAATTTAGAATGCATACTTTGTGTGTAAGCTGTAATAATTGGGTACTGCTGTAATGCATCTAAGTAAATATCCTATTGCTCTATTATACTAGTAATGCATGATTAGTTTTACTGATTTCCTTGCTGCTTTTAGTGATTAATGATTGGTACTGCTGGTTAGTATTACTTTAGTGATTACTTTAATTCAATAATTCATAGTTTGTTGATGCTCTCTTGCGGAGTTCTCGCCTCTCTCTAGGGTTACCCGGCGGCTACCGTTGGGGGGAGGGAGCACTGCATCAGCGTCTTCCTCCCCCTGGCTCTCATCGTCTTCGGCCTGGATTCGGGTGAATGCGATCTGTGGAGAGAGGGAACCTTGCTGGATGCTATCGGTCGAGGCTGTACTTGGCTTGGAAGAGGGGAGATGTGGCGAGCAGGTTGAAGCTCAGATCTGGGGTGATCGTGGCTGCATCGACATTGTCGGCTTCAGCCCGTTAATAGGGACGGATGGAGAGGTGCTGCGTCGCTGGATCCGGCTTCTCGCTCTGTTGTGCCGTCGTCTTAGGCGGAGCAAGGGAGGCCTTCGATCTCCTTCTCCAAGCCTGTCCTTTCTTCTCAAGCTAGGTATTGGTTTCGTCCACTGTATCGGCGGCGTCGCTACATCAGGCTTGCTATGCTGCCAGTGGCGCGTCCTTGGCTGGCGCTTGCATCTGGCCTTGGGCCTCCGGATGGCCGATCGAAGGCTCTTCGGCTCCAGGCGGCGCGACTCAGCTGAAGGTGACGATCGAGCTCCCAACTTTCTTGTCCGCTGTTCCGGCCAGGGTGAAGGTGATCGCGCCCTCGAAGTTCTTTGCTCTGTCGGCAGATGGCCAATGTCCATATGGTGCTGCGCGGGATGGGTCATGGGGGCGGCTCTCCTCTCCCTCTTGGCTTCCTCTGCAGTGTGGAGGTTCGGTTCACGAGTGTCCTTCTCCAGGTTTTGGCGGCGCCCCTCTCGTCGGATTCGGCCATGTTTCTGATGGCTGGGTGGCTTCCAGGTTCTTGTGAAGAACACCTGCAAGGTGGTTGATGATTCGGCAGCGGTGGACGCTTTGGGTTAGACCTTGCTCCTCCTGGGAGGTGCGGGTTGTGTCCCTATGGGCTCGACTGCGGTTCTTCTTTGTTGCAGCGTTTGGGACACTTTTTGTGTTCGATGCATTGCCTCAGGGCAACCAGTAGCTAGCTGTGTTCAAGCAGTGATCTCTGGACCTCAAGCAGCCTGGTCGTATGTTCCTGGCGTTTGATGGCTACATTCTGTTGCTGTGAAGATGTGAAGTTGGAACACCTGCGAGGTGTTCGATGGAATGCCTCTGTGCGTTCGTGTGCATTAGTGCACAGTAGTAGTAGGGTTCGACCTGCGACCGGGATTCTGCTGCTATTTGTTTCGTTGAGTTCACCAGACACTATTGGTGCTGTTCGGTTTTTATCCTAACCTTCGTATCTTTTCCGACCACTACTTTCAGAGGATGATCATATTGCTATGTGCGAAGGAGAGATATGATGGTTGGGTGGATCACCGCTCCAGTCATCAGTCTGTGTTTGGAGTCTTCTACGAGATGATGGTATGATAGGATAGACAATGCGATTCGTAGCTGTTTGTGATAGATAAATTCCATTTCTGAAGTGCGGCCTTGCTTGGTGCGTAGATAGAGGCTGGGTGTCCTTCGTCTTCCTTCTGTGCCTGCACAATTTGTGGGTGGTCTTTATTGTCAGTGTAGCTCCTCAGATGTTTAGACTGATGGATAGTTGGTCTCTTGTTTATGTATTTTCTGGGACGTTTTCTTCTGGTTTGTAGTTTTTCTGTTTAGAGAACTGATGTTCAAGACCGATTTAATCTGGTCTTTAGTTTTCTTTCTGTAATCCTGCAAAGGGTTAGGGGGTGCGTCTTTTTGTACCTAAAGTTTTGGAATTTTAATAGCAACAAAGTTTTTCGCCGACCAAAAAAAAAATTCATAGTTTGTTATATACAATTACTGATCTGCTTGCTGATTTTAGTGATTAGAGATGCTGATTAATAGTAAGTATTGATGAATACTTAGTTAATTACTGATTTGCTGATTAGATATGTATAGAAGTTCCTTATAAATATATTTTTTATATACACATACATGTAATTTGTATAAAAATATATAAAATTTAGACACCCGCTTTTTCAAAAATTGCCCGCTTAATTGGTCTCTTGTTTATGTATTTTTTGGGACGTTTTCTTCTGGTTTGTAGTTTTTCTGTTTAGAGAACTGATGTTCAAGACCGATTTAATCTGGTCTTTAGTTTTCTTTCTGTAATCCTGCAAAGGGTTAGGGGGTGCGTCTTTTTGTACCTAAAGTTTTGGAATTTTAATAGCAACAAAGTTTTTCGCCGACCAAAAAATAATAATTCATAGTTTGTTATATACAATTACTGATCTGCTTGCTGATTTTAGTGATTAGAGATGCTGATTAATAGTAAGTATTGATGAATACTTAGTTAATTACTGATTTGCTGATTAGATATGTATAGAAGTTCCTTATAAATATATTTTTTATATACACATACATGTAATTTTGTATAAAAATATATAAAATTTAGACACCCGCTTTTTCAAAAATTGCCCGCTTAATTGCCCGCCTACCGCTTAATCGGTTACAGGGTGCCGTCCGCACGCCTCCCGCTTCCCGCTTCCCGCTTTCTAATACATTGATATAAACATAAATATATGTAGGGGGGATACCTTCGATAACTTTAAAATGTATGTATACATAATATAGAGATGAGTTGAAATTTCAAACAAATGAAAGAAGCCACCTAGGTCCTTTATGTGTTGCCTTAACAATTTAGCATCTTATGATAGGCATTCTGCAAAGCGTCGCATTGTATGTGTTGCAACGTTAAATAGATTCTTATTTCATTTTTGGGCTAGGATCACCTAGGTTTGTTCTCTATATTGATTGTTAAATTGTATACAATGATATTTACTAGAGGAAAATAGCAGGGTGACCTCTTCCCATGTCTTGTTGTAAATACATTGATGTGGAACACAATATTTGTTTTCTATTTTGGATTTTTGAATTAGAAAAAAATGAGAAAGTAGAGTAATGAAAGTACAAATTGTGAGTGAAATAAGAATGCATTATTGAGAGACAATTACTACAAGCATAGACACCCTCCTTATATAGGATAGGAGTCACAAAACACAAAATTCACCAATATGAGACAAAAATGACACCAAAGAGAGCACAAAATAAATAAATAAAATAAATATTAACACTCCCCAACAAGCTGACACATGGATATCATGCATGCCTAGCTTTGTCCACCATAGAACGAAATGTTGTCTTTAGTAGAGAATTGCTCCTTCTGTTATACAACAAACACGAAACGGTCTGCTATCATCACTACTTATTGAACAACGATCGAGGGGTTCAGTTGGTTGTGCAAAGTTTGTTCACAACAACATCATGATTGGGGGGGGGGCGTGTTGCTTGACATGGTAGTGAGTTTGTTCAGGGAGGCTTGACTTAATTGCTACAAACCTAGTTGGATGGTGCCCCTTTGCGCAAGGCCAGAGATTTTGTAAAGATGTCAACGAGCTGATCCTCAGTCTTGATATATGGAGTGCTATGTGTCTGGATAAAATGGACTCTCTGACGAAGTGACACACTATGACAATCTACCTCAATGTGTTTGATACGCTCGTGGAATGTGGGATTACTTGCAATGAAGGTAGCCTACTTTATTATCGTAGTACATTGGGTCAGAATCATAGACTCCAAATTCCTTTAATAGTCATTGAACCAACATCAACTCACAAATGGTATGTGCCATAGTTTGATACTCAGTTTCAGCACTAGATCTAGCCACAACAACTTGCTTTTGCTTTGCCAAGTGACAAGGTTACCACCTACAAAGGTGTAGTAACATGAAGTAGATTTACGATCACCCCTACTGCTAGCATAGTCTGAGTCAGAGAAACCATAAATCTTGTAGTGCCCACTGTTCCTATATAGAAGGCCCTTTCCAGGTGAGCTTTTTAAGTATCTGAGAATGTGTCACATCCTGATGCCATTGTCGAGGTTTATCAAGATGCTGACTGACAAGTCCAACAACTGAAGCTATATCTGCTCGTGTAACTGTCAAATAAATGCGTTTGCCCACAAGTCTTCTATATTGCTTGCTATCAGGGTAAGGAGAAGAATCTATCATCCCAATTAGTGTGGGCTCTAGAGTTGCGCTAACTCGCTTGGCACCCAACATCCCAATCTCCTGCAGTAGATCAAGTACATACTTGTGTTGAGATAGACATACTCTAGATGAAGAATGTGATACTTCAATCCCCAAAAAATAGTGCAATTTTCCTAGATCTTTAGTAATAAAGCAGTTTCTTAAATATTCCTTGGTATTCTGAATACCCTGATGATCACTCCTAGAAAGGATGATATCATCCACATACATGATTAGAATAACAAATCCCACTATATCATTCATAACAAAAATAGAGTGATCAAAATGCGAGCATCAAAAGTCAAATTTAGCAAGAATTTGATTTAATTTATCAAACCACGCTCTTGGGCTCTGTTTGAGTTCATAAATTGCTTTCTTAAGACGACAAACTTTAAGAGACTCCCCTTGAGCAACAAATCGAGAGGCTGCTCCATATACACCTCCTCATGTAGATGACCATATAAGAAAGCATTTGTGACATCTAGCTGAAACAGAGGCCAACTTTCATTGACATCAAAAGAAATAAGAATCCGAACAAGTGAGAAAATCCCGAAATAATCTACGTCATAAGTTTGAGTGTACTCCTTAGCAACAAGACGAGCTTTAAGGCGTTCAACCGTGCCATCAGGTTGAGTCTTCACAATGCAGATCCAACAACAGCGTATAGGTGCAAGATGTGCGTGAGCATCTACTAAGTCCGAAGTTTGTTGTCTATGTGGAGCTTCCACTTCCACTTCCATGGCACGACAAGTAGGATCTGTTAGGGCCCCTGTCGTAGTATTAGGAACACAAATAGCAGAAAGGGCAATAGTAAAGTTTGGAAGACTTGAACTAAGATTAGCATAAAAAATTGCTGATAGGATGGAAAGTACAAGAGCGCACCCCCTTTCTTATGCTAATCGGAGTATCCAAGTCAGAGTATACATGACTTGAGTACTGCCATGAGCTGCCGACAAAAATAAGGGATTGGTTGAGGGAGGGGCCACTGAAGGAGTTGTAGTCTTGTGGTATCTTTGATACACTTTGAGAGGTACCTCAGGAACAACAAATTCTGAAGATTTTGGTTCAACGGGAACAAGAAGAGTGTCAACAAGAAGATTCGTTGACAAAGTCGAATCTATAGTAGAAGATGCGTACTATCTTTAAAAAAAGACAACAATCACACTAACAAACCATTTGTTGGTGTTTAGATCATAACATCTGAACCCATTCTAAGTGCGTGAGTACCCTAAGAAGATGCACTTTGTAGATCATGGATCAAGCTTGCTTAAACCAATCTGAAAAGTTCATACCAAACAAGTGCTATTGAAAATCTAGGTGGCACAAAAAACATGGGAGCTCTGGGGTACAAATATTAAATGAGATTTGGTTGTTTAAGACAAACTAGGACACATATATTGATCAGAAAACATGTTGTGGAGGCAACGTCAGCCCAAAAAGGTTTAGGTACATGATGGTGAAACATAAGGGTTTTGGCAACTTTAAGCAGATGGCGGTTCTTATGCTCGGCAACACCATTCTGCTGAGGAGTGTAAGAACATGATGTTTAATGATTGGTGCCAAGGCTTTTACAAAAATGACTGGCAGACTGATGTATGAATTCAAGGGCATTGTCTATCGTAAAAATTTTGGTCTTACTAAATGAGTCTTAATCTCAACAAAAGAATGCAGTAGTAGTTTCAAGAACATGTGCCCTGTCTATAAGTAAAGACAACCAAGTGGTTCTAGAAAAATCATCGGTGAAGGTCATAAAGTAACGAAAGACACTTATACTTGTGATAGAGCACGACCCTCCTATCTCAGCATGAACAATATCAAAAACAAATACCAAAGACATTCATTTTTCTAGGGAACACACATTGAGTTTCCTCTCCAAACTGGCAAGCTTCACATTGAAACAAAGTTTCAGAAACGACATGAATCGAATGTTTGAGCTTGGATGCCCCAATATGTAGTGCCATTGAAATCCTGAAATTGCCGAGGAGAGAAGAGCAACATTCTGCATAACATCAAGATAGTATAAGCCGTCTGGTCCCTCATGACCCAAACCAATCCTCATCCTTGTGCGGAGATCCTGAAAGACACCCATCAGGGTCAACTGTAATAGAACACCGAATTTACTTGATAATTTTGCTAATAGAAAGAAGATTCAGAGGAAAGCGGGGAAACATATAATGCAGCTCTGAGCAAGAAGTTATTTGTTGTTTGTATATCAATTGGGGCTTGTATGCCATCAACAACAGTTACAGGTGGGACCAATGTTTTAAAAAACGTTAAGCAGTAAGCGTGCGGACAACTCCTTGTAACTGGTTAAGCGGTAAGCGGCCGATTTTTGAAAAAATGGGTTTTGATTTTCTATACAATTTATAAAAAAATGCACATGTATGCATATATATACTATACTTTTTGGAACCTTTATACATATCTGAACACCCTAAATAACCATACTAAACACACAAATACTTTATAACACAACTATAAAACAATGATTATAGCTAAACTATTAAACAATAGACTTGTCACACATAAAACACCCTATACAACTATAAAACAAAAAAGTATTAAGTATATATGCATGATACAATAACTATTTTGCATCACATTACAACAGACTTATCATTGATACCTTACTAACTTATTGCTACATTTACATATCATCACTTGATCAAAAATTACAGCAGTACATTTAACCAAAGTATGCATTCTAAAATCTATGTCATGATTAGTTACATGTAATTTACTTGGATATACAGCAGTACCCGATTACTATGTCTTACATACAAAGTATGCATATTAAATTAACTAAGGCTTATCATAGAACATGTATTGTATATAAGTTCAATATATTACAGTCAATAATTGTTTTACTTTCAAAAATTACTTAATGTTACAGGCTTGCAACAGTTTTCTTAAAAAAACGGGTCTGAGCGGCCGATTAAGCGGATTAAGCGGCTGATTAAGCGGGTTAAGCGGGAAAAAAACGCCCATTTTTTTGAAAAAAATTAATCGGGCGCTTAGGGGGTATTTTAAACGGCTGGACTGCTGAACTGATTATCCGCACAGAACGTTTTTCATTTCACTGGGTGGGACAGTAGAAGAAGTCAGACTAGAAAACAATTTTGAATTGCCAAAAATATGAGTAGAGGCACCATAGTCGATGACTCAATTGTTTTTACCATAAGGTGCTGAGGAAGCTATAAAGGAAGAATCACCATCCGAGCGTGGAGCCGATGTTGGAGTATAAAGTTGTTCTTAGAAGAGCTTTTTAGATTCAGCTCAGACCCCAATCCGCAGGAGTAGTGAAGGTATGGGTCGGTTAATCCTCAGTGTAGCCAGTAGAAGCTTGATTGGCCAATGTGTTTGGGTAGCCATGGTTCACCCAACAATGATCCTCATTATGATTATTATGACATAAAAGGTACAATGACGAGGTCTAGGGGGGCACTACTAGGTTCAACAGATGGTTGACCACGTCCCAATCTAGTAGGGGGTTGACCACATCTAGGTCCCGACGGGTCAAAACGACCACGTTTTCTAACCACGACCACAACTTTTGCCACGACTGGAGTTGCCAGATCGTACTGCAAGAGCAAATGCCTCACCAGAACCAACAGAAGAAGGGATAGACGGTAGGCGCTGGACCCTTTTTAGGACGTTGCGTAGTTAGTTAGTGCATCGCTAGACATGATGCGGTCCACATCTCCTTCAAAAGAGTTAGGTAATCCAACAAAGAACTGTACCAACTAAAGTTCATTTCACCATCTTTGAACTTCAGTGATATTAGAATCAGGGGATGTTATACTCCAAATTTATCCCACAAAGCACAACATTGGCTATAAAAATTCTCAATAGAGGTGTCATTAGAGAATTCCTTTTTAGCCATTTTTAAAGATTTCAAACATCTTTTAGGGTTTTGTTGGTGTGAGTAAACATGTGCTAACTGATTCACATGGCCTTTGCCATTCTAAGTCGTAAGAGAGATTGGCTTATATTTGGTTCTGCATTGTTGACCATCCATGTCATCACCCCCGAGTCATCCTTGACCCATAAGTCACAAGATTTTTTAGTTTCTCATCAACATTGTCAGCAGGGATAGTCGATGCTTTAGTAATAAGACGAGAGTACCAACCCTGGGCCTTGAAGTACAACTCAAAAGAAGCAGACCACGTATGGCAGTTTAGAACCATCCAATTTTATTGTGGTCGCACATATAGTTCTTAAGTTATCATTAGAGGCCATGATGAATAGTAGTTCCTGGATTAATCCACACAAGTAATCTGTTCATAATGGCGTGTTGCAACACTAAGATGCCAACAAAAGATTTTAGAAACCCAAGGAATGGACATTAGGAATTTTAATTATTAAACCAACGCCACATCGTCAACTTAGACAGACATGTGGCGAAGATTGAAGGGAGGGAGTAAGTCTCTCACTAGATTCGAAGATGAATCGAGTAGAGTTTGTTCTTTTAGATCATAAGCAATCCAAAAACGCCAATCAACAATAGATTAAGACATGACAAAATAGATGTACGAGAATTTGCAAAAAAATGGAGTGGCCAAGGGATTAGGGAGGAGGCATGGTGACGGCTGAATGCTGAGATGGGGATGGGTGACAATGGCTGGGTTTGGTTGGCTGGGTTGGTGAGCCGGTGGATGGCAGCTTCTATGGCTGGCAAGGGAGGGGTCGGGACATGAATGATTATGGGATCAGAGGAGTTGCGAGATAACAAGGAGGCTAATGGGCAGAAGGGTGAGCGGGTTGTGGAGAGGCTGTGGGTGGGTGGATGCAACAAGTAGGGTTTGCTGTAGCTGGATGGATACATCGACAGGGAGGGTTTGATGGCAGAAGGTGGGTAGCGACGCGACTGGGGGAAGATGAGGGGCGGCGGGTGTAGTGGATGGCCGGGGATTAGGGGCTGGGATGGAAATATGGGAGGCAAGATTCGGGAGAGGGCGTGGGCAGTGGGGGGATGAAGGAGAAAAGGAGAAGGGGGGTGGCGGCAGCTAGGGAAAGAGGAGGGAATCATTTGGGTTGAGAGGCTTAGAAAGGGTCAAAATGCTCAATTACCTTGTGTGTGAAATAAGATTGTATTATTAAGAGATATTTAGTACAAGCATAGACACCATCCTTATATAGGATATGAGTCACTAAACACATAGTTCACCAATATGGGACAAAAAACGAGACACTAAAAACAAACATATCAACACAAACAAAGTAGAGTATATATGCATTCCAAAGTAGCCAATGTGTAACTTCTGGAGGTTGAATCTAGCTAGATGGGGTGGATGATCGAATGTGATAGTTTTTGTTGCTTGACTTATGTTGATGGAATCATGGGGGTTGGGTGATTTCCATAGGATCATAACATGGCAGATGGATGTCAAATGTGCTTGGAGTATTATATCACCGCAAAATTTCACCAACTATGCCATGCCAATATGTTGGATGGTAATAAACGTTGAAGTGTGAACAATGCGGTCATAAGATTAGGTATCAAAATCATGTTACTTACTCTCTGATATGTAGGATGTGTAAAGTTTAGTTTTTTTGCCGAACCAAGCGGTGGAAAGATTAATTTAATAATGACCAAATAAAAGAAAGCATGAATGATAAACATCGAGGATATACCAGCGACTTAAAAAGCGGACCGCGCGGCCCCTTAAGCGGCTAGCCCTGTTTGTCATTTTTTGTGAAAAGCGGGTATCCAAGCGTTTTTACACAAAGCCGGCACTTTGGGCCGCCTAATGCCACTATGGGGCGCTTTTCCGGGCCCGCTACAACGGCTGCTTCATTCCGCTTCCTGTTTAAAGTGCACAAAATGTTAATAATAACGTATCTGAAGCCGCTGCCCTCCCTGACTCCCGTTTCGCAGCGAAGTCTACTGCTGGTGCGTATTCTATTCCCAGTCCGCCAAGACTTGTTTTTTCATCCCGACTGGGATTCTCCTTCCTTCCCTTCTGCTTCGCACACCCCTTTCTCTATAAATAGAAGTCGATGGCCTTCTCTTCTCACCCCATAGCCGCAGAACAGAGAGCCAACGACTAGGATTCTTGACGGAAGCAACAGCCAGTTTTTTAGGATCTTTCAAAGGCTGGCGCCGGAGGAGAGGGGTGCGCCACGTTGATTAGATGACAGGGAATAGATTTTCTTTCATCTATCCTGTTAGGCAAGCATCCGTCTAAATTTCCCGTCGACACAACAGTGCCACTCTTTCATACGCAAAGGTAACTGATTGCTCTCCACCTCTGTTGATTGTGAATGGCTTGTTTGATTTACATAGTGCCTATATGAACTCTTTTTCCACTCACATGATTCCTTTGCTATGGCTGTATATGTTCCTGTCACCTGTTTGAATGCATAACATCCTGACACGTGTAAAAGTTTTTTGTACTGTATATGTTCCTGTCCCTGTTCTTCTTCTCTACCCTCTTTTCGATTCCTCTTTCCTTTTTCTGTATTCTCCTCTTTGAAAAAATGTACCCTGTTGTGATCAGTAGGATACTCCTGTACCTTCCATTGTCCCTCTTCCTTGCTCCTTGTTCCCTTAAACTCTCTTCTTTGCTAATGCTATTGCTAACTAATCCCTGTGAAAACTGCAGTTGACAACTAGTACCTACTGTAGGCTGTTAAATTGTACTCTGTTCTTCAATGTTGTTCTTTTCTCTTTAATGCTAACTGATCCAATGTTAAATCATCTATCATCAATTTACATCTACTATTAATGCTGACTAAAGAACAAAAAAAACTTTTTTCCTTGCTAATTGTCAACACACCTACTATATGAGAAGTGCAAATACGAAAAGTTTAAAACCAGCTATCTAATAATTGTACTCTACTCAACTACTATAGGATGTTTATTATAGCATGGGCTTTATATCCTTTACAATAAATATTCCCATGGCAATGAATGTATGAAAAACTTCCTAATCATCTATTTACACAAATATTGTAGGATGTTCAATTTTACTGTGTTCTTCAACGTATAACATTGTATTTTTGATCAGTTGACGCTATAACTTTGATTTATATGCTTTCTAATAAAGATTCCCATGGCATTGATTGTATGAAAAATTTCCCTACCTACTGTATTAGAAATTTGCACGAATACATCCCTAACGTCAGTACTGTTTGATAATTACATGGCTACTCTAAGAGTAGTACTCTTAATTTACCATTTAACGTAGTAAAATATTATTCAAAATACTTGATGGCTGAGTAATATTTTGTTTTGTTGGTATTACGACAATCACTATATTTTCTTTAAACTATGTAAAACAATATGAACCGCTTTTTCAAAAACTGCCTCTTTAGTCCGCTTCAAAACCCGCTTCCTGCTTCATGGACAGAAATCTGTACGCTTCACGCTTAATTTCTCACACACACACATATATATATCATCGACTAAGCCTCAATCCCAACTATGTTGGGGTCGGCTACATGGATCCTTCTTTTACATTCAGCTCTATCATTGGTCATATTCTGGTTGAGATGCAGAGATTTAAAATCTCTCTTTATAAGCTCTTCCCATGTTAATTTAGGCCGTCTTCTATTAATTGTGCTTGCCTCAATAGTATTGCTTCGTATAGGCACATTAGTCGGTCTGTGTTGCACATGTCCATACCATCTGAGTCGGCCCTCGTGCAACTTGTCCCCAATGCTCGCCACCCCCACTTTATTCCTGATATAGTCATTCCTCAAGCGATCTTTTCTTGTCTTCCCACACATCCATCTCAACATACGAATTTCAGCCACGTTCGTCTTGTTGAGTCCTTGTTTCTTCACCGCCCAACATTCACTCCCATAGAGCATGGATGGCCGTATAGCAGTTTTATAAAACTTTCTTTTTCTCTGAGAGGGATCTTCCGATCACATAATACTCCAGTTGCACTCCTCCATTTCAACCATCCTGCAGTGATCCTATGACCAGCGTCATTTTGGACATTGCCATATGTCTGAATGATAGAGCCCAAGTAACGAAATTTATCGCATTTTGGTATATCTACTCCGTCCAACTTGGCTCCACCATTCACACTGCGAGATTGGCTGAAATTGCAATGCATATACTCAGTTTTGCTCCTACTAATCATCAATCCATTTGATTCCAGTGCCTTTCTCCAAAGTTCCAACTTTATCGTTCAAACCATCTTTAGTTTCATCAATCAATACAATATCATCAACAAATAACATACACCAAGGAACATCATCCTGAACATTCTTTGTCAACTCATCCATAACAAGAACGAACAGATATGGGCTGAGTGTGGATCCTTGGTGTACTCCAACTATGATGGGAAATGTTGGTGTCTCACCTCCAGGAGTCTTCACACTTGCAGTAGAGCTACCATACATGTCTTTAATGAAGTCAATGTATTGGATTGACACACCCTTTTTCCTCAAAACCATCCACAACACTTCTCTGGGTACTCGATCATAAGCCTTTTTCAAATCGATAAAAACCATGTGAAGATCTCTTTTTCTTTCCCTATACTTCTCCATAAGCCTCCTTATTAGAAAAATAACATCTGTTGTTGATCTACCAGACATGAAACCAAATTGGTTGTTTAATATATGCGTTATAGATCTTAGCCTCTGCTCAATAATCCTCTCCCTAAGCTTCATTGTGTGACTCATCAACTTGATACCTCTGTGTGTGTGTGTGTGTATATTTCCTTTTATATTTTTAATCAGTAGTCATACATATGTATCCATTTTGATACACATAACAAGGAAGAAAATATCCGATTTGACTCTGTTTCGGTGGGCAGATTTTTTTTTTGACGGGTGCCCCTGATGTTCCTGCAACAGACTGAAGGAATTCGTTTATGAAATTTTGCTAGAGCAATCTACTAGTATATGTCTACAGACTTGTTATCTCCTTTGTTGTTGGTGTGGTCTGTCATCATCTGGAGATACCACCAACATGTTACTGGATCCAGGTTCAGAGACTCTTGCAATATCATATGAGCGCACTAGGATGAGGGCTGTTATGTAAAAATCCCCATCACAAGTACATCACTGTGAGTTGCTATGCTCATGTGGATTCGGTCAGTGAGATTAATTATTAACGGTCTACTTGTAGATTCTATGTTTTCTTGGGTAATCACCCTATAAGCTGGAAAAATAAAAAGTAGTCTATTGTCGCAGACAAGCACTGAAACAAAATGCAAAGTTTGGTTCATGTATATTGTGATATTCAATGGGTAAATACTGTTCTTCTAGAACATGATGGATCTCTGCTACAACTCCAGCCGGTCAATTTTTACAATTAGGCACCAATACACATTTATACTAATGTGTTCTTCCATGAACACACCAAGCACGTTGAAGTTGATTGCTATTTTGTATGGGATATGATTCATAATCATCATGCCTTATGTGAAGACCGGTGAACAAAAAACATGTAGTTTCAGTAAAGCTCTTCTTCTCCTTTCAACTAGTGTAACAAGGTGGGAATACACCGTGTGCACTCTCCAACTTGAGGGGGAGTGTTAAGAGTTAATGGGCCCTAACTGAGTCGTTAGCAGTGGCACAACTTATCTTATTGTGTTCCTCACATGTAGTGTACCTCGGTCCTCTATTATTTATATATATGATTGCTTGCACAACTACACGCTTTTAATATATAGGTTGAAAAAAAATGTTGATAATAAAGCTTTTTACAACATAAGAGGCAAAATTGACGATGACGAACAAGTTACAAACATACAATATAACACAATATAGTTTAATATATAGACAAGTCATATGTCAAACACATTTACGTAAATTTTTTGCCTATCTCTTTTTATTGATTATTCATTAAAGAAATTCATGGAACAATAACATGTTACCAAATTTTTATAGATCTACTCAACTTTGGTGGTCGGTACAGTACATCCATAAAGATCATGATAGAAATAGGTGTTATATTTTTGAAAGCATGATAATATTTAAAAGAATCACATTTTGTTAATGGGTTGCATTAAAAGAGGTGAAATGGTGTTAGATGCTTTAGATCTAAACGAATTTTTCTAAACAACATGTAGATCTAGTACATGAGTCATGGATGTAGTGATTTTTAAGCTAAAAAGACCCAATAAAGACACCTTTATTAAGTTCGAAATAACTTTTTTGCTAATTAGTTGCAACTGCAAATTCGTTCTACACATATCTGTAGCAATGCTGATGAAGCCGGTTGATATCTAGGTAGATGACTGACATTTTCTCCTTTTTATATTGGGTTGAGTCCACAATATCTGGGTCAACACAATCGATGTTGGTTGAAAGTTGTCGAGGTTTCGGAACATAGAGGTTTACCCAATTCCAACTTCTCTAAATGTCAACACCAATAATATGGACATTTTTTTGCCCAATGTGGCCAACAATGTTTTAGAAACCGCAAAGTGCGAGGCGGGTGGACGGGACCTTGTGACCGCTGGCTTTTTTAAAAAGGGGGTATACACACACACATGTATATATATATAATTTATATGTAGATATATATAAAACTATAATATAGTATCTATACTTGATTGCGTAAGTTGATTAACTATGGACTGCATACTATATTTGCTTCCTCCTATTCTCCATAATAAAACAATCTACTCATATTCTTAGAATATTCAACAGTGTATTGTAGCTATACTATATATTAGATAAAAACTAATGGCCATAATATCACTTATTAATTGTAGCAGTATATAATAAGTATATAGCATTAAGTATAGTGTGCAATATGTAAGTATGTTGTATTAGCGTATGTTGTATCTAATACTGATTATATGCCATACAACAGTTTCTTTTATGAAAATATAATAAATAGTTAAATAAAAATGAATACTAGCAATATAAGTACTAATTAAATATAAATGGAAACTAGCAATATAAGTACTAATTAAATAGTAAGTATATAACAGGAAATGGGCTGTACCCAAGGAAGCACAGACACGTTTCTAGACACGGACACTGACACGGATACGGACACGGGACACGGCAAATTTCAAAAATGTAGGACACGGACACGGCATTGGATGAGGGGAAAATGTTTTTTTAATGTATCAATGTGTGTGGATGTATGATGTATGAACTGGAATTTATTTTTAAGTTTGTCCAGATTAAGGTATCTATGTATATATAATCTTATATGCATGTAGAGGTGTGTCTTTGTGTGTGTAGTAGATATAAAGTGAAGAACAAAACTAAACACATAGTTTTTGTAAATATAGTATATTACAGAATTTTTATATATATGGGGTTCATATTACTCATTTAACCAGCTTATTAGACCATAATTTGATTCATATTTATATATATAATCTTATATGCATGTAGAGGTGTGTCTTTGTGTGTGTAGTAGATATAATGTGAAGAACAAAACTAAACACGTAGTTTTTGTAAATATAGTATATTACAGAATATTTATATATATGAGGTTCATATTACTCATTTAACCAGCTTATTAGACCATAATTTGATTCATAGTATCTGATTCAGGGCTTAGACTTTACATATTGTTTTTTCTTTCAACAGATTTGCTTGTAATTGTGATCAGATCTTAGCTCTATGTGACATTTTCTCAGTGATAGGACATGAACAGCAGCTGTATATTCAAAATTTACATCGTCAAATATGGTATTACAGCAGCATCTGCTGTAGTGAAGTGTCCGGGCAGTGTCCAGCTGTGTCCGGTGTGCTGAAAAAACTAAATTGAACTGGACACGTCCCAGCCGTGTCCAAAACGTTTTGGGCTGTGTCCGGGAAGTGTTTGTGTCCGAAATGTGTCCGACATGGACACGGGGGCTGTCTAGAAGTGTCCGTGCTTCCTTGGCTGTACGTAACAATAAGGTAATTAGAGATACCACTTTAAGAAAACCAACAATTTAAGTACTAACTAAAAAGTAATGTAAGCATACAAATATAAACAACTCATATAAATATAGTGTTTGTACATGAATTTTCGCACTTCGTATTTTGATAAGTACCGTTGTTTAGGAAAGCTGTAAGCGTTGTACGTACGGGCGAAGAGTGTACCACATAGAGTATATGCGGTACGTGGGGAATATATGCGGTTTTGGATTTTCTTTCTTTCTTTAAATTAGAATCATATATAAAATAATATATTGAAATCATAAATAAAAGAATATAAATATATGGATTAGGCACTTAATTTCTATTTACATATAAACATATTAATATGCATGCATATATATTTATATATGTACATATTGTTGGATCTAGGGCTCTAGAGGGGAGGGGGTGAATAGAGCTTCAAAATTGTCAACAAGATAAGTTAGACCTTCAAATTATATCAATCAAAACCAATAGTTTAAATGCAATTTGAAGTCCTAACTAAACAAGCATAGCAAGGATGAGAGGAATTGAAACAAGCACTTGGACAAGGTGGTTTAGAGTGGTTCCACTCTCCAAACTAGGAGAGAGTCAATCTACTACCTAGAGAGGTCAACCTCTAGGACTTTGCAATCCGTGTATACTTATATTCCATTCATAAGAGATACAAGGAGACCGCCATACATCCAAGGACTTACTATTTAAGACAATAGTTTTCCACCTACACAAGGACTTACCCACTTGATTAAGATGCCTTCGACCTTCAACAAGGACTTACCCACACTTGCATCATGTCTTTGGCCTTGAAGGAATTTGTCCACTCTTCTTGAATCTTGGCCTTGTCCTTCTCCTGCACCTGGAGAAGATCTTCACCTCTTCTTCAACCTTGAAGAAGAAAAATAACAACTTCACCTTCACTCGGAGTAGCTTGCTTCACATTTGCTTCTTTGAAAAAAAGGGTAGGGAAGATGGAATGGAATGAGAGCTTTACAAGCACAAGGAAGTAGCTCTCTTACAACTGGCCTAACTCACTCATAATCACGAAATGCTTTGTAAATGAGAGAAAAGGGCTCAAGGAGTTGCAACACACTCAACTATAGCAAAGACTTACAATAGCATGAATGAACAAACTTGGAATGAACTTCAAGGGTCCTATTTATAGCTGGGGGTGTTCCCTTGAGTGTGGGATCACTTAAGGGCGAAATATAGCTGTTTTCTAAGTTACAATGTATCTATTCTCGCTCAAAACAACTCACCAACGGTTATAATCACTTTTTCTGTGTTCTCCGTACAAAATATTCGGTCGAGTTTCAATAAAGATAACTCGACTGATCCACTAAGTGACAAATTCAATTTTCAAACTATCGGTTGAGTTTGTTATGGGAAACTCCACCGATTAGTCAAAATCAATTTTGCTTAGTTGATCGATCGGTCGAGTTCTGTGAGTGTGCAACTCGACCGATTGGTCTCTCCAAAAAATCCATCACTGGATCGGTCGAGTTTCCAACTCGACTGATAAACAACATGTGACAAATTTTCTAAGTTGACATTTGAGTGATCAAACGTTGGCATTAAGTGTCCTTGATTTTTTCTCATCTTAGTTACAAGTCATATCATCAATACAAGTGATTACAAAAATCATCTAATGTCATTTGGGGTGATTTCTGAAATTGCACACTTGCATTGCTTTTACTTGAACTTGAACAAGCTAGGGCTTGTGTAATTTGATCCTTTTAATGTGGCTAAAGCCTGAAATCAATCTTGAACAAACAGATTAGATACATAGGAATGGAATGGTTAAGTCATTATCAAAATATGCACTATGTATAACTCTCAAGTCAACATTCTCCCCCTTTTGACAATGACAAACCATTCCACAATCATATTGAAAAGGATATGTAAAGTTATACCTTTGCCTTGTGAATTGCATGGGGGTTCATGATTTGAACAAAGTGAATTGCTCCCCCTCAATCTATGCTTACTCTTACCTGCATAGTTAGTCTATTTACACAAAACAACATGACATATATACTATATGGTCCTTTAGCAAGTCACATGATAAAGCAAGTAATGAACAAGAAAAGGATCACATAGGCAATAAAAAGCAATATGGTTGAGCTTCAAAAACATTGAACTTCTCTCCCCCTTTTGACATGATAAAAAAGGAAGGGGGGGTAGAAGAGCATAGAAACGGGTCTTCTCGAAGCACAACCAAACATACATCCACACAATGCAATCTCAAAGCATACACCAAATAGAGACGAGAGAAACATACAGTCTAAGGCATAATCAAAATATGGTAAACATGACACCAACTCATAAGATATAATAACTCAAAGAGTAAGTGTACAAAGGATTAAGATTACAACCCATATAGCTTGTTCTCAGAAATAACAAGTCAAAACGATGAAAATTAGATGATAAATTAGTACAACTCAGAAAATGTGCCCAGATGTTTTTAATACAAAATAGCCTAGAAAGATATATATATGATCATCATTTAGACTAAAAATTAGAAAATCTAAACATCTAGGTTATTTATGTCCACATCATTAACATCGTCATCAGAAACTTCTGGCTCGTAGACATCATCTCCATATGAAGGTGCAACAGAGACATCATCACCTTCATCACCATAGATACCAACAAAGCCATCAGAGCCATCATCATCCTCATCATCCTCAGAAGCCTCCTCATCAGCAACAACAACCTCCTCTTCAGCCTGGTCTGGCATCTCCTCATCATCAAGAGAATCAAAATCACGACCGGGCCATCAGACATTCTGCTAAGCCCAAGACATGCCAAGAGCATGAAGCTCATTGGCTTGTGGGAAGGAAAGGAGCAAGACTACCAAGACTAGCAAGCAGAGTGGCCAAGGGGCCAACTATCAGAAGCAACACTCCAGTGGTACATCCACCAGCAACAGATGGTGTAGCAGCAAAAGCAGCAGGTGGAGGGGCTAGGTAAAAGTGATCATATGCATAGGATGCATAGTCACCTCCTGGGTAGGGCTGATAGGCAGGATAAGGAGTTGCACAAGATATAACACATAGATCCTGATGCATGTGCTCCTGAACATGAAGAATGCATCATGTAGCCCATAATGTTTCATTGGATACATGGAATGAGGCGTGGGCAGGTCGGGTGGGCTGAGGTGGTGGATGTGCACTGGTGGAGGTAGAGGTAGAGGCACCAGGTGTGGTAGAGGATGGGACAGACACAAGCTTCTGAAGTGTGGTCTCACTGATGCAAACTCCTTTCTGGGTAGGTTTGTAGTGAATGTCGTAGAAAAGAGATTTGCAAGCTGAAAAGACCACAAATCAGGGCTGGGTATGTTCTTGCCTGAGTCAAAGCAGGTCATATAATAGAGGCCATATCTTGCCAACTTGACTCCTATGTTCTTCAAGAGGCAGTACATAATTACCGCAGTGTTTTTTGTAATTTTAGTCTGATTTTTCTGGGGATGAATATTGCAGTTAACAACTAAGGCAAATATGCGATTCTTGAGATCTAAGGCGCAGGAGGAAAGGGTACACTTCTTCCTATATGGGAATTGAGGCTTCTTCAAGAATTTATTAATTTCAGGGAGAATAAGATCATATTGCCTGTAGAAGGCCTCGGGCTCGACTAGGTCAAAATACTCGGGGTAGTCCTTCCTCCAAGTGTCAGTCACTTCAGTACCCAAAAAAAGATGTTCAGGGTATCCTTAGAGACTTGGAATTTCTTCCCGACGATCATGGAAGTGAGGACTACTTTGAGTACTGGGTGGTGGTATGAGTGTCATAATTCCATTCTAGTTAGTATAGAATTCATGAACGACTTTTGTGCTAGTTATGAACTGAGCGTTCGACACAAGGCGGAGAGATGGTGATTGTAAAGCAACTCGGCCACTTGATCAATGACCCTTTATCTACGAGGGGATGGCACAAAATGGGCACAAAAAGGAAATGATTCCTAGGAAGGAGGTCCTTGTATCTATTTAGAGCCTCATTGGAGACAAATGTGTCATCAAAGGGAATGAGATGCGAGTTGGTAGACGATGATGGTGTGCTCCAGCTGGGGCCACATTCATTCTCCTGTTGGACGCCATGGAGACGAAATGGAGAGGATGGAGAGAGCAAAAGCAAGAGAAACACCACCAAAATCCGTCCACACACCTAGGATTGATAGGAAAGAGGTAAAGGGAGGTCGATCTAGGTTGAACTAGGGCTAGGGAGAGGAAGGTCGGGGATCGGTCGATTTTTCTCTAGTTGAGAGGAAGAAAAGTCGGCTGAACCTAACTTATGCTTGCTCCAGCCCGACCATCGGTCGAGTTCTGTGACTCGGAAACTCGACCAATAGGCTCTTTAAAAAAGCTGTCGGCCTCCGATTGGTTGAGTTGGCAACTTGACCGGTGGTCCAACTGAACTAAAGATTAGAAATTGTAATTTCTAGCCATTAGAGTGTTAATTAAATTTATTTTTCAAGTCCATTTTACATTTTAAACATACTTAGGCACATATCACTCATCATTGGATACTATTTTGCGATAAAACAAGCGTTTGCGAAAATACCCCAAAAAATAGAAAAACAAGGCAAAAAGAACATGAAAACTTATTTTTAGCATATTAGCAAGCAATGGTGATCAAAACATAGGCAAAACATATATGATATATGACAACTAGCTAGAAGGCATATCAGATTCATTCATAGCAATTATGTGCAGTTTAGATCTAATAAAGTTAAATTGCTCTCTAGTTAAAGGTTTACTGAAAATGTCCGCTAGCTGATTTTCTGTGTCCACATGTGTGATATAGATATCCTTTTTGGCAATGTGATCACGAAGAAAATGATGGCAAACCTCTATATGCTTAGCTATAAATACATACATATACACATATAAAGACATACATTATACACATTTGTATATATTAAAAAAATCCTGCTCATCTAGAGCCGTGTCCGTGTCCTATATTTTAGAAAATTGTTGTGTCCGTGTCAGTGTCTAGAAACGTGTCCATGCTTCCTTGATGTGTACGGATGAGAAACTATTAACTAAGCATACTTAGGGATAGAAGCAAGAGATTTCCCAAAAAGTGGCCCATAAAGTGCTCTAAGCGGCCCAGGAGGAAAAAAGCTGGTGCCTAATGTTAGTCGCCTAGCTGAGCGCTTACTGCCCAATATAAGCGCATGGTGGCATTGGGCGCTTAAGCGGCTGCTTATAAACACTGGTGATCGATGTTTAATACTGTGGTTACTATAAGTTATAACATGTCTCAAGCCATGCCAATGCCAATGCTCCTTTTTACTTGAGTTGTAACCTCGTTGTATATTGTGTCATTATTTTCCAATTATTCGTGCTTGCCTACATTTGAAATTTTTTTGCTATGTGCTTATTGTTAAGGTTAAGATTTTTTTTATTATGCTTGCACAATTTGTTAGTGAAACATGGTATATGGATTCCCAACTTCAATGTAGTTTTTAGCTAGCTTTTATGTTGTTCAATTACATTAACCTTTGTCTCGGTGTTTATGTTAAATAAATCTTGAATTCAATTAAATGTTGACATTTGAAGTTATTATTTCTTAGGTGTTCTATTTTCTTACTATTTCTAAAATGTATACGACAATATTTAAAGAAGGCTGTACGGGCCGCTTCTAAGGTCGCTTATACTGAAAGGTCCATAGGCCTCCCTGCATTAGAAAATCGTCCCCAGTTAGGATCCTGTCCGATTATGCTGCCGCATAGTCGCTTATAAGGCCGATTAGTTGGAAATTTTTGGATGGACATTTGTTTTCTCGGTCCAAACTAGACTGGTTTTATTGATAACATTTTGTTGATGTACTATTTTGTTGTATGTTTCTACATGAGTCACATGCTTATTCAGTGTTAATTGTTTAGAACCTCTAGGAAATACGTGCATCTTTTCATATGTTTTGGTTAGTCTATATTTTTATGTCCTTGTGTTAAACCATTTCATGTGGACTAATTTTTTGAAAAAAAAAATGTGGACTTCGTTGGAGTCTATGTTTAAAATATTTTAGAACCGTTGGAGTCTATGTTTAAAAGATTTTAGAATGCAGTTTAAATGGTGCTTTACTTTTCATCAAAACTTTCAATCTCAATTTTAGGGTCTAAATATGTAATTGTACAAATGAAATTTGTATGATTACGTTATATATAATTATTAAAATAAAAAAATTCAAAATCGCATATACTTCCGTATATGCTCCCTCGTACCGCATATTATGTATCAAGATGACCTCTCCACACTCATAACACACCACTTTTCAAAACATTGCTATGTGGTATTTTGGATGACATGCGTATAAGCTTGGGCTTTGCTAACGTGGCTCATTTGACGACTCAGTACATAGATGTCACGAGTCTATTGGCATGGAAGATTTTTGACGTAAGCTTTAATCCTCAACACTTTCAACATGAAAAAAAATGTAATTAGGGTTTGATCCATGATGATGAGATCATGAAACCCTAATCGAGAAGGTTGATGAGCTCTAACCCTAATTTAGGGTAAAGCTTGGTTGAACCCTGATCTAGTGTAATGGTGTAACCCTAATTTAGGGTAATGATATGAGAAACCCTAATTCGAGGTATTTTAATGAAAAACCCTAATTTAAGAGGATGCCTTATGAAAACCCTAATTTTGGGTAAAGTCACATGAAACCCTAATTTTAGGGGAAATGTTATAAGAAACCTTAATTCAAGGTAAGGATGTAATGTGAAACCTTGATACAGGGTAATGTGATATGAAACCCTAATCTAGGGTGATGCAATGAATTATGAAACCCTAATTTGAAAACTTAGCCCTAATTTGTGTAAGGGGACGAGTAACCCTGATTGATATAAATTGGGAAAACCCTAACCCTAATAAGGGTATAAGTGGTGTTACTTTGTATAGCATGGTGCTAAAATGTAATTGATATAACTGTTATCATGTGTACTAACCATGCATGTATTATGAAAGGATGAGCATAGCCAGGTATGAGCTATGATGTTTCAATTATTGAAAATGTAAATGGGCCTTGTGAGCCATAGCATGTTTGTTGCCTAGTGAGAGGTAACAAGAGATGAAATGGGCCTTGTGAGCCATAGCATGTTTGTTGCCTAGTGAGAGGTAATAAGAGATGAAATGGGCCTTGTGAGCCATGTGAGATGCTTGTGCAGCAAGTATCATGTTTACCTTGGTCAGATGACCTGAAGGTATTAGTTACCTGATAAGTGGTAACAAGTGTTCCTTGATAAACTGAGGGTTTGAATACCCATTTTCTATAATCATGATGATGAATTTGTGAAAGGATGAGAGTGCTCCTGATGAGATGAGGGATTGAGATCCCAATGCTTTATTAAAGATTTGAACAATACTTGATGAAAGTATTACACATTCTTTGTAGCAATTGTTAAAATAATTGATGTTTGGAAACTTGTTTGATGCTAAAAGAATATGGTAATACCCTTAATTAATCAAGTGATATCATATAATGTAGTTGCCCCGACCACAGATCCATCAACGTCAGAATTTGCTGAATGGTGAAATGAGTTAAAACTCGGAGCGCATATTTTTGAATATGTGGGGGTAATTGGGCAATTATATCCTCATGCCCCATAGGAATGGCTGCGGGCTATATCCTATGTACGAGATTGGTTATGGGCCACACCCCAGTATGAGTATGGCTACGGGCCATGACTCCATGATATGATACCAGGCATTGACTACGGGCCATAACCCTGAAGAGAGTATATGCTGCGGGCTATAACTCTATAGCGAAGATGCCAATATACCCTGGCAAGCTAATTGCAGTTTGACACGTGATGTCTCTGCTGAATAATCTTGTACTGACCGAGAAAAATGAGGTCTTGGAGTCCGGCTCTTCCATTAACCTTGTGTGGTACCGATGCTTTTCGTAATCGTGGTCGGTTGGAGTATGAGCGGTATACCTCATCTTCTCAGGGCTTAAGTATGGTTGTAAAATATAATCAGCCGTTTAGCGTATTTGCTTAAGGTTGAAACACGATAATCATTGGTCGATGTTACCTTGCTTAGCATATCATAGATGGATAAATGTCATACATGTTCTTCATATTCCTTATTAAATAAACAATATGTTGCTGTATCAGTCATAGCTGAAATGCTTTGTGAATAAGTATTGCTCTAATCTGTTTAGACAATGAATTAGCTGCTGTTAAACATTTATGATTCCTCTGTTCAGTTTTATCTTTTTAAACTGCAATAATAATGTTTCGGTGGAGAGTTATATCTCTCGCTGGAACAATTTCAATTGTCTCACCCCCGTGGGATCCAACTTTTTAGGTAGACGCGGAGGAAGAGGCAGAAACCCTACAACAGGGGAAAAGCAGCAGCAACAGTAGGGACAACAGTGAATTCTCAGGTGGTGACACTGGCTGTCATGTCATATATATAGTCCTATGTGTCGTCTCTGTACTCTCAGGTCCTCGGAGTTAGTAATTAGTACCTTTAATGAATCGATATGAGGTTTTGACTTAATACCTCGAGGTTCTTATGCTGTCGATGTATAGTCTTATCAAGGCAGTTGATATTTGTAATCCTCGAGAAGAGACGGTACAGGATATGTACTTATGAACCAGGATGTAAATAAAATACATTGGTTCTTGGTAAAAGAGTTTTCCTGTGTTTGGATCTATTTTTAAATGGTTTTAATTTTTAGTGATTTTCAGTAATCCGCTGTTAATGACCGCTTCCGCTTAGATAATGACGTTTTGTTCGAACACTGCGCCACAATTAGTGGTATCAGAGCTCTACGTTCGTTGTGTCTACAGAGACATAGGATTAAGGTTGTTGAGTCTGTTCTAGTGTCCTCCAGTTTATCTGATAGTGACTTCTGCTCATATAAGAGGAGAAGAAGAACTTGAAGATGTCTGGATCACACGAAGAACATGCTGTTGAGAGCAACATTGCTGCACCAGGAAGAGGTGCAAGGGATCGGGATAGGGAAGAACCACTACCTGAACATCCCCAGCTTAAACAAGCTGCATTGGAAAATCCAACTTTCCATGATCTGTTTGGGCAGTTCATGGCAACCATGACGCATATGGCAGATAGGAAGCCACCATCTGCACCTAGGGCAACCACCTCACCAAAAAGGACAGGGAGCCGGCAAGACTTTTGAACGACTTCGCTGGGTTGGAGCCACAGAATATGCTGGTACAGCTGACCCAACAGATGCTGACATGTGGCTGACTGAGCTAGAGAAGGCTTTTAGAATCCTCAGTATCCCTAAAGCAGAGAAGGTGAGGCATGCGGTGTACCTTTTGAAGGGAGTGCTGGCCATTAGTGGACTATAGAAGAGGGCAAAAGGCCAGGTGTTGAAATCAGATGGGAGGAATTCCGACGAGAATTCGTCAATCGATACTTCCCCAAGACGTTTCTAGATGAGAAAATCTCTCAGTTTGAGAGGTTAAGGCAAGGACCAATGAACATTAGCGAATATGAAGCTAAGTTCATGGAGCTTTTGCGGTTCTATCCACATATGGCGGCTACTGATGAGGAAAGAATTCAGAGTTTTGAGAAGGGTCTGAATGCTGATTTGACCACTCCTGTGTCTGCTTTGGAGAACAAGGAGAGGTTTGCCACTTTTGTGGAGTCCGTCAGACGGATAGAAAGGTCTGTGATTGAGAAGCGACAGACCAGTAGTAAGAAGGTGTACACTCAGTTTCAAGGACAAAGGTCCGAGAGCTTTAAGAAGCTGAGGTTTTTTGCACGGCAACACCACTGATGTTTAATACCCAGACGCAATGGACGTCAAGTAGGGGTAGGGGCCGTAGTTTTTGTTCCAAGTAGAGCCCCAAGCACAACATCAACATCGGTGACTGGACCTCATAGACCCTATCCTGAGACGAGGATCTGTCATCAGTGCATACAAGTGGGACATCTGGGAAGGGATTGTCCAGTCGGGAACACAATGGTGACTCAACCCCAAAGGCAGAGTCAGCAAGGCTCTCAGAGAAGGCAATTTTCGAGTGGCACTCGAGGACGTGGGCAAGCGTCCCAAATTGGTTCGTCGGCACCCAACAACCGAGCACAGAGTCAACAACAAGCGACAACGAGATTTTATGCGATGAATCAACCCGAAGCAGTAGTCAACCCTCGAGTTGTGACAGGTCAGATGGAACTATTTTATTTTGATATGTCTTCATCCTGCTTCGTATCTGTTTTAATTGATCTGGGTGCTACGCAACCTTCATCACTAGAGAAGTGATTCTTGATTGCAATATGACAGTTGGTCATAGGGCAGAGAGTTTGTTATTAGCAATCCCTTTGCTTGGATCTACAGTGCTGCGGGAGGTGTGTTCTCCCTGCACTCTTTTCTTTTCTGAACATCGCATTCAGGTGGATCTTATCCCACTTGAGACGCACGGGTTTGATATAATTCTTGGAATGGACACCCTAGAAAAATATAAGGTTGTCTTAGATTGTGTTTCCAAGCAGACAATGTTCACAGATGATAGTAACACATGTATCTTTCAGGGAGATAGAAAGATTCTTCCAACCTGTTTTGTGTCAGCTATGGTAGTTGAGAAGCTTATGAGACTAGGATGCTTTGCATTCCTGGCACATGTGGTAGACACCACAATGGAAAACTCTAATCTTTCTGAAGTTCCGATAGTTAGGGAGTTTGAAGATGTGTTTCATGAGGAACTTCAGGTATTCCTCCGCCCCGAGAGATTGATTTTGAGATTAATCTAATCCCGGACACAACCAATAGCACAAACACCGTATAGAATGACACCTGCTAAGATGGCAGAGCTCAAAAACAGCTGCAAGAGTTGCTTGATAAAGGTTTTATCCGACCAAGTACTTCAATATCGATGCTCCGGTTCTCTTTGTTAAGAAGAAGGACGGATCGATGCGGTTATACATCGATTATAGGCAGTTAAATAAGGTAACTATAAATAATAAGTATCCTCTGCCAAGGATCGACGATTTGTTTGATCAGTTGCGTGCTGCAACTATCTTTTCTAAGATAGATCTGAGGTCAGGATACCATCAGTTGCGTATCAAGGAGAGTGACATACCTAAGTCTGCTTTTAGGACAAGGTATGGTCACTATGAGTTCATAGTTATGTCGTTTGGACTAACTAATGCACCGACTGCATTCATGGAACTCATGAATATAATCTTTCGACCTTTTCTTGATCAGTTCATAGTAGTCTTCATAGATGACATCTTGATATACAGTAGAGATGCTCAACAACATGAGCAACACCTCTGTCAGGCTTTAACTTTGCTAAGAGAGCATAAGCTGTATGCTAAGTTTAGCAAATGTGAATTCGGGTTACCAGAAGTTTCTTTTCTAGGACATGTAATATCTGTCTCAGGTATCCGTGTTGATCCTAAGAAGGTGGAATCTGTTCTGCAGTGGGAATAACCAAAGACACCGACGGAGATATGTAGTTTCCTAGGATCGGCAAGATATTATAGGAGGTTCATTAAAAATTTCAGTTCTATAGCTTTACCCTAACCAAGTTGACCAGGAAGGAGGCTCTGTTTGTCTAGAATTACAAGTGCCAACATTCTTTCCAGCTGTTAAAAGAAAGGTTAACAAGTGCACCTGTGCTGGTGTTACCTGAGTAAGGGAAGGGGTATATAGTTTTCTGTGATGCATCTAAGAATGGTCTAGGATGTGTGTTTGATGCAGGATAATCAAGTGATTTCTTTTGCCTCTCGACAGCTTAAGAAACATGAGGATAATTATTCGACACATGATCTAGATCTAGCTGTTGTGGTCCATTCTTTGAAGATCTGGGGGATTATCTTTATGGAGAAATATTTCTGATTTTCACGGACCATAAGAATCTAAAATATATCTTCTCACAACATGAGTTGAACATGAGACAACGCCGCTGGATTGAGTTAATCAAGGACTACGATTGTACAATTGATTATCATCTAGGAAAGGCTAATGTATTGGCTGATGCACTAAGTAGGAAATCATCATCGCCAGCCTTAGATGAAGCACAATTGAACTCCTTAGTGTGCTTTAAAAGAGATATGCTTATCTCCTTAAGGAAAAATAATATACAGCTCAAGGTATCGTTGTTAGCCGGGCTGTTAGCTGAGATGCAAGTAAAAACCTACTCTGAGACATCAGATTAAAGAAGCACAACAAGTTGATGCTGTAGTTCAGCAGATCAGGTCAGAGTATGGTAGTGAGAAACGGGATGGCTTTCATGAGTCAGAGGATCAGGTAGTCTGTTACCATGGTAGGATGGTAGTACCTGATGTCAATGACTTAAGGAAGTTAGTTTTGGATGAAGCTCATTCTTCAATGTATGCAATGCATCCAGGGAGCATCAAAATGTATCATAACTTGAAGGATATGTATTGGTGGCCTGGATTGAAGAAGGATGTAGCTGAGTTTGTTATGCGGTGTCTGATGTGTCAGCAGGTTAAAGATGAACATCAAAAGCCCGCAGGAACAATGCAACCTTTGCCTATACCGCAGTGGAAATTAGATCACATGACCATGGACTTTGTGGTTGGTTTACCTAGAACAACCAAAGGTCATGATTCCATATGGGTGATAGTTGATAGGTTGACTAAGACAACACATTTACTTCCTGTCATAACAACCTACACTGCTGAGAAGCTTGCACAGATATATGTAGATGAGATAGTGCGGTTGCACGGGGTTCCAGCTACGATTGTTTCTGATAGAGGTCCCCAGTTCACGAGTCGTTTTTGGAAACGACTACATAAAGCTTTGGGTACGCAGTTAAGGTTTAGTACTGTCTTTCACCCACAGACAGATAGACAATCTGAGAGGACCATACAAACCTTAGAGGATTTGCTTAGGGCATGTGTCCTTTAGTTTGTAGGAAGTTGAGATCTACACGTGAGCTTGATAGAATTTGCTTACAATAATAGCTATCAGCACAGTATTGATATGGCACCATATGAAGCATTATATGGTAGACATTGTAGATCTCCTTTATGTTGGTATGAAACGGGAGAATATCAACTTTTGGGTCCTGAGCTTGTGCAACAGACAACTGAGGAGATTAAAGTAATACAACAACAATTAAAGACTGCACAGGATAGATAGAAGTCGTACGCCGACAAACGAAGAAGACCTTTAGAATTCCAAGTTGGAGGCATAGTATATCTCAAGGTCTCACCTTGGAAATGTGTCCTTAGATTTGGAAAGAAGGGAAAGTTAGCTCCTAGATTTATGGGGCCTTATCCAATCATTGAACGGATTGGAAAGGTAGCCTATAAGCTGGAGTTGCCACCTGAGCTGCATAAGTTACATCCAGTCTTCCATATCTCCATGCTAAGAAAGTGTCATCCTGACACAGAGTTAGTTTTGCAACCTGTGGAGGTAGAATTAAATGATGATATATCATATGTTGAAGGACCTGTGATGATCCTTGACAAAAGAATTAAAAAGCTGAAAAAGAAAGACATTTGTCTTGTAAAAGTTATCTGGCATCATCGTGGCATCGAAGAAGCTACGTGGGAGCTAGAAGAAGAGATGAGGAGAAAGTACCATTCTCTTTTCTCTTGATGATTTCGGGGACGAAATCCCTGGTAGGGGTGGATAATTTGTAACATCCCTGACCTGGGTTATGCTTTAACCCTAGATGTTTTGTTTAATAAAGTTAATTATATGCTTGCTCTTATCTTTTGAAAGAATTAAGGCTCAAGAGGAACTTATATTTCAATTTTAGTCCTTTTTGAATAATGTTGAAACAATGTTTTGCCTGTTTTGGACTAAAGTGCAAATTACCCAAGTTGAGGGGTTAACTTGCAAATGTTACATGATAAAATGTTCCTTAAGTGTTGAAGCATCATAAGAAAGAAAATGATGCAGAGGTATGGCTTGTGAAAGCCTGAGCACCAAGAAAGAGCTTATAAAGCAATGTTTGTGCATTAAAACCTAGTTTTGGTGTAATGTCCAATTTACCCAAAACCTAGGATTCAATATGCAAAATACCACCTCTAGAGAGTCCCTAATGTTTCTTGGCATCATGTAGAGAAAAGAAAATGAGAGGGGCGTCTCATTTGAATCACTTTGGAGGAGAGAGAATCTTGATATTAAAATAATCAAGATTTAAGCATAATTGAAACCATAATTCAATTTAATGTAAAAATAAATATATTAATTGAAGTGCCCTTCAACCAAAAATGGGATGGTTGAATTTGTATAAGTGTGGACGTCCTTGTGCCTTGCAATGGCCACGAAATATCTAAAGTGAGTGGAGAATCTACTCACATTAGTAAAAGAAAAGTAACATCCACTCAATTTTGGATATTATTATTATAATGGTTAATGTGCTTAATTTGCTTTCTTTTAATTCATGGATAAAGAAGAGGAATTCGAAGGGGGGATGATGGCTTCGCATGCAAGGAAGTGAGGGGGATAAGTGGCCCCAATTTTGGGAATTAAAGGATTATTATATCACTTTCTCTCTCATTGAAATTCCCTTATAAACATCTCATTTCCAACTCAAATGAAAGGCTTTTTCGACCCTTCTTTCTTTCCTTGCTTTGGTTGAACACAAGGGAGCTTAGGAGCAACAGGAGGACGTGCCCCAACCTGTAGGTAAGCTCCATAGTCATCTTCAACCTTGATTTCATGGTGGAAATCGAAATTCAATGCTTAATTCCTTCTTTTCTTCATTCAATCTTCAACCTTAGTCAATCCGTTCACTCAAAGACTTGAGCACGAGCCTTTGGAAGTTGAGGAAGCTTTGTTCACCTTTAAGGACGTGAAGTTTGAAGCTTGGATTCAATTTTGAAGGCGGGTTATATAACTTGAACCCTTAAACATTGTTATTGATTTCATTCCTTTATCATATGGATGATTCAGTTTCAGGACCTAAACCATATGATAAAGTAAAGGAGGAATCAACATATGATAAAGGAATGAAATCAATAATAATGTTTAAGGGTTCAAGTTATATAATCCGCCTTCAAAATTGGATCCAAGCTTCAAGCTTCACGTCCTCAAAGGTGAATGAAGCTTCCTCAACTTCCAAAGGCTCGTGCTCAAGTCTTTGAGTGAAAGGATTGACTAAGGTTGAAGATTGAATGAAGAAAAGAAGGAATTAAGCATTGAATTTCGATTTCCACCATGAAATCAAGGTTGAAGATGACTATGGAGCTTACCTACATGTTGGGGCACGTCATCCTGTTGCTCCTAAGCTCCCTTGTGTTCAACCAAAGCAAGGAAAGAAAGAAGGGTCGAAAAAGCCTTTCATTTGAGTTGGAAATGAGATGTTTATAAGGGAATTTCAATGAGAGAGAAAGTGATATAATAATCCTTTAATTCCCAAAATTGGTGCCACTTATCCCCCTCAATTCCTTGCATGCGAAGCCATCACCCCCCCCTTCGAATTCCTCTTCTTTATCCATGAATTAAAAGAAAGCAAATTAAGCACCTTAACCATTATAATAATAATATCCAAAATTGAGTGGATGTTACTTTTTCTTTTACTAATGTGAGTGGACTGTCCACTCACTTTAGATATTTTGTAGCCATTGCAAAGCACAAGGACGTCCACACTTATACAAATTCAACCATTCCATTTTTGCTTGAAGGGCACTTCAATTAATATATTTATTTTTGCATTAAATTGAATTATGGTTTCAATTATGCTTAAATCTTGATTATTTTAATATCAAGATTCTCTCTCCTTCAAAGTGATTCAAATGAGACACCCCTCTCATTTTCTTTTCTCTACATGATGCCAAGAAACATTAGGGACTCTCTAGAGGTGGTATTTTGCATATTGAATCCTAGGTTTTAGGTAAATTGGACATTACACCAAAACTAGGTTTTAATGCACAAACATTGCTTTATAAGCTCTTTCTTGGTGCTCAGGCTTTCACAAGCCATACCTCTGCATCATTCTCTTTCTTATGATGCTTCAACACTTGAGGAACATTTTATCATGTAACATTTGCAAGTTAACCCCTCAACTTGGGTAATTTGCACTTTAGTCCAAAACAGGCAAAACATTGTTTCAACATTATTCAAAAAGGACTGAAATTGAAATATAAGTTCCTCTTGAGCCTTAATTACTTTTCAAAATATAAGAGCAAGCATATAATTAACTTTATTAAGCAAAACATCTAGTGTTAAAGCATAACCCAGGTCAGGGATGTTACAAATTATCAATGTTTTATAAAGCGGGAAGCGGGAGGCGTGCGGATGCCAACTGCTGGGCGCTTGAGCGGCAGGCGGCCGCTCAGGCGGGCGCTTTTTGGTAAGGCGGGTTTCTAATTTTTTATACAATTTTTCATAAAATTACACATAAGTCTATATAAATCACATATTGTAGTTAGACATTTTACTTATGTAAAACACATTATACAACATAATGAAACACCCAAACAGTTTATGAATTATTACACAAGTCATAACTATAAAATAATGGATGACATTATGACAAATTGCCATTAAATAAATACAACTCAAGTAAAAATACATGAAGAAGATCAAGAAAATAAATACTTGTATAGATGAAGCATTAACCAAACCCTTGTGGTAGTGTAAAATTCACCCTACACAACAATATTGCTACTTAATAGTTGATTATGTATAGATATAGCATTAAGATACATTTCTTATATATAACAGTATACTAGTATCATACTATCATTTAATAATGTGATCTGCTTAATAGTTAGTACAATTTATAGATAAATTTATCACATATAGTCGTATACTAGTATCAAGGCATGATACAATGCACTTAGTAGTTAGTACTTAGTGTAATATAATAGTACTATACTTACACAGAAATATGCATTGATTTTGTATTACATTTATACACTGGTTGTTTCTTAGATTAATGTTCTATAGTTAGTAATTAGTACTATACATCAGTACAATATTACTGAGTTGTGACAATCACATAGTTTTATATTACATATACATGGTAAGTTTTATGTTAGTATTACTTACTATAACAGACTTAATAGGTACATAGTTGTCACTACTGTATATAGCAGCAGAATCAGACTTAATAGGTACATAGTTGTCACTACTGTATATAGCAGCAGAATCAGTGTAGTATTACACATTGATTAACTACTATACAGTATTTAGATACATACATAGTTACTTAATACAATAATATCATATTAACATGTTAAATAATGTTATACAATATCAATTGTGTAATATTACATAATGAAAATATCATTACATTTCACTTTTGGGCCTAGGAAATGAGTCTAGGTCCTGCTTTTCACTTAAGCAAACTCAGGCGGGCGCTCAGAATCAGTGTCCAGGCGGGCGCTTGAGCGGGCTGAGCGGGCATGAAGCGGCCGCTTAATGCAAAACCGCCTGACCAGCCAGCCGCCTAAGGCCTATTTGGAGCGGCCAAGGGTCCCATCCGCCTGAGCGGCCGCTTTTTAAAACACTGCAAATTATCCACCCTAACAGGGATTTCGTCCCCGAAATCATCAAGAGAAAAGAGAAGGGTACTTCCTCCTCATCTCTTCTTCTAGCTCCCACGTAGCTTCTTCGATGCCACGATGATGCCAGAGAACTTTTACAAGACATGTCTTTCTTTTTCAGCTTTTTAATTCTTTTGTCAAGGATCATCACAGGTCCTTCAACATATGATATATCATTTATTTCTACCTCTACAAGTTGCAAAACTAACTCTGTGTCAGGATGACATTTTCTCAGCATGGAAATATGGAACACTGGATGTAACTTATGCAACTCAGGTGACAACTCCAGCTTATAAGCTACCTTTCCAATCCTTTCAATGATTGGATAAGGCCCCATAAATTTAGGAGCTAACTTTCCCTTCTTTCCAAATCTAAGGACACATTTCCAAGGTGAGACCTTGAGATATACTGTCTCCAACTTGGAATTCTAAAGGTCTTCGTCGTATGTCGGCGTACGACTTCTGTCTATCCAGTGCTGTCTTTAATTGTTGTTCTATTACTTTAATCTTCTCAATTGTCTGCTGCACAAGCTCAGGACCCAAAAGTTGATATTCTCCTGTTTCATACCAACATAAAGGAGATCTACAATGTCTACCATATAATGTTTCATTTGGTGCCATATCAATACTATGCTGGATAGCTATTATTGTAAGCAAATTCTATCAAGCTCAGGTGTAGATCCCAACTTCCTACAAACTGAAGGACACATGCCCTAAGCAAATCCTCCAAGGTTTGTATGATCCTCTCAGATTGACCATCTGTCTGTGGGTGAAAGGCAGTACTAAACCTTAACTGCGTACGCAAAACTTTATGTCGTCGTTCCCAAAAACGACTCGTGAACTGGGGACCTCTATCAGAAACAATCGTAGCTGGAACCCTGTTCAACCGCACTATCTCATCTACATATATCTGTGCAAGCTTCTCAGCAGTGTAGGTTGTTTTGACAGGAAGAAAATGTGCTGTCTTACTCAACCTATCAACTATCACCCATATGGAATCATGACCTTTGGTTGTTCTAGGTAAACCAACCACAAAGTCCATGGTCATGTGATCCCATTTCTACTGCGGTATAGGCAAAGTATGCATTGTTCCTGCGGGCTTTTGATGTTCAGCTTTAACCTACTGACACACTGGACACCGCATAACAAACTCAACTACATCCTTCTTCAATCCATGCCACCAATACATATCGTTCAAGTTATGATACATTTTGGTGCTCCTTGGAAGCATTGCATACATTGAAGAATGAGCTTCCTCCAAAACTAACTTCCTTAAGTCATTGACATCAGGTACTACCATCCTACCATGGTAACAGACTACCTGATCTTCTGACTCATGAAAGCCATCCCGTTTCTCACTACCATACTCTGACCTGATCTGCTGAACTACATCATCAACTTGTTGTGCTTCTTTAATCTGCTGTCTCAGAGTAGGTTTTACTTGCATCTCAGCTAACAGCCCAGCTAACAACGATACCTTGAGCTGTATATTATTTTTCCTTAAGGAGATAAGCATATCTCTTTTAAAGCACACTAAGGAGTTCAACTGTGCTTTATCTAAGGCTGGCGATGATGATTTCCTACTTAGTGCATCAACCACTAAATTAGCCTTTCCTGAATGATAATCAATTGTACAATCGTAGTCTTTGATTAACTTCATCCAGCGGCGTTGTCTCATGTTCAACTCATGTTGTGAGAAGATATATTTTAGATTCTTATTGTCCGTGAAAATCTGAAATGTTTCTCCATAAAGATAATGCCTCCAGATCTTCAAAGCATGGACCACAACAACTAGCTCTAGATCATGTGTCGAATAATTCTCCTCATGTTTCTTAAGTTGTCGAGAGGCAAAAGAAATCACTTGATTATCTTGCATCAACACACATCCTAGACCATTCTTAGATGCATCACAGAAAACTATATACCCCTTCCCTTGCTCAGGTAACACCAGCACAGGTGCACTTGTTAACCTTTCTTTCAACAGCTGGAAAGAATGTTGACACTTGTCATTCCAGACAAACAGAGCCTCCTTCCTGGTCAACTTGGTTAGGGGTAAAGCTATAGAACTGAAGTTTTTAATGAACCTCCTATAATATCCTGCCAATCCTAAGAAACTACATATCTCCGTCAGTGTCTTTGGCTGTTCCCACTGCAGAACAGATTCCACCTTCTTAGGATCAACACGGATACCTGAGACAGATATTACATGTCTTAGAAAAGAAACTTCTGGTAACCAGAATTCACATTTGCTAAACTTAGCATACAACTTATTCTCTCTTAGCAAAGTTAAAGCCTGACAGAGGTGCTGCTCATGCTGTTAGCATCTCTACTGTATATCAAGATGTCATCTATGAAGACTACTATGAACTAATCAAGAAAAGGTCGAAAGATTCTATTCATGAGTTCCATGAATGCAGCTGGTGCATTAGTTAGTCCAAACGACATAACTATGAACTCATAGTGACCATACCTTGTCCTAAAAGCAGACTTAGGTATGTCACTCTCCTTGATACGCAACTGATGGTATCCTGACCTCAGATCTATCTTAGAAAAGATAGTTGCACAACGCAACTGATCAAACAAATTGTCGATCCTTGGTAGAGGATACTTATTATTTATAGTTACCTTATTTAACTGCCTATAGCCGATGCATAACCGCATCGATCCGTCCTTCTTAACAAAGAAAATCGGAGCACCTCATGGTGAAGTACTTGGTCGGATAAAACCTTTCTCAAGCAACTCTTGCAGTTGTTTCTTGAGCTCTGCCATCTCAGCAGGTGCCATTCTATACGGTGTTCATGCTATTGGTTGTGTGTCCGGGATTAGATTAATCTCAAAATCAATCTCTCGGGGCGGAGGAATACCTGGAAGTTCCTCAGGAAACACATCTTCAAACTCCCTAACTATCGGAACTTCAGAAAGATTAGAGCTTTCCATTGTGGTGTCTACCACATGTGCCAGGAATGCAAAGCATCCTTGTCTCATCAGCTTCTCAACTACCATAGCTGACACAAAACATGTTGAAAAAATCTTTCTATCTCCCTGAAAGATCCATGTGTTACTATCATCTGTGAACACTGCCTACTTGGAAACACAATCTAAGACAACATTATATTTTTCTAGGGTGTCCATTCCAAGAATTATATCAAACCCGTGCATCTCAAGTGGGATAAGATCCACCTGAATGCGATTTTCAGAAAAGAAAAGAGTGCAGGGAGAACACACCTCCCGCAGCACTGTAGATCCAAGCAAAGGAGTTGCTAATAACAAACGCTCTGCCCTATGACCAACTGTCATATTGCAATCAAGAATCACTTCTCTAGTGATAGAATGCGTAGCACCCAGATCAATTAAAACAGATACGAAGTAGGATGAAGACATATCAAAATAAAATAGTTCCATCTGACCTGTCACAACTCGAGGGTTGACTACTGTTTCGGGTTGATTCATCGCATAAAATCTCGCCGTCGCTTGTTGTTGACCCTGTGCTCGGTTGTTGGGTGCCGTCGAACCAGCTTGGGACGCTTGCCCACGTCCTTGAGTGCCACTCGAAAATTGCCTTCTCTGAGAGCCTTGTTGACTCTGCCTTTGGGGTTTAGTCACCATTGTGTTCCCGACTGGACAATCCCTTGCCAGATGTCCCACTTGTCTGCACTGATGACAGATCCCGGTCTCAGGATATGGTCTATGAGGTCCAGTCACCGATGTTGATGCTGTGCTGGGGGCTCTACTTGGAACAAAACTACGGCCCCTACCCCTACTTGACGTCCATTGCGTCTGGGTATTAAACCTCAATGGTGCTGCCGGTGCAGAAAATCTCGATTTCTTAATGCTCTCGGACCTGTCCTTGAAACTGAGTGTACACCTTACTACTGGTCTGTCGCTTCTCGATCACAGACCTTTCTATCCGTCTGACGGACTCCACAAAAGTGGCAAACCTCTCCCTATTCTCCAAAGCAGACACAGGAGTGGTCAAATCAGCATTCAGCCCCTTCTCAAAACGCCGAATTCTTTCCTCATCAGTAACTATCATATGCGGACAGAACCGCAAAAGCTCCATGAACTTAGCTTCATATTCACTAATGATCATTGGTCCTTGCCTTAACCTCTCAAACTGAGAGATTTTCTCATCTAGAAACATTTTGGGGAAGTATCTATTGACGAATTCTCGTCGGAATTCCTTCCATCTGATTTCAACATCTGGCCTCTTGCCCTCTTTTATAGTCCACCAATGGCCAACACTCCCCTTCAAAAGGTACACCGCATGCCTCACCTTCTCTGCTTCAGGGATATTGAGGATTCTAAAAGCCTTCTCTAGCTCAGTCAGACACATGTCAGCATCTGCTGGGTCAGCTGTACAAACATATTCTGTGCCTCCAACCTGACGAAGTCGTTCAAAAGTTTTGCCGACTCCCTGTCCTTCTTGGTGAGCTGGTGTCCTAGGTGCATGTGGTGGCATCCTATCCGCCAAATGCGTCATGGTTGCCATGAACTTCCGAAACAGATCATGGAAAGCTGGATTTTCCAATGCAGCTTGGTTAAGCTGGGGATGTTCAGGTACTGGTTCTTCGCTATCCTGATCCCTTGCACGTCTTCTTGGTGCAGCAATGCTGCTCTCAGCAGCATGTTCTTCGTGTGATCCAGACATCTTCAAGTTCTTCTTCTCCTCCTATATGAGCAGAAGTCACTATCAGATAAACTGGAGGACACTAGAACATATTCAACAACCTTAATCCTATGTCTCTGTAGACTCAGCGAACCCATACTTATCAACTTGGATTAACCCATTATTCAAGTACATACATCTATGGTTATCATAGTGTATTGAGTTACTTCTTTCATAAGCATCAAAGGTTAACCACTCAAAAGGTACTAATCACTTAGGTACTTTAGAAGTATTCCTATTGAAATCATCCTTGATATACTCCTTAACCATGTATGGGGTTATTAGTACTTACATGGATTGAGTCAATTAAGCCTTTAAACGGTCTTGAACCAATTTGTAAATTGAATCAACCCTTTCGGTTTTGAAACCGAATCATCATCAATTGATCATGAAACTGAATCATCCCATTCGGTCTTGAAACCTAATCCATCCATTCGGTCTTGAAATCGAATCCATCCATTCGGTCTAGAAACCGAATCAATCCATTCGGTCTTGAAACCGAATACCTAAACCATTCATTCGGTCTTGAAACCGAATCATCCATTCGATCTTGAAACCTAAACCATCCATTCGGTCTTGAAACCGAATCATCCATTCGATCTTGAAATCGAATCAATCTATTGGGTCTAGGGTTTGCAATCAATGGACTCTCCAACATTGAAACCATTGGAATTAGATCAAATTGAGACCATTGGATCATCATCCAACTCATAACATCACTTGACCTCAAACGGTCTTGAGACCGTTTGCCCTCAAACGGTCTTGAGACCGTTTGATCACCAAAAAACAAAACCGTTTGCACATGTTCTATGTTGAGGTGTGTGTTTAAGATGACATCATCATCTTCAAGCTTGAAACCTTCGAAATCCATTGTGATTCTTGTGGTGAATTCAACAACCAATAAAAAGGAAATCCGAAAGTAAAGGAGGAATCAACATATGATAAAGGAATGAAATCAATAACAATGTTTAAGGGTTCAAGCTGACCTATCCTCGCTTCAAATACTTCAAACTTGTAAATTTAGGTCCTAACAATTTTGAGTTCATTGGGTTTGGCAGTGCAAAATCAGCAATTTGTAGTCTAAACCCCAATAGTATTTCCGGGGTTGGCCAAACCCAAAAACTAAATTGGGGCTCGGTTGTGGTCCTATCCTGTATTCAAGGTACAAGTCCAACGATCCAACACAAACCGAGCCAATACGTACTCAATTGTCTCCCTTATGTAGGATTGTTGTACCACTAATTTAATAACTGCGTTAATAATATTTTTGATTTTGTTAGCCCCCTAATCTATTTAATAAAGAAGCATATGTAACACGGGTTCCTCTTGAACTTTTATCCCTCTATATATTTAATATTATTTGTTCTATACATTGAGGAAAGGAAGCTTACACCTCAAGGTATAGGCAACTTCTCTTTTACTCACGCTTGAATATTCAAAATTTGTGCTTTTTCAGTGATCCAACTAGAGAACATGTTAGAAATGATGTTATTTCATTTCGTGTGTACTATGTGATATATCGTACCATTTGTATCATCATTATAGACAGTCACAAATTGGGTGTTCGCTATATGCTTGGCCAAGCTTAAAATTTGATATAGGGCAATTATGAAAGAAATTTGGGTGAGGGTAGAAGTACTGTCAAGAAAAAATAAGCTGATATGCATATTTGATATTATATATAAATGGAAATATAAAGGCTTATCTATTATTTATATATGAACTTTACACATTTAATTTGAAGTATATATATCGTGGATTCTTCTACTACTGTATGCAATTACAACCACTGTTCCAGGCCTACTGCTGATGAAATATTTACCGTTCCCAGCTGTACTTATTCTGTAAATAATAAAATAGTTAAGCTGACGATTAAGAGGCTACAGAGTCATGTCTGGTAGAGACACCAATCATCGTTTACATGATGAAAACCTTGGTCTGCCCTCAATCCATTGTATTATTATGGCATTCTAAAGATGTGAAATCCAATCCCCCTCATTCCGGACCTGCATATTGTCCTATTTGAATTCAACCCGCTTTGGGCTTCTGAATATGTTCAAATGATGATGGACAAAATGAGGGAAAGACACGACTCGGAATACTCTCTAGCTATCCAATGAAAATCAGCCGTAGAAAAATAATTGTAGTTTTTATATCTTTTCTGATCTTGAAGATCGATAGTTTTGTTTATATTAAGGTTTGTAATGCTTTGAAAACGTCATACAATTAAGCACTGTAGTACAGAGTTTTTCTGTATCAATTTGATGACATAAACATGGAGATGAAGAGTTTAAAAAATGTTATGCGAAACACTCATTTTTTTGCATTTGTTCAATCTTTTTGGGTTAGATTTTTTCTTATCTTTTTTCTTAGTTATCCCCTAGCCAGGTGGTATCTCTTTCTAGAAAAGTTGGCAATGATAGTAGTGACCATGCTTACGAGCTTAATACGGACACTCAAGAAGTGATACCTGTTGTCATAATGTTTACTGCCCTCCTTGTAATGTAAAATGAAGGCACCATGGACTCAACCTATTGGCTCACATAGCTTGGGTTGGGTCATGTACACACTAACAACTGACATACTCCTTTTCTCGATGCCTCAATGCCAATGATGGGCTGACCGATCCCAAAGACTATGGTATATCAGTGTATCTAAATCCGGTTGGACAGTTCAGTCCGACTGGTCGGACAACTAGCACCCCTAGCAGTTTGGTTATTGTATAAACCCGAGAATGCCGGTTCAACCAGTCAGATATCCGGTCCAACTGCTTAGAACTGACATGTCCACCGGTTGCAACGCTGACCTTTGTCTCAGTCAATGAGTGGGTGATGACGATTTCTTCCCACCTCTCAACACGTGACCCACTTTTTGGGCACACAAACAAAAAAAAACAACACCCCAGGTTTTCCCAACCTAACTCTCACGAGAACTTCCGCTCTGCCTAATGTAAATGGGTCTAATTATGTTTAGGATCATATATGTGTAAATGAACTTCAGATTTTGAAGTATCATTTTGTTTGAGACACTAGTATTTTGTGTTGTATGAGCTTATATCTATAATTTCGGTTGTAAGATTACAACTTATACACTTCCTCATAGTTGAACAAGTTCATATTTTTCCCATATTGTATATATTTTGCATATTAACATTATTTTTTTACGCGTTGATGTCACCGATTGAAGCGGTTCAAGTACATGTCGAATCGGTTAACCGGGAACCAGCAGCATCACCGGTCCGGTGACCGATCCGGTCTTATTAACATTGTTTTAGATCTTGTTTCATGGATGCTAATGTGGAATTTTACAGCGATAGTTGGGGAGTCAACCAAGAATGCTTCTGGCTGTTTGGATGAAAGTTGAATGAAGGCATGGATATTGTAGAAAAAAACTTCTATGAAAATTGACATGGGTCATTGTTTGTCCGTATGATGACTAATATAATGGATCACCCTCAATGGACTTATTATCCAATGAAGAAAAAATATAAAAAAAGAAATAATCAATAGATCAGATTTCCTGCTAGATATAGATAGAATTCTAAATTGGTCCCTTGCATCGAAAGCAGAGAGAAATACCTTTAAACAAATTATTTGCCCTCTTTGTATTTGCATAGTCAAGTCACGGCTTTTATGCTTGCAATTTGTGAGATAGAATTCTAAATTGGTCCCTTGCATCGAAAGCAGAGAGAAATACCTTTAAACAAATTATTTGCCCTCTTTGTATTTGCATAGTCAAGTCACGGCTTTTATGCTTGCAATTTGTGATAAGCGCTGAACCTATGAAATCTTTGTACTGAATATAGAAGCGTATTATCCTCATTTATATTTCTAATTTCTTTTATATGAAATGTTCCGAAAAGAGTTGTGCTGTCAGGCTTCTTATTTCATTTTTTGTTCGTTTATGATGTGTTAGTGCTTAGCTAACTCATGGCAACATACTTTTAGGGCACTTAAAAAGTTGATAGCTGTTTTGAATTGATTAATTGTTATCTTTTTTTCCTGTCGGAAAGAATATATTCTTGTGCATGAAATTCTTATCTAAATATTCTGTTGACATGTTAAATCCTTTAATGGAAAGAGACTGCCATTGCAAAATGTATTCTCTGGCAGACAAATTTATGTGGCGGACTGTAATAGTAAATTTGAATTTAGTAACTCTTGATGGAGGTGAGTAACATTAAAGAAAAAGGTATTGTGTTGCTTTGGTTGCTTGATGAATGCTGGGCGCTGTCAATTAAATTAAAAAGTAATAGATCTGCACTTGACCAAAATAAAGCTGAATGGAAAAGAAAAATCCATGAACCCCGTCGTAAAAGTGTTTGGGGAAACAACAAAGAAGACGAAAGCTTACAATTAGGGACTGACTAGTTCTAATACGCTGTTTAGTGTCACTGACAGGGCTGCCTATGCCAAAAGTTCCTTGAATATTTTGGTCGAAATCTGCTACATGTCTATGCCTTTTTAGTCGTCCTAACAGAGAAAAATATTAACTTTCTTCTAATTTCTTTTATCTTATCATGATGGTGTCATTGTTCTTAATGTATGGATTCTTCAATTGCATGTGTTTTATCTTCAGAACGGATATCCACTTGTGCACAAGCACACAAAATTTTGAGTGCTGACTTTATTACTAAAAATTACTATATTAATGTTTCAGTCATTGCCATTTCTTGACACGTGACACTTTTCTTTGCAGTCTCGTCCCTTTGGCGTTTCACTGTTGATTGCTGGTCACGATGAGAATGGACCAAGCTTGTAAGCTTCTCAACACTTGTTTGAATTATATACTTTGTTCTTTAGTCTAATATATGATCAGAACTTATCCTTTATATATAACCTTTACCTTTTTGATATGCAACTAAAACATGAACACTGCCCTAGTTCTTTCCAATATAGTCCCGTCATTGAAATTTATAGCGTAATTGAACTCCAGTTGTACATAAATCAGCTTCAGTGATGCATTTAAAACCTCTCTCATGGAAAACATACCTATCAAAATTATTACAGAAGCGAATTGATTAGAACTTTGAGTTCCAGGTCTGCCGTGAAATAAGTGTAGAGTTTGTTATAAAGTTTCTGAAATAAATCCTTCTGGTTGAAGTTCTCCCGTCTGACATAATTTTGAAACTACCTGATTTCAGGTATTACACCGACCCATCGGGCACCTTCTGGCAATGCAATGCCAAGGCAATAGGCTCGGGGTCTGAAGGAGCAGACAGCTCTTTGCAAGAGGAATACAACAAGGTATGGCATTCTTGTTTGAGTTGAGGCTTTGTATACCAAACCGTTGATGTAAATCTATCTTAATTGCCATGGTCATGGTTTTTATTAATGACGAGGCTGGCGGAACTAATAAATATCTTATCCCTACTTTTAGACCAAAAAAGTGTGGTGACTGTAGTCCCATCTTATATATTATGTTGATGCTTTCAGTAACTTAAAGGAACAAAACTATTGCAGCCTTGATAGTGACGTTTCTGCTTTGCAGGATTTAACTCTTCAAGAAGCTGAAACCATAGCACTTAAAATTTTGAAACAAGTAATGGAGGAAAAGGTATTTTAATACACAAATATGTAGCACATCTGAATTAAGTATTGAGAGTTGTTATCTACTTGGGAGATTCTATTCTGAACTGTATCTCTTAAAACCAGGTTACTCCGAATAATGTTGATATCGCAAAGGTAGCTCCTACCTATCATCTATATAATCCTACGGAGGTTGAGGCTGTAATCAACCGTTTATAGGGAAGCTTGTTTGCTACATCTAATTGCATTATGTTGGCTCCTAGAAGCAGATCTTGGACATGGAACATTGTATGCCATTTTTTGATTGCAGGAGGACTAAACCATCTTTATCATATTTGTTAGACATGCCCCTCTTCATATCTATTTAACTGTCACAAGAAAGTGAAACGGCTATGAAACGGTGGAATTTCGAGGGATTCTTTCTGCACTAGTGCATGGTGTTTTTTTGGTTAAACACCTTCTGTGTCTATGTCGGATAAATCTGACTGTTTTTTCAAAAGTATTGGAGCGTTTAGGGGGCTTTTATTTAAACTTTGGTTCTAGGTTGAGTGTTGGCGAATAAACATGCTATGCGATAGCTAGTCGTCATGTCAGAAGGATGATTGATAAAGCATGATGCTTTTCCACGTACTGGGGTTGATTTATTCAATCGTTCACGGGTCTTTGATTTGGGGTTGATTATTCAATACTTGACGAGTTTTTAATATGACATTGACATGTCAAGTCAGCCAAGAATTTTGGGTGGGTCGTGCACCACGGTGGTGTGTTGGTTAGCATTTTTCTTGAGCTGCTTGTTTCTGAAAATTAATCAAATGAGCTGCGCTGAATTGGTGGTGGTTAATTTTATTAACCACCACGGTGGTGTGTTGGTTAGCATTTTTCTTGAGCTGCTTGTTTCTGAAAATTAATCAAATGAGCTGCGCTGAATTGGTGGTGGTTAATTTTATTCACATCAAGCCAAGTTTGTAAGTGAGTCGCTACAATGGACTGACCGATCCTCTTGCCAGCAGTTCAGAAAATCGTATACCCTGGTAGTCTCACTACAGATCAAAATTGTGGGCGCTAGTGAACCTTTCTGAACTGTGTTGTGTGACAACTGTCCCCCACACTAAAATGGGTTGATGTGGTAAAAAGTTTGCGGGGACGACTTAATTTGTCACGCCTCTTTGATTTAAAGTTCATTATGTATGGTTAGCGCAAACTATTCGGTGCTTGGAATCCTTTGGTTGTAATGAAAAATTGTCACCTAGTACTGTTATAAGGAACATCAATACGAACAACGGTTTTGTTACCGTCAGGCTTTGTAATTTGCGTGTAGGAATCACTTGTTGCTATGGTTAAGTAAATGGTAACTGGACACAATTTGGGTAGAATGTTTTTTCTTCTCGGGGAATAAACGATAGATTATGTCTGACGTGATATCAGCCAGTTTTGATGGCCCTCCAATTATCTTAAGAATCATATTGTTTGAGATTGAGCCCAAAGCCACTTGCTTTTAACAAAGCACTTCCTCTAGAACAGTGGTCTTGGAAATCTCATCAGTGAAGTATATGTTGCTAATTTGATTACAACACTAGTTGTAAGAATTATAAGTACCGTGGAGCAAGTATGGCAAGGGTGTGTTTTTTTATATTGTGGTACTTGAGATTCAGCAATGCTAGCTTCACTGCAAAATTCCACTCTAGTCTTGACTAGAATTCGGAGTCAATAATTTGGATTTTACATTGAAACAATCTCATTTTAGATTGATCAACGGCCACGTCATTGCCATAGCCATATGCTTGCAATCACCGTATCACAAACTCGATCCCTGAATATGACGAACTAAGGGAAATAATTAATTCGTAGTAGGATATACTGTATAACTTGTCAAACAGTGATGTTATTAAAATTTTACATTTCTTTTTTGATTTTGTGATTTCTTTAAAATACGACAGTTGGAACATGTTGGAGACAATTGCTGAAAATGAAGTTGTTGACTAGCCTGTCTAAAGATAGAACCTTTGGCTTAAATAGTTTCCATTTTTATCTCATAATATATTCAAACTAGACATCATTAACATTATTTGAGTAATGGAGGCAATTTGAAATAAACTACGTAAAAATATCCACCTTACCGTTAGGGTTGTAAATGGGTACGGGTAGATTCGCGGACCCGCAAATATGGACCCTTAAAAAACTCGTTATGGGTCTAATTTTTTATACCCGCATACCTTTGGATCCGTATACCCTTGGATCCGCATATAAGCGAGTCTTATAATGGGTATACTTGGACCTAGACCCGATAGATCCGTGTACCCGCTATACATAAGTAACTACTTAAATAATATGTATATATATTATACTTTAGTAGTCTAACTAATATAATTCTTGAGATTATATCATACTCTAACCACAATTAGGTTGAGACTAGTCATACAATTAATAATTAACTATTCCAGTTACAATAATGAACATCATATGTGAACTTAAAATCAAAATGTCTACTTATTTACATTACTTTCTACATAGGTTAAACGTTATGATGATGACTACAAATATGTAAATAATTAACTCAATTAATGTTAATGTATAAAACATAACATTATCTAATATAACTATTGCATGTTAATATATTATATAATAACAATATCTTATTACATTAAAATATATAGAACATAATAATTTCTCTTACTTAAAGAATATGATGTTTTATAGAACCGCTTACCCGTACCGCAAACCCGCTATAATTGCGGATATGAGTATGGTGTGGGTCCAAATTTTGTATTATGCGGGTCTAGAATCGGAACCGGACCCGCTAAATTAGATGAGTATGGGAATAGGTATGGCCAGACCCGCACCGTAACCACACCGTTTACACCCCTACCCCTACTTACCGTAAAAACTAATCTTAATTGACTACGTAGTTAAAGCAAACCTAGAAGCATAATTGCCTAAGTCATCTTTTGCAAAATAATGACAGGATGGGAGGAGATATATAGTCTTATGTTGAATAGTTTAAGAACCACGGTTGAAGATTACAATATTTAAAAGTATTTCAAACACGAACGAAAAAATGAGAATGCATCCAATTATGGAAGTTGGATATTCCAACTTATTTTTACGAAAGGATTAAACTTTTCTCAACTAGGTTTAGGGATTTATAATGGACGTGGGGATGAACCCACCTACAACATATTAACCGAGAGTTGTATTCCAACCCAAGTTTCAAAGTTAATCTAGGTATATCAAGTCTCTTAGAGTTAAAAAGCTACTAGCACGAGGCTCACATATTTGAGGTCACCTGGGATACCCCTTCTCGTAGAAATGACATCATACCTCCCATGCACCACCCACACCAGAAAATTTAAATTCAAAGACAACGGTAAAACATGATTTTTTTTTGTACACGAAATGTATAACTTTATCATCCACATGGCCATATATTCTTGTTTGAAGAATCTTAGTTAAGAGGGATCAACGACATTATTTGAGAATAAGGGCTTTCATTCTTAGGTCATTTGTTTCGAACAAAAGGGTACACATTTTTGGGTTAATTTTAAATTTCAACTCTACAATGTTGAACTTTAGAATTATACTTGCAAATTAGGTTTTTGTCAGCCCGACTGGTTACGGCTCGGTAAGTCTAGATGAAGGACCTAGGTTCGAATCACACTGAAGATGCTATGTGAAAAGTAACATGAATTTGATTGAACGCGGGAGGGGGGGTGACCGGACCACACCCTCTCATGCCCCGAGAGTTTACGCTTTTTGGGGGGGGGGGTCACGATTGTGGCGCTTCTACGGGGGCGGTTCTCTCGTAAATAAAAAAAACATTTATCAGATCACATATTAACCATACATGTGGATTTTGTAAGTTTTTGTTTTGTCTAAATAAAGTTGAAGTTATCTGTAAGTAATCTTGTAATTTGTCTCCCATCTTTTCTCCTTGAATGAAATCGAAAAGGAATCAACGACGTTTTCCTTGGACCATTCAAATTTTCTAGACTGTCGCAAAAAGCATATTGCTTATGAAATGGGGGTGGGTGGGCTTTCTCCTTGATACGTTTTATATATTGGAGGAAGTTATTAGACGAACACTTATTAGGAAGGAGGGATTTTATAAAAGAGGTTAGGCACCATCACTTCTTTTGTTTGACTTTGACATGAATCCCTTCAGTAAACATAAAAGCTCATCCACTCATATACTTAAGGGAGTGGTAGAGGTTTGCTGCATAGTGTTGGGTAAGTCGCCAATGTTGTAAAATCTACAGCTCTTGACGGGAGGGCTTATAGTGGTCACATGTGAGTTGGAGAGGATGCTTGACTTCAAGTTTCAACATGACGACATGAGCTACCTTGAGGTTCATCGTACTACTTGCAAGTTAGGCTTACTATGTCAAGTGGGCCTTTCTCTGAGGTGAAGATGTAGGCTAATGGTTGAATTATAGGTTTATAGGTAAGTCCACTCTCATTAACTACATTCTATCTTCAATTTTTATCTATATACTAGTTGCTTATTCCATTACCAACATGGGCTTCAAAAGTACAAATAAGTGGTTGATAATGTGGTCTAGAAGGTGGAGGGAGGACTTCTAAGGGAACACTCATTTATCTAGAAATTTGATAGGAATAAGTAATGTGGGAGTTTAGGGACATATAATCTAATAAACCATTCAACAAGTTCTCATAATGAAGGTGTCGTGGTTTAATCTTCTAGATGACTATTTGGTGTTTTGTCTTCTAGGAAGATAAAGCTGATTGCGATCAACTATACTCCACTCACTGAAATTTCTAGAAATTAGTAGACCTACTACGATATGTTATAAACGTTCTTAGGGGGCATATGTACTGGTACTACTATTTTCCACGTGGATTCTCATTGAAGGGGCCAAATTCTCAAGGTTAGCCCTCGGTGAGGGTAGTTCTAACTATTTTATAGAGGGAGGGGTATGTATAGATGTCAATATTCAAGTTAGGGACCATTGTGATAAAAGGGTGTGTTGAGATTAGGGTACATATATAGAACTACTGGAGGGAGGGGGCATTTAGAAAATTAGAAGAGCCGTCTCAGGGGGCAACTGGTTAATATTGGTTGACATTGAAATGAGAATAAATTATGTCTACTTGTCCAACTTGATAACGAGTGTCTCCAGGAGAGATTTTGAACCGATAATACCACATATAGATCTAGTATAGTGTGAGTCTAATTAAAGTGATGGCTATTGCATGAAAATGGATACTGAAATACATACCCTTGGATGATTTTGTGAAGGACATTCACATATTCCCTTGAATTGATAAGTGTGTGCTAGATTTGAGATTGACAAGGAACTCATGAATCATTTGTTTTCACATGATAAGACTTTTAAAGGAGGAGGTTGGTGGAAAAGGTTCTATATGTTAGAAACCTAGGAGGAACGTAATCCATGAAGGAGTCCCTCATTGCATATTTGATAAAGGAAAATATCATCGCACTATAATGCTACTTGCAGAGACTCATTCTCTACCTGTTCAATGGTATATTTGTAGAAATCAATGCACCCACCACTTAAGCCATACATGAGGTATAATTCAAGATTAGAGTTCTCTGGCACTCAAATCATTTCCCTATTGGCGTTGGGATGCATCCAACTCTATCTTGATAGTGGTCATTCTCCCATCACTCTAGGAACCCTAGTCTTGGTGTCACCCCTCCACCCTCCTCTTCTTCCACCTTATATACTTATTATTATTTTTTCTACTCGCTGTTCACCCATCTGTCCTGAATCCTCCATTGGATCTATTTGCTATTGCAACACATATTGGTACTTTATTCTACCCAAAATGTATCCATTGTCTGTGCCCTGTTCTGCTGCTCATGTAGCTCGATAGTAGGAGTATGTATCAAGGAATGATCAGGAATTGTTCGAACCCTACCTTGAAGCATAAATCTTCAGCATATTTTTTTTGCAAAGTATATATGCGCACAATACTTTTCTATACATGCTTACATAAAATCTAGAATGATCTTCTAAAAGTTACGATCTAGCTTGGACTTTCTTTAATTTATAGATTACAGCATGTTGTTCGACACTACCATACCACGGTTTGACTTCTTCACAATTGGCTTCTACGTGGTTGTCATACCCACATTCGATAAGTGGGTGGTTCTGGTACATTGGCCATAAAATTTCCCTAGCACTAAGGCCAAATCTCCGGTATCTATATTACTCTGTTTTAGTTATGAAATGTTAATCCGCCATAGGAGGACGAGCTTGTAATTGTAAGGAAACAATCGCAGGAGAAAATTCCACAACTAACCAAAGGTGGCCAATATAAAACGACCCTCACCCTCACCTCTCCTTTTACCATACTGGTGGATTAGCTTTCCCCACGGCACAGTAATTGTTTGGGCAAATACACTACAATTACAGTGATAGAGGAGAAGGTGCATTTAAAATCCCCTTTTTAGTTTGTTACTCTGCTGGTGACATACGCCAATCATATTTTATAAAATAGCTGTGCAAACCTAGTGTTGATTCTGTGTACTACAAAACATGGATTACGGAAGTTATATATTTTTAAAACAAAAAGGTACTTTAGCACCAACCTCACTCAATATTAACTCATTATATCCTTGTTTATGTCCTATGACATTCCAAGAACTCAACCCCTCCATTCCTGACTAGATAAATGAGAACATACATAGTACGGCGATGGAAAAAGAGAATGTGGAATTCGCTGTGAACATTAAAGATGAGATTTATGTGATGACACATAATAGCCAATTAATTAGATGAAAGTAGATGCATCTATTTATTTTTAGTTGCAAGTCATGATGTACATCCTCATGAAAAACAATGAGAATATAATAAGACACGCATGCAGGTACGCACGCACGCACGCACATGCACGCACGCACGCGCGCACGCGCGCGCACACACACACACAAACATATATATATATATATATATATATATATATATATATATATATATATATATATATATATATATGGGCCCATCTTTATTACCCGCACGGGTAGCTACCCGCCCACCCTTCCCATCACTTTTTTTCAAAAAAAAAATTTCACAATTGTAGAGGACTATTTTGTCTAGCTCTCCAAAAAAATTTGGCCAAAAATAATATCATTTGCCCCTCCAAAATAAAAAAACCCGTCCTTATATATATCTGATGTATATTTTGTACATAGTTACTTTTTTGGCCAGCAAAGTTACTTTTTTGGCCACCATAGTTACTTTTTTGACAACAGACTTACTTTTTTGGCTAGGAGAGTTACTTTTTTGGCTGTAGGGTAACGAAAATCCTAGTTACCCGCGCGGGCAACGAATGAACGCCCTATATATATATATATTCACTTGCTGCCTGCACTGGTAGATAACACAAGTTACCTGTGTTGAAGAAGCGGTGACATCACTTTGTAATTATCTGGAAATATTGGTCTGGTGGCATCACTTTGTAATTATAGGGAAGTATTGGTCCGGTGGCATGATGTGTAAATATACAACACATATTGATTTGTTGATTTATGGACCAGATTTATAATTCATTTTGACCGCACATGTTGGAAAAGCGACAAAATGAGATCACGATGGGGATGGTAGAATGGGATTGGAATATTTTATAATATTTCTCGCTGAATCACATACCACGTTAAATCCAATCTCCATAGAAAAAGAGAGATGAATAAATATTATTTTCTAATTGATCATGTACCAACTTGAAGCATACCCATGCTCAGCGTAATGAGTCTAAAACTATTATAGTGATGTCCTTTTGTGGAGATAAATAAACATGAGAAATAGAATGACACTTCCAGATTGTATTACACAACGTCTTCTTTAGTTATAAATTTCTTCTTCCCATTACACATTCTCTGTTCTCATTACAAATTCTCTTTTCCCATTACAAATTCTCTATTCTTATTTTATAATACAAAAAACTAAAATGTAATGCATATACTGATGACGAATACTGAGTTATAGCGACAAGTAAAGTAAGATGACATTCTGTAATATGAAAGAAAGATTTATAATCCGAACAAATAATTTATAATAGAAAGGAAACAAACATAAATAAGGAATATATTTTGTAATTAGAATAGATAATCTGAAACAAAGTAAATAACAAAGAGTAAATGTAATACACGTAGAAAAAATGTAATACGAAAGAACACATTGTAACTAAAATAAACATTTTGTAATTCCAAAAACTAAAATGTAATGTGTATTCTGACGATGTATACTGAATTATAGCGACAAGTAAAGTAAGATGAGATTATGTAATAAGAAAGAAAGATGTGTAATCAGAACTGATAATTTGTAATGGAAAGGAAACAAATGTAAACAAGGATGACATTTTGTAATCTTGATTACATTTGTTTACAAATGTAGATTGTATTATACAATTTCTGTAATAAACAACATATCTACGGTCCTTGTTACAGTTTCTGTAATATACAACATATCTACGGTCCTTGTTACAACATATCTACGGTCCTTGTTACAAAGTAACATCACTAGATATTTCTGCAATGTAGATAGTAATCTTCATAAAGTCTATTACTTATTACAATATCTGTTTGTATATTACAACATATCTACGGTCTAATACAATTTACTCATTTATATTACAATATTTTCAAACACATTACAAAGTATTCAAATACATTCCGGGTAACTCTCGTTCACATTCATTTTTTTATTTACATAACATAGATGCCTCAATTTCTAAAGCTACTTTTCCCACTAGTACAATGCACTCATAGTTATTTGTCGTCTAGATAAAAATAATGGCATCAGACCCCTCATACTGGATTTTGAATAAAAAATGACAAGAAACATTATTCTATAACATACATAATTGACTTTTGCGTAATTACAAAAGATGCCACCACTAATCCATGCATACATGATTTACTTTCTGTATAATTACTGACTTTTGTGTAATTATAAATGATGCCACCGTTAATCCATGCATACATAATTCACTTTCTGTATAATTACTGTAGATTCCACCGCTACTCTAGCAATTGTATATGATTTAGATTTATTTACATAGCATGCCACCGATACTCTTTGCACGAGTATTATAGCCTTGTTACCCGCGCGGGCATTGAGGACTCACACACACTCTCTCTCTCTCTCTCTCTCTCTCTCTATATATATATATATATATATATATATATATATATATATATATATATATATATATATATATATATATAGTATGTATTGGATGCCCGCACGGGTAGCCAAGTTAATTATCCGTGCATTGATACACAGTGGCAGGATTGGTAATTAAATCGAACTCCATTACGGTTGCATGGTAGCGGTGGCATGTATTGTAATTACATATATTTGGTTTACGTATGCATGGAGTAGCGGTGGCACATATTGTAATTAAGCAGAAATCAACTACGTATTGCATGGAACACGGTGATATTTTTTAATTCAACATCCTTTACTAGTGCATGTGCATGATTCCACTATTTGTAGCTAGACGACAATGAATTATGAGTGCATGCAATAGTGGAAAAGATAGCCAGAGACATTGAGGCATATATTTTTGGTGAATAAAAAATTAATTGAGGACAAGAGCTTTAATCATTTTGAACACATGTTCACCGTTGACTCATAATTTGGATATGTTCCACGTAGTTGTAATCTACATAATATGCATATAGTTCTAGATACAGTCAGGTTGTATTACAAGACGTGAACCTTGATTACATTGTTTTCATTCTCATTACAATTTATTTATTCGTATTACATATTTTTCCTTCTTATTACAATTTATTCTGTACTGAAGTTTATACTCATAAATTTTTGTTTAACACCTTGTGTGTCATCTATTATATCATCAAACATCTACATTAGTTACAATTTTCTCCTCCTTATCATAATTGTCTTTGCTCAAGTCTTTTTACAAAATATTAAACATGGTTGTATTTTCAATTTGCAAAACAATATTGTAATATTTAGGATGATAAGCTTACCATTTTGCATGTGAAGTTCTTAAACCTACAGATTCTTTCTTTGTCTTGTGTTCACATAGAGTTCTCTAGTTATCGAATTTTGATTGTTAGTGTAAATGCTACATGTAAATTTTAATGCCATAATGTAATAAGAAAGTGTCATATATAATACGGACAGTCACATTGTAATAGGCAAGGGTCAACCGTAATGTATGTGACAGTTTTGTAATATGGATACTCATATTGTAATAAGCAAGTGTCATTTGTAATATGGACAGTCACATTGTAATAGGCAAGAGCCAACCGTAAGTAGGTCACAGTTTGGTAATATATATACTCATGTTGTAATAAAAAAGTTTCATATGTAATATGGACAGTCACATTGTGGTAGGCAAAAGCCAACCGTAATGTATGTGACAATTTTGTAATAAGGATACTCATATTGTAATAAGCAAGTGTCATCTGTAATATGGACAGTCACGTTGTAATAGACAAGAGCCAGTCGTAATATAGGTGACCATTTTGTAATATGGATACTCATATTGTAATAAGCAAATGTCATATGTAATTGTATGGGTTGACAGAGACCTCATGGTTGTGGTCCTGGTGGTCGACGACGTGGTTTGTATAATAGTTTGACCAGTCGGGCAGTGAGCAGATCGACGATTCGGAATGGACAAGCATAGTAGTGAGGAGGATTTGTAGGGGATGGAAGAAAAGGCAAGTAAGGCGTTGGTAGGAAGAGAGGTATTTAGAGGCCCTGAGTAAAAAATCTAAAGAACCTATTACGCCATGTATTGGGTTGCGGGTATGCCTGGTTTAGTGGTGGGTTCAACTCCACTAAAGACTTACAACACTAAGTTTCTACAATTTGCACTCGTCGTAGTGCTTTTGGAGAGTACATCAGTATTGAATAACTTATAATATCCATCCTTCAAGAATTTCAACATGTGTACGTAATAAAGAACTTTTGACTTATTTGAGACATTCATGTGAGGTAAACAAAAAAATGAATGTTGAAGAGAATCACTGAGAACGTATTTGGTTAATTTGTAATGTGTTTGGAAATACTGCAATACAAATGAGTAATTTGTACATATGGTAGATATGTTGTAATATACAAACATAAATTGTAATATGTAAAAAGAGTCTGAATTATCTTGCTAGGAAGGAATATGAAATAAACTTCATCAATTGTCATCCTTAATTACAACTTTCTCATTCTCATTATGGATTCTCAGTTCTCATTACAAAATGTAATTGTCATTGTAGTTCACTATACTTCGACATAATGTCACTTGTTTACTTGCTACTATTTCTTATAATTATCGTCTTTGTAAGGATAAATGATATGTTGTAATGAGAACAGAGACTCTGTAATGGAAAGGAGAAATTTATAACTAAGAATGACGTTACGTAAGACAATCTGGACGTATCATTTCTCTTAGATAATGGAATTTGATGCATTTAGATTTGTATTATAAAATGTCATCCTTGATTACATATCTTTCATTTCCATTACAATTATCTATTTTGATTACAAACATTTCTTTCTTATTACAAAATGTCATCTTTCTTTACTTGTCATTGTAATTCACTATATGTTATCAGAATGTCACTTGTTTACTTCCTGCTATTTCTAATAATTATTGTCTTTGTAAGGATAAATGATATGTTGTAATGAGAACAGAGAATCTGTAATGGAAAGGAGAAATTTGTAACTAAGGATGACGTTATGTAAAACAGTCTGGAAGTATTATATTATTTCCCATATGTTTATTTGTCTTCACAAAACGACACCACTGTAATGATTTTAGACATGTTATATTGGACATTGGTATATTTAATGATGGGTACGTGTCCAATATTGACGTGGTTGGTGCATACTATTTTTACTCTTAGATGAGTCTCGCACCGCCACTCCATGCACATATAATTTTTTATTAAATAATTACAATAATGCCACCGCTATTCTATTACATGCACATATAATAGTTGCACATATTTACAATTATTGCCACCGTTTCAAATCAATGCAGCGCAATACATAATGAGGCACGGGTAACTTCGCGTGTCTATCCGCACGGGCAGCGAGTGAATTGCCATATATATATATATATATATATATATATATATATATATATATATATATATATATATATATATATATATATATCGGAGATCAAATACACTCAAGTTATTTTCTATCATGCAACATCTATTTTACAAGTTGAAATTATTGGACTTCTTAGGTATCTTATGGACATACTACATGTAAAATTTGAGGTCATTTGAACACTTGTAGGTCATGCATCTAAAGGAGACAAAAATTATACAATTCAAACTAGTTTTGTATGTCGATTTTGTAGGTCATAAAAGAGTGACTTAGAAGAATCCAAATGAGTTCAATATTTGCATGTAGCCTATATTTGTTATAACAATGAATATCAACAGTTTGGATTTGTCAAAGAATACTCTAGATATGTGAACACCACTTGAGTGTATGGTGCAATATGTAAACTCGAGTGTATTCTAGCCTGACTCTCTCTTTCTCTCTCTCTCTATATACACACACACACACACACAAACACAGACACAAACACACACACACACAAACACAGACAAACACACACACACATACACATACATATGTATGTATGTATACACATATTGTAGAATAAGTTACTTTTAGCAAGTCAAGTAAGAGTAGTGAGTCTTTTATATATAGGATCCATGGATTGCATGGGCTAAATGGAAATAGGAGTAAATGCAATGGGCCTAAGCCCAACTAGTGATATATACCAACAGTCCGACTCAAGTAGAAGAGTTAACATTGTGAAGTACCAACTTGACATCCATATACTTGATTAAAGCAGGATATAAATATTTAGCAAGGATGTCCACAACCTGATCACCTATCCTAGTATGAGGAGAGATGATCTTTTTGTCTTTGACCATGTCCCACATAAAATTCCAGTCAACTTCAATGTGGCTTGTGCGCTCATGGAAGACTGAATTATTAGTTATATGTATAGCCGTATGGTTGTCACAATATAAAGTAGATGAAGTATATAAAAGAATTCCATATTTAGTCAAGATGGACTGTACCCACTGTAGATCACAACATGCATAAATAATAGCCCAATATTCTACCTCAGTGCTAGAGCGAGCTACCACTGCCTATTTTTACTCCTTCAGAAAACTAGGTGAATGCTAATCACGACACAATAGAGGAAGTAGATCGCCAGTATTTAGGATCACCGACCTGACCACCATATGCATGTCCAAAGATAGAGATCATCTTGGACATAGGATGTTTGTAGAGAAATCCTCTTACTGGATCACTCTAGAGATAGCAAAGAATACACTGAATGTTGGACCAGTGGGCCTTGAGGGGTGCACTCATGTGTGGACTGACTCCCCCAACAACATAGGTAAAATTTGGTTGAGTAATAGTCAAGTAAATTAGCTTCTTGATTATACGACGACACTTCTCTAGATCAACAAAGAGTTCTGTTTCATACATAGGCTTTCTATTATAGTCCATCAAGGTAGAAATTGGTTCGGCTTTTGCCATGCTGGCCTCGTGAAGCAGGTCTAAGACACAACGTCATTGTGACAAGCTGATCCCTGAAGCTGAGTGTAGGACTCAGATCTTAAGGAAGTATCACATGGTGCCTAAGTTTTCAATATGGAAATGTGCATACAAAGATGGCTTGAGCTGGGATATCCCCATCATATCATCACTGGTGATGATGATGTCATCAACATAGATAACAACAAGAACATGGACTTTGGAGGACTTGGAGAAAAACAAGGAGTGATATCTGATTGTTTCCAAAAGTTAAGCTATGCAAGGATATCATTTAACTTGTTGAACCAAGCCCATGGATATTGCTTGAAGCCATAGAGAGATCGTTAAAGATGACCCACATTGTGAGAAGATGCCCCTCAACAAAAATCCTTGTAGGTTACTGGATGTAGACTTCCTCCAGGAGATCCCCATAAAGAAATGCATTCTTGATGTTGATCTGGTAAAGAGGCCAGTCAAGATGAGATTTAAGGGATATAAGGATGTTAATAGAGCCAATCCTTGTCACTGGAGAGAGTGTCTCAAAGTAATTCACACCAAAAGTTTGGGTGAATTCTTTGACAACCATGTATGCCTTGATTTGTTCAACAAAGACATCTAAGTTATTTTTTATAGAATAAATCCATCAAAAACCTACAATATTTTTGCCTTCTGGTGGGGACACAATATCTAATGTTTTGTTTTCATTTAGAGCCTGCATTTCTTTCGTCATAGTAGCTTTCCATCCAGGATGAAGCAGAGCATATGCTGGACACTTAGGGACATATGTTGTTGTAAAGGATGAGGTAGAAAAATAAAGATGTTCTAGACAACAAGTATTGGAAATGGTATGATTGATAGTTCACGTGCGTATACCTTTGTGTAGTTCCATTGTTTGACGGGATTGGTCCTGAATAGATGACGATGATCATGCAAATGTATCCAATGACTCATTGCCCATGCACCTGTTTAGTGTTGTTTATGGTGGAGGTGTTGGTGGGATGAATGGATCAGGGAAGGAGACCATCGTATCAATATGATCTATGAGGGTGAGGATGATAAAAAGAATATTTCATCATCATGAAAGGTGATATCCACAAAGATATATATTTTTAGAGATAAATTCAAGATATTTGTATCCTTTTTGAGAAAAAGGATAACTAAGAGACACCATTCAAATAGCTTGGGGGAAAGCTTGTCGGTCTTGGGATCAAAATTATGAACAAAGGCGACACAACCAAAACTTGAGGCAGTAGATGGAATGGTGTGGATTGTGGGTAAACAATGGAAAAAGGAGTGCACTCCCTAAGAACAAAGGAAGGTTGGTGACACGATTTTACGGTGCGTATAATGCAAGTGCACACGTCAATGTAGTATAGGCCTTTGTGAGGCCCGAGTCGAACTCAGGGACATTGAATTGTCGGTAGACTACTACTAACTGTTTGCGATCAGCTAAACCGATTAAAAGAGTTTGAGAGTTGTTGTAAAAACAAAACAAAATAAAATAACATAAAGCAATCGATTAAGGGTTTAGTTTAATCAATTCAAGTGGAGATCTTTAGGATTGCAGTTTCACCGTAGGTTTTCATTGTATGAATTTCCATATAATAGTTCAGGTTCATCTCTCGATCCGAGTAGTGGCCTGTAGTCAGAATTGCCCACTGTCGTAGTACAATTCACTCCCTATGTCTAGGTCGGTTCCACCGTCGTAGTAACCTATACCCTAAACTAGGTGCATTGGCATCGACCTCTGGGTGTCCACCATTAACCGTACATCACCTTGTTCAAGGGATTTGTTAATTAATGTGAATTTCGTCTCTTTTCAATCGTTAATTCTTCTTTCAAATTAATTAAAGGCATTATATTATCATTATGGTGATCAAGCATAATAATATAATTGAGAAAATGAAATCATACCACATATTTAAGAGATAAATGATGAATTACTATGATAAAAATGTCATACAATGCTTCCCTGGGCTACTCCCGGTCCTAAAGATAAAGGGGATTAGCCCCGCATATTCATCTCAGAGCAAAACATGGTAGAGAAAAAGGGAAACATGGAGAAAAATGTGAATAAGTAATGAAACCCCTAAACGGAGAAGATCCAAGCGTTCCTCGGCGTAGAATGCGCGATCTACAACCTTTCGGCGGTGGAAAACGTCTTCTTCGGCTTCCGGAACGGCTGGGGCGTGCTTCTAGGCTCCGTTCTTCTCTCCACACCTTCTCGGGACGTGTGCAACGGCTAATGACGTGATAGATCACTCTTCGCCACCGTCATTAGGTATAATCACCGAGTTAGGTTGCAAAAATATCACATCCATTTGATTTAGATAGATCTGAAACAAACTTGCATCTGACGGTGTCGATATCATCGACGCGAGTCGATGGTATCGACTCTGCGCAGTATCGACAAGTCTTCTTTTCTTTTCTTCATTACGCCTGATGCTGACTCAATACCATCGACGAGGGTCGATGGTATCGACACCCTTAGGCATTGGTTTTATCCCTTTTCCGTCGCTGAATCTTCAGGTGTCGATAGTATCGACTTTAGGGTCGATAGTATCGACTATCTACTCGCCAGCAACCTGATGGAATGTCGCTACCATTGACTTCCCTGTCGATGGTATCGACTCTGTGCTGCTCCTTGCGGCTGGTAACCTGTGGCTGTGTCGATAGTATCGACAGCTGAAGATATGCATTTTTCCTAAAATTGCAACACAAAACCACATAAGCCAAAATAAAACATATTATTGTAATCATTTATGCTCAAAACAATAAAATAAGGGAGAATTGATGCTGAGAAGGGTCATAGACTAAAGTAAGTGAATTATGCAATATTAACCACCAAAATGACCAATAAACGCATAAAATGCGAGTGAAACAAGTCTATAAATGTGACTCAAAATCATCGCATCAGTTGGCAATTGATAAGAAAGCAAGTGGTGAGGATCTCATCATACCAAAAAGTCTTAGGCAAGTTGGCATGAATGAGAAGAGAGCGTGCAATGTCAAATAAATGATGATTTTTATGCTTGGCACCGTCATTTTTGTTGGATCAAAGGGCTCTAGGGGAGGGGTGAGTAGAGCTAAAAGCACTTACACAAAATTCATTAGACCTTCAAATTACTTCAAGAGATAATATTGTAAATATGAAATTTGATGTGCAACTAAACATACATAGCAAGGATGAGAGATATTGAATGAGATCAAGAACAAGATATGTAGAGTGGTTTCAATCTTCAAACTAGGAGATAGTCAATCCACTACCTAGAGAGGTCAAGCCCTAGGATTTTGCAACCATTGCATACATATATTCCATTATAAGACATACAATAAGGCCTTCGTTTTACAGAGCAAAGATACCTAGCCTTCCTTTTTAAGGACAAAAAGTAGTCAATAAACCTTATGAGGGCTTGTCTATCCTTTGAGCAAGAGTCTTCAACCTCTACAAGGGCTTAACCACTTTTTCAAGGAGTTGGACACCTTAACCAAGGAGCTTTCCTTCTTGCAACAAGTTTTCCGTCTTGAAGGAATTACCTACTCTTCTCAAGGAACTTCAACCTTCACCTTATCCTTCACCATGGAGAATATTTCACCAACTTTTCTTGAACAAAGGGATTGGAGAAAGAGAAGATTGAGAGCTTCACAAGGATTACAATGAAGTAGCTCTATCAAAATACCTATCTCACTCATATGGACGTTTGAATTTGTAAGCAGGAGAGATAAAGGGACTCTAAGTGGACAAAAACACTCAACTATAAACTAGGAGAAAGGTAGGCAAACTTGAAATGAAGTCCAAGGGCTGCTATTTATAGTTGAGGGTGTTCAATGGCCAGTAGAAACACTTAGGAATGAACTTTAGACATTTGGGTGTTACAACGGATATAATTTCTATTTTTGCAACATTTCAACGGTTAGAAATCCTTTTTCTACACATTCCGTACACTGTAGTCAGTCGAGTTTCCATAAAGGTAACTTGGCCAATTGCACTATGCGACAAGCTAATTTTGAGTTGTTTGTCGAGCTTATCCTGGATGAAACTCGACCGATGGTTTAAAATTAGTTTGTCCATGTAGGGTGTCAATCGAGTTTATCTTGAGGTATATATATATATATATATATATATATATATATATATATATATATATATATATATATATATATATATAAACCCATCCTAGGTGTCAGTCAAGTTTTTGAGATGGAAACTCGACCGAACAAATAACCTATGATGCATTGAATCAAGTGATCCTAATATATTCTCATCTTAATTACAAGTCATAACATCAATATAAATGATTACAAAAAATGTCCTAAGTCATTTAGGGCTATTTCCATAAAAGTGCATTTGCATTGACTTTGGCTTGTATTGAATCAAGCTAGGGCTTAATTGAGTTGGTCCTTTTCATGTACCTAATACCTGAAATCAATTTCAAGTAGACATATTAGATACATATGAATGGAATGGTTCAGTCATCATCAACATATGGATAATGTATTATGTCAACTTTCTCCCCCTTTTGACAATGACAAACCATTCCTCAACATATTGAAAAGGACTTGGAATTGAAACGTTTACCTTGTGAATTGTAAGGGGATACATGATTTAACAATGGAAATTGCTCCCCTTCATTTCATGCTACCTTTTCCTGTATGGTTAGTATTTCCAAGAAACATAACCATAGCACATATACTATTGAGTCCTCTTACAAGTCACATGATATTTCAAAGAATTAATTAGAAAAGAATCACAATTCAATAATTCAATACGTACTAAGCACACTTCTCCCCCTTTGTCATATCAAAAAGGCAGGGAATAGGAGGGTCATAAACAAAAGGTCATCCACAGACATAAACTACACAAGCAACCACCAAACAAGCACCAAATAGAGAAACTCATAGAGAACAAGCATGCCAGAGTCATAATCAAAATATGGAAGAACATACCGAGAACTCATATGATAAATCCAAGCATAGAGTTAAGGTATATAAGATCAGATTACAACAATAGATATGTCCTCTAGATGAAAACTACAAAACAATAAAAAACAACGAGATATGAAAATAGTACACCTCATATGCAATGTCAAATGTTCAGTACATGATACTCTACAAAAAGATATAAATATGAGCACCCATATACTAAGAACTAAACATCTACGGAATCTAGGTCAACTTCCTCATCATCTTTGCCATCTAGATGGTAGTCTTCATCCCCATTTGAAGGTGCATCCGGGGTAGTAGGTTTGGCCCCACCACCATCTTCATCATCAGAGCCATCATCAAGATCTTCACCATCATCCTCATCATCACCAATTTCCTCATCTTCATCATCCTCATTAGCCATCTTTGTGTCCTCCTCAAGAACAAAAGAGTGAGGACTAAGACATCTATGATTTTTCTCTGCACAGGAGATGCCACACTCAAGCAGAGCCTTTGCTTGCTCATAATTAGATATAGAAATCCAATCATAGATATCAAGGAAGGTGGCAGTATGACCAACTGGAAGATCAAGAGGCTAAGTGAGCAGGTCCACCATCAGAGGTAGGGGGTACATCGGAAGTAGCAGCAAGATGGGCCGGGTAGAACTGACTATATGCATAGGAAACATAGTCAACACCTGGGGTAGGGCTGGTAGGTGGGGTAGGGATGGGTGCAAGATAAGTTCATGTTATACATGATGTGAACCAAATCCTGGTGGATGTGGTCCTAAACCTGGAGGTTGTATGCCTGCTGGTGTATCATGTAGCCCATCAGGGTTCAATTTGACATTGAGAACAAGGCACAATCAGGTCTAGGAGGAGGTGGAGGATCATGGGATAAGGTGGAAGCATCAGGTGTAGTATAGGAGGTAGGATGGAAAGACTTCTTGATAGTGGTTTCACTAATATAAACACCTTTTCTACTTACTTTGTAACCAAGCTCATGGAAAAGGGATTTCTCTGTATGGTGAGCAAACAAACCACAAATCAAGTTGGGATCGGGTAGGTGGGTTCCACTGGTGTTTTTCCCGGAGTCAAAATAGGTCATGTAGTGAAGAACATAACAAGACCATTTGACTTTGACATCACACAAGAGACAATACATTAGCATAATAGTGTTCTCTACAATATCTGTTTAGTTGTTCTTTGGGTGGATATTACACTTGAGCACTAATGCATTGAGGTGAGTCTTGATGTTAAGGGAAGAAGAAGGAAGGATGGATTTCTTCCTATATGGAACATCAGGTTTCTTCAAAAACTTATGGATGTCAGTTAGGTAAGCCCAAGTTCAAAAATGTTTATAGAGCTTCTCGGGGTCAAGCAGGTCAAGATATTGGTGATAGGTGGTCAACCATGTGTAGTCGATGTTGGTACCATTGAATTAAGAATTCAAAGAATCTTAGAGATAGAAAACTTGGTACCCGCAATCATGGAGGTTAGGATCACTTGTTGGTTAGGGAGTGGCACAAGGGTAGTGTAGTTCCACATTAGATTAGCATAAAATTTGTGGAGAGATTTTATGCTAGAAATAGAGTTGGTGTATCACAATCACTCTACACAAAGTGCACTAAGGTGTTGAGATTTGAACACATCAACAACTTCCTTCATCAACCCACTATGTACTTCAAGCAATGCACGAAAGGGAAAAGGATTTCTAGGAAGAAGCTCCTTATACCTATTGACTGCTTGAGAGGAGATTAAGGAGGTTCCATCAAAGGAAACAAGCCTAGAGACAGTGGAGGATGATGGTACTCCAACTAGTCCAGTTCGTTTTTGTCAGTTTGAAGCCATGGAGAGATAAAGAGATGAAAAGGCAACAAAACAAAGGAGATGGTAGGAGCTGCGGGCTGCCTAGGCTGCTAGGTCGAGGTTTGGAGAGCTAGGGAAGGTGATTTGGGGCTAGAGAAGGTAAGGGAGAGGTTTAGGTAGCCCTAGGATTGAAGGAAGAACAAGAAATAATGGCCACCGGTCGACTTTGCTCTAGTTGAGAGGGAGAAAAGTCAAATGACTGGCTATATATTTTCTGCCCGACAGTGTTGTTGGTCGAGATTGTAGCTTGGGAAACTCAGCCGACACTGCAGCTTTGTTCAGTCCTTGGCCCTTTTTTGATCGAGTTTCTTACAAGTCAAACTCAGCTGATAGGCCAGTATGTCCAAAAGATAAGAAATTTAGTTCCAGGACACTAGAGTTCTGTAAAAAAATATTTTTCTAGCCTATCATGTATTGTGAACATTTTGAGGCATATTCCACTCATCATTGGCTACTATTTTGTGATAAAACATGCATTTGTAAAAAATAGCCAAAAATAAGCAAAACGAGACATTAAAACTAGGCAACAATAGTACTAACAAGTAAGAGATGAGTGGTAAATGAGAAAGAATATATAGGTATGAGAACATCTATCTAGAAGGCATATCAATATCATCAAGAACAAATATAAGCACTTTTGATCTATAAAAATAAATTTCTCTCTAGCTAGAGGTTTTTGTGAAAATGTCCACAATCTGATTTTTTGTGTCCATACGCGTGATATAAATATCCTTTCTAGTAATGCTGTCACAAAAGAAGTGATGGTGGACCTCTATATGTTAATCTTTACTATGCAATATAGGATTGGAAGAAAGATTGATTGCATTAGTATTATCACAATAGATAACAAAAGCATCATAATGAATATTGAAGTCTTGCAACATTTACTTCATCCAAAGGCCTAGGGCACAACAACTCCTAGCTGCAATGTATTCAGCCTCGATAGCTGAAAGAGACACAATGCTTTATTTCTTAGAGAACCAAGAAATTAAGCATGGTCCTAGGAGGAATAAAGTGCCACTTGTGCACTTTCTATCAATTATTCACCATGCATAGTTCACATCACTATAAGTAGTAAGAGTAAAGTACCTTGACTTAGGATACCATAGTCCAAAATTTTGGGTTTTGGCTAGGTACCTAGGAATCCTCTTAAATGCTATAAGATGAGATTTTCTAAGACTTGATTGAAATCTAGCACACAAGCCAACCCTAAACAAGATATTAGGTTTAGAGGCAGTTAAATATAACAAGCTACCAATCATACCTCTATTGATCTTCTCATCTACCTTCTCACCTTCCTCATCTCTATCAAGTTTGATGATGTTTGACATGAGGGTGTCCATTGACTTGGCATTCTCCATCCCAAAGTGCTTAAGGAGTTCACTTGTATACTTGCCTTGGTCGATGAAGGTTCATTCCTTTATTTTCTTGATTTGGAATCCAAGGAAGAAAGTAAGCCCCCCATCATACTCATCTTGAACTCACTCTGCATAAGAGAACTAAAATCCTTGCAAAGATCAAGATCGATTCTGCCAAATATGATATCATCAACATATATTTGAATAATAAAAAAGTTTCTAGAAGTGTGTTTGAGAAAGAGGGTAGAATCAACTTTGCCCATGACATAGACATTGTTTAACAAAAAGTTCTTTAATTTCTCATACTAAGATCTAGGGGCTTGTTTGAGCCCATAGAGAGCTTTTTGCAACAAATAAACATGGTTAAGAAGCTTGTCATGTTCAAAGCTGGGAGGTTGAGCCACATAGACTTCCTCCTCTATTGTACAATTAAAAAACACACTTTTAACATCCATTTGGTAAAGTTAGGAATTCTTATAGCTAGAAAAGGCAAGTAACATTCTAATAGATCAAGTCTAACAACAGGAGCATAAGTTTTATCAAAGTCAATACCTTCCTGTTGATTGTAGCCTTGAGAAACCAACCTTATTTGTTTCTTAGCACTTTGCCGCTTTCATCTAGCTTGTTGTGGTAGACCCACTTGATTCCAATGATTTTCCTATCATTTGGTATTGACACTAAGGTGCACATTTTGTTCTTGTCGAACTTCTCTAACTCCTCTTGTATATCTAGGATCCATTCATCATCCTTGAGAGATTCTTTGACATTATTTTCCTCAAGTTATGAGATGAAGGAACTATCGGCTTGTTCTTTATTGAATGCAGTCCGCGTCTTCACACTTTCAAAAGGATTTCCTATTATTAGCTCTTTAGGATGGTTTTTGGCAAACATGGGAGTTGGATCCTTCTTTTCTTCTTTGTTCTCTTCTTCATATACTACCACCTCTTTTCCTTTTCCAATGATGTTGAGCTCTTCTAATCTAGGAATCACCTCATGTACAACATCATCATTTACAATATTCTTGGAAATATAGGGGTTAGTTTCAACAAATTTAATATTGATGGATTCTTCAACTTTAGACAATTCACTGTTAAAATCTCTAAAAGCTTTGATCGTAGTGCTATAGACAATAAAGAAAGATTTGTAAGATTTCACATGAAACTTGTCGAGAGAATCCTTGGTGTTTAAATCAAAACAAGGACGATCAAAAACATGAAAGAAATTGATAGAGGATTTTCTACCGCACCATAACTCATAGGGGTTTTTCTTTAAAGACGGATTAGTGAAAACCCAGTTTTGCACAAAACATGAGGTGCTAACAGCTTCGACCCAAAATTTCTTGGGACTATCATACTCTAGAAGCATGGTCCTAGACATTTCTTGTAGTGAACTATTATTTCTCTTTACTACCCCATTTTGTTGAGGTGTACGAGGGGAAGAAAAGTTGTGTGAATAACCAGATATCTCACAAAAACTTTCAAACATCATTTTCAAAATTTCCACCATGGTCACTATGGATATAGACGATTAGCAAGAAGCTTCATTTTCATCTTGTTTGCAAAAAGTAGAGAAAACATTGAAAGTATCACCTTTTGAAACTAAGAATAAGGTCCAAGTATAGTGAAAGAAATCATCGACAATCACAAGGCAATACTTGCTACCACGAAGCGATTGAGTTCTCATTGGCCCAAATAGATCAATATAAATAAGTTCAAGAGCTCTCTTGGTACTGAGGACTCCTTTGGATTTAAAGGAGTATTTGGTTTACTTTCCTTGTGTACAAGGTCGACATTCCTCATCCTTCTCAAAATCCAATTTAGGAAGTCCCTTGACCAATTCCTTTTTGCTCAACTTCTTCAATTGATGCATATTTATATTACCAAGCCTAAAATAGACATATAAAGATGAAGAAGTGGAAAGTCCCCCAATCCTAGTGGAACTGTAGTAGGAAATTCAGAGGGCAACTCAGAAGGTGCCGCAACCTCTACACTAGGAGGAGGGGGGAGACCGCAACCCCCTCTACCCCCAGGGTCTGTTGGCCTCTCCTCTCCCTCAAGGTTGGTCTCTCTTCACCGTTTAGTGGCTTGGTGATGCTAGGACCCCCAGGTCGGAGTGGGGTTTGCCTTCTATCTCTCTTCCTCTATGAGCTCGGCTTCGTCAACAACCATAGATGGCTTTCCCTAAGAGGTGACAACTTCTTGTCAGGGGACAACTTCCCACTACTCCCCCTTCCACTCTTTTAGCTCCTTTGTTCCCCATCGAAGGCAGGTGCTATGAGGTGCCTGTTCTTTGGTGCGGTCGACTTGCCTCCTCCTCCCTTCTCCCTGGTTCCCAACATATCAAGCTGCTCTCTCAGCCTTCTTTTCTGTTAAGTTTTTCCTTCTATTGTTTTCTTTTTCAGGTGTTTTAGTTTAGTTTCATGCCCTAGCGGCCTCCCTGCTTCAAAAACAATTTAGCCCTTTCGTAGGAGTTTTTGCCACTCTCCTAGTGAGAGTACCTTGAATCCTAGTTTTGACTAGGTTTCTCATAGTTGTTCTTCAGTTTTATATCCTTATTGTGTGGTCTGGTCATGTATCTAATGTGTGTCAACCTTGTGAATGTCTTCCTCATCTTGCATGAATATCTTATTGGCTCTTAAATATTGAAGGTATCTATCACTATTAGCTGCTCCGATCAGCTGTGTCTAAGAGGGATCTTTGCTGAAATTTTCTATTTGCCTCCCAATCTAAGCCTATGTGTTGTGTTGGTCCCAAAGATGGGTTTGGTTAGTTTCTTTGGTCCGTTCCTATCATGTATATGCCATATGGCTCAAGAATAATGAATGGATCCATTGTTACTATAAAAAAGCATGACCAAGCCTACGGTGCCACAAAGATATATCACTTTTATCAACAATAAGGCATCTACCAAGTATAGTCTTAAGATAATCAAGAATAATAACATAAAGGTTTTAATTTATAGTTCCCTTATATATAACATTGTAGGAGAGGGAATATAGAAACAAGCACTCAAGTGAGGTAAATAAAAAAATATAACCATTATCACATAATTGACTAACACTAATCAAATTGTGATGTAGGCCATCCACAAGAAGTACATTTTTGAGCATAGTGAATCACCCACATCACCCTCACCTATCACTTTACCTTTGTTGTTGTCACCAAAAGTCACCGATCCTCCTTTCTTCTTTGTGAAATTGTTAGAATGGCTAATCTCGTCGGTCATATACTTGGAGCAGCCACTATCAACAATCCAATTTCCTTTTACCTACAAAAAAGGAAGGTGCCAGTGCCCAATTCAAACCTTGGGATTAAGAGTTAACTTGGGGACCCATTTTATCTTTGGGTTGGTTTCCTTTTCCTTGTAAGGATAATAAGTAGAGTAGTGATAATCACTCTTGCAGTGTGCACAAACCATAGGGTTGTTAGAGTCATATGACTCTCCATGGAAGATAGGAGGCCCCTTGCCATTTTTATTACCCTCTCCCTTTCTTTTGGGATCCCCTACATATTCCAAACCACTTGTACCAATTTGTTTGATAGAGTGATCTAGAATTTCATTGAGGGACTTCTTCCCTTTGAGGAAATTTTGCAAAGAAGCTCTAAGCTTGTTATCATCACTAAGAGTAATGATAGTAGAAGAAAGGCTAGCTAAATCATCTTGATAATGAAGAAGGTTAGCCTCTAAACAGAGGGCTTTAGTATGATAAGAATCTTTCTCAAGAGTTATACTAGCTACTTCATTACTAGGCAATAAAGGTCTAGAAGAAAGATCATTGACTTTAGCAAGCAATCTAGAATTTTCAATTCTAAACATGGTAAGCCCATCAAGATAGATTCTATTTTCATCTTTGATACTATCACAAGCATGTCTAAGATCATTACATTTAGCAACAAGATTGTCATTTCCAGTCCTAATCAAGACAAACTGATTAAGGAGAGTTCAATCTTCTTCTTTAATACCATTCATGTTCTCAAGATAAACACCATTATCTAACTCAACGAAATTATATTGCAATTCAAGTTCTAGAAATTGACCTTGCAAGGAATCTATGCTATTTAGATGAAATTTTCGTTTTTCTCAAAAAATTCAATATTAGCATACAAGTCATCAATAATTCTTCCTAATCTTTTCTTCTTAGATTTGCATTCAGAATAAGAAGAAAGGGAAGCATGAAGCATATCAATAAGGGCTTATTTAGATAATTCATTTAAACTTACCTCACTTACCTCACATATGTCATCACTAGTAGAAGGCCATGAGATCAAGGTGGCATTCTTCCTCATTGGAACTGGAATCACTATAAGAAGACTCCTCATATGCGGCATGGGCTGCATCTTTGCTTCTTGCTTCCTTCTTGTCCTTCCTCTTCTACTTGCCATCCTTCTTGTAACCCTTCTTCTTCTTGGAGATGCTCTTGTGGTAGGACTTCTTTACCTTGGGGCAATTATTCTTGTAGTGTCCCTTTTTACCACATTCATAGCACCTTAGAGTGGAGGAGGAGGAGGGCTTTCCTTTGAAGTGTTTCACCTTGGAGTAGTTAGCTTCATGATCACTAGGGGCTTCATCTTCAGTTGAGGAAGGAGGAGTAGGCTGGAAAGCAAGTTGTTTTTGAAGAACAATTGCCTCCACTTGAGCTTTGAATGCATTGTCCTTGATCTTCTTTGACTCTTTCTCTTCTTTCTTCTCATGTTCCTCTTACTTTTCAAGTATAGGCTCACAGGCTTGAAGATTTTCAATGATCTTTGGTGGAAATGTCACCAAGGCTTCTTATTTCTTCAATACAATGCACCTTGGATTCCCACCTTTTGGGAAGAGACCTAAGGATATTGGAGTTGATGGTGCCTTGATCCATAGGATGGCCCAAAGAAGCAAGTTCACCGATGATGGTGTTGAATCTTCAGTACATCTCGGTCACTCTCTCCTTCTTTTCCATCTTGAAATTTTCAAGGAAACCTTTGAGAATGTAGATCTTGGACTCATTGAATTGCTTGGTCCCTTCATAGGTGATGCAAAGTTTATTTCATATCTCATGGGTTGTATCTCAAGAAAAGATTATGGTTGAACTCAGAAGGAGTGAGGGATGCATAAATGATGCTTATGACCTTTGCATCCAGCTGTGACTTCTTTAAAGAGGCTTCATCCCAAGTGGTTACATATCCAACCGACTCCTTGTAGGGAAGGATGACCACTTTCCACATGTCATCGTTCATCCCTTGCAAGTTGAACTACACCCTCCTCTTTCAATAGAGGAAGTTTGTGCCGTAGAAGATTGGAGGTTTCATGAAGAATTTGCCCTCCAAGTTGAGAGAACCTAGAAGGTTTTCACCCATCTTCTCGTCTCATGGGAGATATTTTCGAAGAAGACCGTGGATCTGGTACCACTTGTTGGATCAAAGGGCTCTGGGGGGGTGAATAGAAATAAAAGAACTTACACAAAATTCATTTGACCTTCAAATTACTTCAAGAGATAATATTGCAAATATGGAATTTGATGCAACTAAACATACATAGAAAGGATGAGAGAGATTGAATGAGATCAAGAACAAACTATGTAGAGTGGTTCCAATCTCCAAATTAGGAGATAGTCTATCCACTACCTAGAGAGGTCAAGCCATAGGATTTTGCAACCATTCCACACTAATATTCCATTATAAGACATACAATAAGACCTTCATTTTACAGGGCAAGGATACCTAGCCTTCCTTTTTAAGGACAAAAAGGAGCCAATAAACCTTATAAGGACTTATCTATCCTTCGATCAGGAGTCTTCAACCTCTATAAGGGTTTATCCACTTTTTCAAGGAGCTCGACACCTTCACCAAGGAGCTCCCCTTCTTGCAACAAGTCTTCCACCTTGAAGAAATTACCTACTATTCTCAAGGATCTCCAGCCTTCACCTTCTCCTTCACCAAGGAGAAGCTTTCACCAACTTTGCTTGAAGAAAGGGATTGGGGAAAGAGAAGATTGAGAGATTCACAAGGATTACAATGAAGTAGCTCTCTCAAAAATACCTATATCACTCATATGGATGTTTGGAATTGTAACCAAGAGAGAGAAAGGGGCTCTATGTGGACAAAAACTCTAACTATAAACTAGGATCAAGGTAGGAAAACTTGGAATGAAGTCCAAGGTCTGCTATTTGTAGTTGGGGGTGTCCACTAGCTAGTAGAATCACTTAGGAACGAATTCTAGACATTTGGGGTGTTGTAACAGATATAATTTTGATTTTTGCAACACTCCAACAGTTAGAAATTCTTTTTCTACACATTCCATACAGTGAAATCGGTCAAGTTTCCATAAAGGTAAATCAAACAATTATACTATGCGACAAGCTAATTTTGAGTTGTCAGTCGAGTTTATCTTGGATGAAACTCGACCGATGGCTTAAAATTAGTTTTCCTATGCAGGGTGTTGGTTAAGTTTATCCTGAGGTAAACTCAGTTGAACCTAGACATGTACCAAGACCCATCCTAGGCGTCGGTCGAGTTTCTGAGAGGAAAACTTGACCGATCAAACAACATGTGATGCATTTTGGAAATTGGCATTGAAGTGCTTAAACATTCAGATTAAGTGATCCCGATTTATTCTCATCTTAATTACTAGTCATAACATCTTTACAAATGATTGCAAAAATTTTCCTAAGTCATTTAGGGCTATTTCCACAAAAATGCATTTGCATTGACTTTGGCTTGTATTGGATCAAGCTAGGACTTGATTGATTGGGTCCTTTTCATGTACCTAATGCCTGAATCATTCTCAAATAGACATATTAGATACATATGAATGGAATCATTGAGTCAACATCAAAATATAAACAATGTATAACTATTAGGTCAAAAGTTTTCTTATCGAGAGTATGCGAACGAGTGTTGATGAATCATCTCTGTGTTGCAATAAAAAGAGGCGACAACCTTTTGGGTATATTTGAGGGCATTTTTGGTCCAAAGAATCTTAATAAATATTGAAAATTGAATCGAAACCATCTTGTAAATTACATGAGTTAATGTAAAAACTTCATCATGAGTTTGAAGTAAGTAAAGCCATGTCATTCTAGAAAAATTATCCACAAATGTAAGAAAATATCTATAGCCATTATAACTTGTAGTCCTGAAGGGACCACACACATCATTATGAACAAAATCAAACATGCAAGATGATTGTTAACAAATTCATGCCTAGAAAGACACATGACGGTGTTTCCCTAGCAGACATACATTAGTAGGAATGGAAGAATAGGAAGATAAACAACTATCTAATAATTTAAGCTTATCTAAAGGTAAATGGCCATGACTACATGCACTGAAGTGTTATGAAAGAAATAAGGGCTTGCGATAGGATGGATGGTGGGCGAGAAGTAGTAGAGATCACCGAAGCCTACTCCTTTCCCAATATTTATCAGATTCTTATAGTCCTATAAATTAAAACTACATGTACTAATAGTTACGAAACATCAAAGAGAATCAACAATTTTTACTATAGAATTTAATTGAAAGTTTAGAAAAAAGTGGACATTAGTCAACTTGATTTTTGAAGAGATAAGAATAGTGCCACATGAATAACCATTTAACCAACCCATATGCCCTAGTAATAAAAAAGTAAGGGATAAATAACTCAAATGTGGTTAGAAGATGGGGGCATACCAGTCATATGCTATGACACACTCGAATCCATAACCCAACTAGAACTGAAAACAAGCATGGATGCCGTAGAGTTACCTTGAGAAGCGGTGGCTAGGTGGGAAGAAGAACCAGTACTAGCTGAATCCCCAACTTGACAATCATAAGAGGAAGATGTGGTCATGTTGTTGTGGAGGAGAGAATCCCCATATATTGGTCAACTATGCAAAGATGTTCTTACTCCTCATGGGATAATGAGACATGAGGAGTTTGGGAAGATGCCTATGGTGAAGGAGGTGCACTACCAATTGACTGATCCAATCCATGGGCTTTGACCTAATGTATTTTCCTTGATTTCTATTTAGCCTGTGTACTCTCTAGATCATATATATAGGATACTCAGTACTCTTACTTGACTTACTGAAATCAACCTCTATAAGATATCAGAAGTAAGGTTCTAACTCTACCCTTTCCTTTCCTTTCCTTTTTCTTTTTCTCTCCCCTCCCTCTCCCACTTGGAAGCTACAACCCCTCCTCATCACCATCACCTGCCATCATCCCAACCCTCCCCCACCCACAACCACCACCAAACCTCCTCCGCCTACCACCACACCCTCCCACCCTCTGTCTTCACCATCCACCCAGCCCACCGAAATCTAGCAACAACCGACTTCTTGGCAACCGTAGGTGTGACCAACAAGGGTCGACCTTTAGAAAATTTCAATGCTAGTATGGGCCACTACATGCCATGACCATCTCTCTCTCTAGATAATCCAGAAGGCTTTCTCCTCTATCCCCTATCTTCTTGCTTATTTTCTAGTTTTGGAAAGTTGGTAATATATACATATAAAAGATCACATTAAAAGGTCTCCATGCTAATTTATAAAGCACCAAAATGAAAAGGGGTAAAACTTTACTATTTTCTTCTCCATATGGTTCCCTTAATCCATATAGATGAGTGATTTTCTTATAAAAATGGGAATTTTATGTTATTTATCATACTGTGCCATTAATCATGTAGCATTTTCTATTTTACTACCAAGATCCATTTTGGTAGTACCACTCATCTTTCATTCTGGTTATACTGCTTTCTTCCTATCAAGTTCCATTCTAATAGTGCTACTCCTCCTTCCACCGAGTTACCATTCTGGTATTTTCTCTTTTTTTGCTTTTGTACCAAGTTGTATTCTAGTACCTTTACTTTCTATTTTTACCGTACTATATTCTAATAATTTTCTTTCTATTTGTATACTACTATGGATTGATATCTTACTCACCTCATCATGGGTGATGCTGCTAAGATGACTAGCGTTTACAATGATATGCCACACATAACTTCCTTTAAACTTGACGATGGCAACCTTTTCCTTTGGATGAATACTGTTTAGACATTTCCAGAATTAGAGGGTAAACTCAAGTTTATCATTGAGGATGCCCCTGCCATTACCATATACTACCCAAACTACAACAACAATCAAGTTCTCTCCTGGATCTAGGAGTGCATGGGGCCTGACATTGCAGTCAAGTACATGTGGCACAAGTGTACCAAAATAATGTGCTGAAAGATCAGTCCACATAACTAGGTCTTCTTGGGTGCTCAGATCATGGCACCTATTTTGTCATGATGTTGAAGCAAACAAGACCTGATTACCATATCATTCACACTATCACATATCACTAGATATATATCCTTCACAACACTCATTCACATAACTACACTGAATGTTAAACAAAATAGGCTATGATCATTTTCATATAGTCACAAGTATATGACTCCAAGATCCTTCTCACAACTCTCAAGATGCTACAAGGATACCTATTTTACAGACTCAAAATTTTCTCAGTGTGATGGCTCCTAATGTTCTAGGGAATATACTACATGATTAAGGTTCCACATTATTTACTATGCAATTACTCATCTTTCAAATCCATTTCATTCGATAACATATATGTGCCTTATTTTGAACCATTAGAGATTTTTTGCTTATGTTCACTATGCCAACACAATTTCATGAGTAGGTCAAGGATAAAAAGGACAAAATATCAACAATGAATCGATGAACAATACTAAAATAAACATGCAATATCATACATCTCTTATTAGTCAACTTCATTACAATTAGGTCACATATCTTAGTCATTATGATGACCACTTGGAAATTCCCCTTGAGCTTAACATATGGTTCATATGAAAACCTCCATCCCAAAATTAATGGGCACATAAACCCATAAAAACAAATTATTAACACAACACCAGAGCTACTTAATCACAAAGCAGGCAATATGTAGAGGCAAGATTTTTTTTAGTAATATGGTTATAATTAATATGGTTTCCATCACATAAATGGGCAAAATAAAACATCCACTGCAAAAGTAGGCAAATGATTGAAACCATAGTCTAAAAATAATAAGATTCGACTCAAGGATATATGATGGCCATCCAATGATTTTGAGGTATTATTCAATATATCGTGGGGAAAATATAAGATCTCGATGCAAGAACCACACAAATCAAAGCAACATGATTCCACCTTTGTATCTTGTCAAATGTAGCTAGCACACCATGCAAGATTTTATATACACACATGCTCCATTTTGACACATGCATTCCAGCCCATACCTGCTCCATGTGTTTGTCTTTTACAAATATTGATCTTGTCATGTTCGACATTAGTCTTTGCATATTTGAGTCTCCATTTTCCTAAATCACATGAATCAAACATGTTGTTAACTAGTTGCCACATCTCACTCATAACATTTATTGTGCGTGGATATCCCTCTCTAGTCCTTGGCTTGAAGTCAAGGCCTCTTGGATATCTTTCCCTCATCCAACTCCCCCAGGTTGATACATCTTATTGGTACAAGATGATCCTCCTCAACATCCCCCACTTAGAAATATCTCTTGGAGTTTTTAAATTCAGCCGACCTTCATTTTTAAGAAGAGGGAACCGTGCATACCTCATTGGATGGTAGTTGCTTGCCCATATAAAGTTTGCCATCTTCATCTCCATCCTACCAAGGACCAATCCTAGTATGTCTCCTTGCTGCACCCAAAAAATGAGAAGCCCCTCAATAGAAGCCTTTGTAAGCATTGTTCTCCTCGCCATGGATGTCTTTTGTGTCAGCCATCTATTAGTCATTTCCCCCATTTTGTCCATGCAATCAGCAAAATCTTTAACCCGCAGATTTCCTACGATCAGGGAAAAGCCAAGATATTTTGTTGGAAACTTTCTTCTCTCCACTCCCATTGCCTCCTTTAATATGTCTTCCACCTAGTAGCAATTCTTAGACAAGAAAAGACGTGTTTTATTTGCATTCACACACAGTCCTGTCTGCTTCCTAAACATCTTGAGAAGACTTTGTAGACTTCCTAAAGTGTTCTATTTAGTTTTTACAAAGACCAACACATCATCTGTAAAGATCAAGTGGGTCATCACCATTGTATCGTGAACTGTGTAGTGCTTGATCACCTTCATCTTTCCGGAGACCTACACCTTTTGTGTGAAGTATTCCATAACAATAACAAAGAGAAGAAGAGACATGGGGTCTCCTTTCAAAAGGCCATTTCCCCCTCTTAGCATACCTACAGATGTGCCATTAGCCATAACAGAGAAACTTGTAGTCCCAACACACTATTTCATCCAATCGATCCATTGATCATTGAAACCCATTTCCTTCATAATCTGCCATAATTTCTCCCATATAACACTATCATAATCTTTAGAGACATCTAGCTTTAGACATGCTTTTCTACTTCCTCTCATGATGTTGTAGTCCAACAAGAACTCTCCCGCCAAAAGAGTACAATCACTAATGCTCCTTCCTGTCACAAAGGCTCCTTGATTCATAGAAATAAGGTAAGGAAGTACCAACTTCAATCTATTTGCTAGAATCTTTGCAATGATTTTATATTGAACTAAGCAACATGCAATATGTCTAAAATTAGTAAGGGAAGACGTCACCTTCTACTTGGGAATGGGTACCACAAAAGAGTGATTAACCTGTCTTACTATGTTGCCTCTTTCCAGGAACCAACTGACATATGCAACCAGATCCTATTTGATGACATCCCATGTCTTTTTGTAGGAAAAACATTGAAACTATTTGACGCTAGTAATTTGTTGCATCCAATGCTCCACACTACCTCATTGACTTCCTATTCATTAGTTTTCTTGGTAAGGATGTTATTGTGCATACTCGTTATCTTGAACCTCCACTCCAACTCCTCCTCTTCTATATCATTTCTAAAATTTTTGTTAAATAGTGAAATGTAGAAATTTATGGCTTGTTCTTCTAGGTCCTCCTATTTGTTGACCACTCTCCCCTTTTCATCAATTAGCTCAGAAATGATATTGTCCGCTTCCATTCTCTTAACAATAGTGTGATAGAGTTTGGTGTTCCTATCCCAATCATCCATCTACTTCTCTCAACTTCTTTTCCAGTGGAATTTTTCCTCCACTTTCTTCAGGTCCTCTAGCATCCTCTTTAGCTCAGCATCCTTCATTATTAGATTAGCACTGAGTGGTTTTGATAACAACTTTTCTCTGACCTCTTTACATTCTCTTTTTGTTTTGGCAAACATATTTGGAATATTCACTTCAACTTCAATCCATATTTTAAGTAATGCCTTGGTGTTCACCATCGTTTTTGCAAAAACATACATAGGGTTCCCTGTCACCTTTATATCCAATCCTTCTTTCAGGACATCATTGAAACCTTTCCATTCTGCCTAATAGTTTAGGAATGTGAAATGTTTTCTTTTTTGCTTCTTTTCAGTAACCTGAATTGAGATAGGAGCATGGTCACTCAATTCAGATCCACCTGCCTTCACCTACACATTAGGAAATATTTGCAGCCATTCGTCATTCACTCACTCTTTGTCCAGGTTGCTTGTAATTCTGTCATCTAGATTCCTCTCATTGTTCCATGTGAAAATATCCCCTTCAATCATTGGCAGTTCAAACACTCCAAATTTTTCCATGGTGTGGCTGAAAATATCTATCTTTGCATTGAAAGCTGGTCTCCTTCTTCTTTTCTCTACATGTACATGAAACTATTGAAATCCCCAATCTCCGACCACATTAAAGTTACTTTTCTGGATAGAGAAACCAAGTCTTTCCATAGTTCCAATTTGGACTTTACATCATTATGGGCATATACCACTGTCACCCACATGTGCAAACCCCCATTATTTCTACAGTCAACTATAACATGCTGATTTGACATCTGTATCACTGACACATGCTATGCATTTAGTTTTCATGCCACACAAACTCTGGCCACCTCAACACACTCTACATTAGATACATGCTCCCATCCTTGTGGAAACAAATATCTCATACTATTTTTGTTCTTCTCATTTATTTTTGTTTCCACCAATGCACCCAGAGAATGTCCACTAGCATCTATACACTCCTAGATCTCCTTCTTTTTGTTCCTATCACAAACTCCTTTAATATTCCATAATATCATGGACATATTAACAAACTTTTTGAGATCTGGTTCACTTTCCCCACTCCTTACTATCCTTCCTCCTATCCCCTTTTTATTCTTGTCTTGGTGTTGTAACCTCTTCATTACCAGAATTAGTAAGGGCCTCAAAGCTATTCACTGTGTCCATAATGCTGCCCACTCCTTGATTTCTTGCAATGCCATTCTTTTTTATTCTTTTCCTCCTAGTATAAGAGACAAATTCACCCTCCTTCTCAGTGCCTGGGTCACTCCTCTCGCCATCCACTTGTGTTTTGTTTGTTTCCCTATGTGGTATCATGGTCCCCTCTTTGTGTGCCTCAATGGTTCTAGTGTTGTCTTCACCTTTGTTAGCACTATCTTCTTCCAAGTGTATCCCACATTGCATTGCGTCATAGTCCTCCTTCTCGGTCTGTGCACTCTTCTCAGCCTCCTCCTAATTTTCTACCTCCTTCTCCTTCTGATGGTTCTGGATAGGTCTCCATGCTTTCCTTGGTTGCACAAACCTCTTAGTATATTTCTTTGGTGGATCCTGTGGCTTGAGTGAACATTTATTCTCATCATGATAGAATGCACAACACACCCCATAACTGATAGGGATGTGCTCATTCTCCACCTTGATCCCAATTTACCCTCTCCCCTATACCTACAACCACTTGACATCAAGCCTCAATGCTTCATATTGTAGGTTGATTAGAACCCTCGTGCCATCCCCTTCCAAAGATCACTCGTCAATCTTCAACACCTCCCCCACTCCTACCACCACCGTGCCCACTGCCTACCATATCCTTGACCTTCTGAAGGATACCAATCTGATCCATATCGGGACCGTAGATAGTAGCTCTCACTGGAGTTCATCCTCATGTTTGTAGTCCTTCATGATAACCATCTGGTTATCCATACACTGTGGTCCCAAATCAAGAATAATTGCCTTATCTTCTCCATTTGATAACCTAATCAAGAAGATAACACGATTCCTCGATAGTAGTTTGAAATGACCTTTGTGTTTCCATGTCCTCTTTACCCATTCTACTAGGTGTGGGTAGAAAGGTCTCTTCCCCCTCACTTACACTATCACGGTATGTTCCCACTTGTTCTTCATCTGATCGAATTCTGCTTGATCAAGTTCCACCCGAATCTTCACATCCACAAACATGGGTTTTGGGAAGTTCATCTCCTTCACTTCTCTCAGAGACCAAGACTTGCATCCATATTTCCCACAACTCTGTTAGACTCCATCATTGGCACGTCTCTATTTGCTCTACCGTTTGCATTCACACTGGGAATCTCAGTGTGATCGCCTTCTGTATCCATCGCGATACCTTTCTCTGTATCTTGTGTCCACTGATTACCACTGGGGGTAGATGAGGGTGAGGGGTCATAAGGGTGAGAGGGGGCACCATATGGAGGTGGATGCCTCCGGATGGAGGAGCTAGTGACATGGGCATCACGCCCGATGGTCGACACAACCAGTTGCCTAAGTGGTCACCATATCAAGAACCATAGGGGGAGACACATGATTCATTATATGTAGAAATATATTGTTATATGTGTATATATGTATGTATATATATTAAAATATATATATGTGTGTGTATGTATGTATATATATTGTATATGTTTGTGTTTTTATTTGTGCGTGTGTACATACACACATGCGCACACACACAAACATGCAACCCTATGGCTTTTTTTTAATCTTGAACAACTTGGTATAATTGGGCTTGTCGTATATGTTTGTATTTCTCTATCAAAAGTCAACTAGACATGTAATGGATTAATATACTATGCTCTTAAAATTATTTCATTGACCAATAATAGAATCATGCAATCATACCTATAGATCTATCTTCATTGTCATCATAGACCAAAACTCATAGTCCCTATACCAAAATCAAATTAGGTTCTCCCAAACAACAATTAAATCAATAAATAAGATATTATGGCAATCGATCACAAGACCTTGGTAATGATATAGGTCACTTACTTCACATCATGGCTGTTGGAGAATTGTCCACTCTGAACCTTCTGCTTTCTTTTCTTCTCCTATGATCTAGTGTTATCTTGGCCTCTTTATCTTGAGTGTGTGTCTCGGGATGTGAGTTGATACCCCTATGGTGTTTTGTGTGTGGGGGGATGCATATTTATACTATTTAGGGTCTTGATGCCAAAGGGATCAAATTATTGTAGGACCCTATTTTTTTATCTAATGTGTTATAATGCTTTGATTGTTATATTACAAAATTTAGTGTGAGATTATTTATCATTAGGTAATATCAATATATGTATGTCCTATTTTATATTTTTCTATATTGGTAATCTAGACATGTGTTTCACCCATGTCTTAAGGGGGAGCATTGGAGTTATTAGTTTATTATGTATATAGGCCCAAATATACTTGTCTTATTAGAGTTAAGTTCACTTCTCTGATAACATGACTTTCTCTCTCTACATCCATGCACCTTCTCACTCTAATTGAGACTCAAACTACTCAACTGGATGCTAGTTCCATACTTGGAATGTCAGGACACTTTCATTTGATCACTATAATGATCAACTCTATAATATGTGACTTCAATTTGCAAAATTTAACCAAGTGTCACATTCATGTAACATTCTTTTGTAATTAGCATTTAACCTATTCTATATGATCTTCTTACTCTTCAATGTATATAAAATTATAGATATTTCAACAGTGAATCCAAAAGTGCAAGAATCACCTCAATTGGAGTTATAAATCCAATGTTTTGACCATTATAATAACCCCATTTAATCCTTTATTTATTGGATGTTTGATCCTTATTGGGCCCAATTAGGGGCACATGACCCAGTAAGGGTGGCACCCTTCCACCCTTTGCCACCTCAACATGCTGCCTCTTGTATTTATTCAAGCAATTGATCACGTTGGATCGAGTCCCACAGATCCTCCTCCCTTGTTTGAACGTCCAGGACTGCATCTTCTTGTTTCATACATCGCAGGTGGACTGACTCTGCCGCCACCTACCCACCATGTTTTCTACACCCATTTTCCCCCTATCACACCTCTTTTTCCCCAATTGATTTCCAAAGCTCTTTGTCACCCTACACTCTCCCTTTTCCCTCTCTTTTCTTCTCTTTCTGTGCCCTAACCCACCCCAACTAACCATCTTGTACCTCCAACCATGGTAGCCTCCACCACGGTACCCCCTTGGTCCCCAATGCACATAGCTGCCCTAGTGGGATTTGAGACCAGCCTCATATTCACGCTTGCATGATGAAGGTGAATGTTACTCTTGCTTGGCTTGTTGCTGCCTATCATGACTTCAACCATCTCACTCCAACGACCATGGCTGTCAAGCCAGGGTACTGGCTTTATCCCTGGATGCGTCGTTACATTAGGAGGAAGGGATGACCTCCCACTGTTATAGATTGAGGGTGCACTGAGCCAAAGACCTAGATTCCATGCCAAAACTTTCATGTGAACTGCAAGTAAAACCCAATCTCCACTTGGTCAAGGCGACCATTGACCAGGTCCCACTGTCACGTGGGCATGCAGATTTGGCACCAAGCCATCCATCCAATTGGCATCAAAGAGGCGAATGCACCTCATAAAAATCAATGTAATGCCCCCTCATTTTCCATGATTCCTATATCTTGATTTTATAAAATCTCAATGCAAATATTCTAAAAACCATAACTTCTAGCTTTCTTGTCCAAAATATATAAAGTTATATATCATTTTGATAATAAGGATGAGACCTACATAATTACATGGTTTCACGCCCTAAATCTCTTTTCTGTACCCTATTTTCCCAAAATCTTGCACATAGGTCATATTGGTCATTATTAATGCATGATTATGTTAAAGCTTGAATCTTTATTATTCAACCTACCTCCTATTCATCCAATCAGTGACTTGTATGTGTTTTTGGGCATAAAAATCCGTACTCACCTTTCTTTCTCTATGGTTGACTCCAATGCACATCAACGCCTTGTTTATGACTTTTAATGCACGATCATGATAAGTGTTTATATTTTACTACTATTTGATCTTACATATCACTCTAGTCTTGAATTAAAAATTTTATTCCCCTCTTAAGCATTAGGATTAGCCCCTTATCCCCTTTTTCTAGGGTTTTTCTAGATGTCACTTAATGCATGAATGTGACCCTTT